>VCAZ01000005.1:9008078-9383078 GCA_005784505.1 Bagarius yarrelli
CACACTTTCTTTCTTTCTTTCTCTCTCAATCTATCTGTCTTTCTCTCTTCCTTTCGCTTCATCCGGCACAGCAGGTAGCTGTACATGCTCACAGAACTGCCTTCATTCTATTTCATTGACACACACACACACACACACTCGTGCATATGCAGATTATCAAACATGGTGGGACACAGCATTGAAATTCCTGCTGCGGGCTGAATTTACTTAACTGTGGCTGTGTGAGAGGCGATAAACAGAGTGATGATCCGGCAACACGTCTTTATCCGCGCTTTGCTTTAATTAACGCCGGTGTGTTTGGTGAAAAGATGATTAATATGCCAACGGAAACTGCATAATTGAATACTGTAACACAACCCCAGCAGCCCCCCCCCCCCACACACACACACACGCTTTTTTTACCCCGTCTATTATTATGACTCCTTTTTGTTGATTGTCATAGGTACTATAATCAATTCCGATTCATTTCGATGGTATAGGTAATAACGATTGGGTGATTAATAACCAAGTGTGTTTATTCACACTGCTGTGAAACCGGTGAAGGGTCCCTTTAAGTCTTTTCCTACATTTGTCCTCAAATTTTCCCTTTTTCGTTTATAGACTTTGGACACAAATGCCAGTTTTGTGGAGTCCAGGAGTCCTAATTACATTTACATTTCTGTCAATCGGCAGACGTCCTTATCCAGACTCGACTTACATTTAACTCTTTTATACAACTAATCAATTGGGGGTTAAAGGAGCCCAGCAGTGGTAACTCGGTGGTGCTGGGAATCAAACCCAGATCTTCCAATTAGCAGTCCAACACCTTGGATCCCAGCAATGTTAAGGATAAACAAAAATGTATAACAAACATTTTTAAAGATCCAGCTGAAAATGTCCAACTAACATGGCTAAACTAGCAATGGTTAACCATAGCAGGTTACGTCCTACCTACATTAGTTATATAGGTTATATATAGCAATTTATATAAATAAAACCAATTATCGATTTTAATCTTTGCCAGATATACATATACATATACATATATATATATACATATACATATATATATATATATATATACATATACACATATATATATATATATATATATATATATACATACATACACACACACACACACACACACACAGATATTTACTCGAAGAATATACATATATACGAAAAAAATACCACCCCACAGCAGTATTATACATATGCATGTATAGAATACTGTCCCATAGGGTCAATTAATAAGAACACTTGATTAAAGAGGAATTAGTGAGTGTGTGTGTGTGTGTGTGGTTAGCATTTGTGTGTATTTGTATAGAATACTGTGCTGTAGCTGAACAAAGTTTTACTCTGTAGGAACATGCGGCGCGATACTTTAAATACTGACTGGATATTAACCGGTAAATTAACCGGTAGCGCCTAACAGTATTGTAATAACAATGTTATTACAATACTGTTAGCGCTAACGTTTAATATATATTAAAATAATAATAATCTTCTACACCATTTAATTACATTATTATAGACTTCGGGTATAAATAATTTTACAGCGGTTTGTGAGTTTATGAAGAAGTTTTTGGCCATAATTTTAGCTATACAGTATGGTCTTAGATCATATCCTGAAATTGTCATTATCATGCATAATGTCAGTCAGACTACCATTTTTTTCTACCACTTTTTTTTTCTATAGATTCACATTTACTATATCTGACAGACATCTTTATCCAGAAATAAGTATTTATATTGCTTATTGGCCTGGCAGTGGCGGCCTGGTGGTCCGAGGCTGAACCTATAATCTTCAGATCAACAATCAAGCATATTATCCACTGAGCTTCCACTTCACATTTATACATACTTGATGAAAAGCATTTTTTTTTCCACTGTGACCGAAAAAAACCTAACAGCCCATACTAATGGTTCAACCCCCGGCTCTATCGCTACATGATTGCTTAACACACACTATAAACCTTTATCCTATTATAACGCCAACCGGAGTCCAATCTTCAAACAGCCACAGCGCGAGAAAAAAACTGAGCTCTTTATTGTATTAGAAAGATGTTAATCACTCGCTACAATAACCTCCTGCAGAAATCCATCAAGCTTCCCGACTGCGTTAAATATCAAAATCATATTTAGCTTTTACGTTTCTCCTGAATCATCCGCACGTTGCCTTGTTGACAAGAAAAATCGCGGCAGACGCAACACTTTGCTGTTTGGACTAAGACGATGCTAACAAAAACTAGTCAGACTGCTACAGAGTTGCTTAGATCTAAGCAGAGTTCAAAGTTCTTTGCTTGCATTTTTTTAAATGCGCCGCTTTGTTTTGTTTCGCTTCTATAACCAACGAGCATGACCGTTTTCTTAAAGCCTCTTAAGGTATCGCGTCAGTGGCAAAGTCGAACGATTTGTCTAATCTCTTCCATCACCCGAGTCAGACACTGTATCGTATTTTTCTGTGTGCATCTTTGGTCTGAAACAAAACAAACAAAACCTTCCTAATGACAGCCCATTTCTTACAAACTTTTGCCCTGAGAAAGTCAATTTTTTTGATTGTCAAACACATTAGCAAGTATTTTTAGCTTACAAACTAACCGAACTGAACGGCAGCTGAAGTTGTCAGTACGTCCAGAAGCCGTTTAAAACGTGTGTTAGTGGAAAAATTTATGATTAAATTAAAAGCTGTTTTAAAAAAAAAGTCTTCGGCAAAGCTTGGTTTTTATGTTAACAGATTATTTATATGGGTCTATTTATTTTATATTTTTCATTTTGATTGTCTTTATATGCAAAAATTGTGTGTTGGAAAATAATGGATTATCTATATTTAAAATATTTGTTATGGGAAATTCTTATAGCAATAAGATTTTGTAGCCTGCAAACTCGTTTTTCCACAATGTGTGTGTACCGATTGTATTTTATAATTCTTAGTTACTCGTGCTTGTTGAACGTTGCAAGCTTCTAAGAATATCATAATTCAGACACCATTTTGCATCGTTACATCACTTGTGGTACTCTGAATCATGATAAATACCAGACTCTTTTTTTAATAGCGATCTAAGGTGGCACAATAGACCTTAATCTCACCCGAGTGGCCACGAAAGCTTCGACTAAAGACGACTGAAAGCCATGAAGGAGACGCTCTCACTGGCTGAATGAGTGGCACTGAGCCATGTCACTGCTTCCTGATTACACATGAAATAAACAAGTTTAGAAGCAAAGCCTACATTCTGACTTGGCGCTTTGCATACATTAAAATCCCTGTCTATAAGTCGCATTGAAACCTTTGAAACCCATCAGTGGAAGTTGCTTGACAACCCTCTCTTAGGAGTCGTGGCGTTATCTTCAGGGCCTCTCACCACGGATCGTCACCAGGCTGATCGGCACTTTACCAATCTTAGCTTTCTAAGACTTTCTCAATCTCTTTGTCTTTTCCCTCCTCCACGTAGCTCTCCATCCCTGGCTCCTCTCTAGATACTGAAGGCTGGAGGGGTTCAATCAATGGTGCTTTGATCTCAGCTGGAACTATAATTATTTAACATTGTTATAAGGATTCCTCTAATCCATCCTACCATTAAATCCTTTTACACCCTCATCTCCAGGAGTCTCTAATCTAATCTTTGGTCATGGCTACAGAGTTCCTTCAAGTTAATTTCATCTGTTGAGACGAGTCCATTTGCAAAGCCTTAAAACTGACAAGTAAGAAACTTAGGAAAATGGCAACTTCCTGGTGCACAGGTTTACAGAGAAGCTACACAAATTGACGAGGATCTAATAGTTCCTTATGTCTCGCCATTTCATTTCCCAAAATCTCAACAGGAATTTCATGCTAGAGGCATCGACCCATAAGTGCCATCTGTTTGTTGCTGTAGTGGGTGGAACAACTGATGCATGGATCATTCTTTTCTGAAAATCAAAGGTCCCAGTGGCTCTACGCAAATATTAATGCGGCTATTTCCAGCGTGATTATAAATAGAAGTGAGGTGAACGCAAACAACTGCGGAGGCACCTTGGGAAACGTTTGTTGCCATCTGTTTCTTAAATTCACTTTGCAAGGCATGTCTATCTTAAGGATGATGTGGCTATTGTTGCACGATGATGGTGGTGGTGTGGAGGGGGGGGGGGTTTAAGCCTTTGTGGACTTATTGGAGAACTGAATAAAGTGTAGGGATTTATTTTGGAATGGTGAATGCTTCCTGATTGGTAGAAACCAAGCAACTGGATGCAAATTCTAGGATACTTCTTGGCTCTTGAATTTTGTTTCTGGTGCCCAATGACTGGTGCCCAGTTGGCACATCCAGATAAGTCAGGCCAGGCTTAGGAGACACCTTGGGCCACAGATTCATCAACTCAGAGGTTTCTGAGGCTCATAGATCTGGCTGTGGGGTGATAAGCTTTAGGTGTAGGTTACTCAATGCCCACTGAGGAATCCAGATACCTGGAGTATTCAAAAATGAACTGTAAGAAGAAGAAAAGGATTTTTCTTCATGCATCTTCTTTTGCACGGTACAATGAAAGTGTTTCATACTTTATTCTTTCTTAGTTTTTGTTTTTGGTTGGTTTTAAAAAAATAAATAATATGCACTAATTTAATTCAACCAAAGGGTATTTTTTTAACCAATTTATCATGTGTAGACTTGATCTATTCCTATCCCAGAAACACTGGACATAAAGAGGAAGTACGTCTATACTATCCAGAAGGTTATGAATTCAAGTAAGTGATAATTTACAATATCTGGGCTCTTGAGGAAGATGCTCAACCATTAGTTGCATGCATGTGAATACGTTTACATTTTACATTTACAGCATTTGGGCGGATGTTCTTATCCAGAGCGACTTACATTTATCTCATTTATACAACTAAGCAATTAGGGGTTAAGGGCCTTGCTCAGGGACCCAACAGTGGCGGCTTGGTGGAGCTGGAAATCGAACCCACAATCTTCGGGTTGGTAGTCCAACACCTTAACCATGAGCCACCAGCACAATAAGGAGGTCTGCCAAACCATACAAAATTGCATAAGCACATGGGGAACCCTTGGAAACTGGCATGGACATAAGGAGTCCATGGAACACTCCAAACAATCAGCTACAGGTCAACCTCAGACCCAAACCAAAAGTGGTTAGAGCCGCCGAACACTAACCACTACAAAGCTCTGTGCTTCTTGGCAATACATCAGCTCTTCCAAATACTGATAATACAAACTTAATTGCGTAATTTCGGAACTGAACTTGCTTTTTAAGGCTTTTTATTAGAAATTAGCACAATCAGCAGTTCATTCCCACCCTCCCCTTTCCCATTTCATCATTTCTGCCTTGAGGAATATGTCTAGATATGTATCAAGGAAGTCTATGATAATTAGCAAATTGCTGTACAAGCTATCGCTACTAATATACATCAGTCTGGAAACATCCATAACGAAGTGAAATGGAGTGCGATGTTAGCGCTGAGATCGGCTAACGTCGCCGGAGAGAGAGAGCGAAAAGTGGGTGTTCAGTTAGTCTACATTGGGTTCGCTACGGAAGCTAGTGTTTTATAGTGGACGTATTTGGTGAAAGAGGACTGAAAGACAACCCTGAAGAATTCAAAGCAAAAGAAGAGACGAAGACGTTCATAATGATAAAGCGGTTATAGAAGAAGTTCAATTAGAATGAAGAGAGGCTTTGGTTGTGTTTTTTTTTTTTTTTTTTTTTTTTTTTTTTTTTACCCCAGCACCAAAGACAAATTGCAGAGTGGGTTTTAATGGATTCCTCACAGCAGGTGGACTTGGTCAAAGTCACTTCATTAGGAAAGCTTCTCTCTTTTTAGATGTAATAGCCATTATACATCCCATTCAGATAGTCTTCTGGAAAGTGATTAAGAATTATCCTTCGCCGATCCTAATCGCACCTGGTTTAACTTAAGCCCGAGAAATAACAAAAGGAACCCGAAGCTTTTTTCGGGATCTGAATGCTTACAAAAGGGAGTGATAACAGGATAGAGTGTCTCAAACTAAATAAATTTGCTTTTAATCGCTTTGCACAGGAAGTTGTGTCATTTTAGATGTTCGTATTTGATTGTCTGATTTTTTTTTTTTCCCGTTTTATTCAAATTATAACACGCTCATCTGACTTTTCCAGCACAATAGGAAAGATGAAAAGAGGGTAATGTTCTTTCAGTGGAGACGCTGTGCGCAAGTAAATTCAGTTATTACACACCGAGATGAATGCTCATACACTGTATTCCGGCGTGAAAGACAATTTTGTCATTTTGGGAATTTTCCTTTATGCAAGAAGAAACGTTTTCTGTTACAGAACAATAGAAAGTCTCATTTCCATTCTATTCTTTCCAAAACTGGGAGCAGGTAACATCCTCCGCTGGTCTGTGGCACTGATGTTTGCTGATGAAACAGAGGGAATTGGGAGGCTGCTACGTTGTGGGTATGCAGACGAGATCGTATCAGGGTAATTCGACAAGGTTATCGGTAATGTGGACAAGCATCTGCACTATCGGGTGAAATCGCTGCATTCAAATTTGACAAATTAGTTTAAAATACCTCTCTGGCCCCGTGGCTGTGATAACAGCCAGTACGGCTGCTTGCAGATGCTGGAACTACTTTTTATAAAAAAATATGAAACAAGGCAATAATTATTCTAACAGCTAGAGACAAAGATCAAATAGATAATAAAGCTGTCATTGTGTGATGCTATCACACTTGTATTTTTTTCGGACCCGAGGTTATTACACTGAGATTTAGATGGATTTGTTTTTGCAAATAAAGCGGTGGAGATGATAATCTGAATTCTTTGGACCACCTAATGTGGCAAGTGGTAGCTCATTAGTTGAGGTGTTTACATACTAATCACCTCAATTCCCATGCACCATCTAACGGCCACTGATGGACCCCTGAGTAAAGCCTTTAACTCTTAAATGCTCAGTTGAATGACGATGAGTTGCTGATCTGGAGACCAGGAAAATGGGTTCAAGCCCCACCTCCGCCATCTGCTGATCTAGACCAGAAACACCTGGGTTTCAGCCCCACAACCAGCAAGCCCCACTGTTGGGTCCTTGAGCAAGACCCTTAACCCCTTCTGCTCCAGGGGCGCTGTATCATAGCTGTCCCTGTGCTCTGACCCCCAACTTACTAAGATGGGATATGCGAAAAAAAGAATTTTACTCCGCTGTAAATAAAAGTTTACATTTGACATTGCAGTTACAAACATCGCCGTGCAGTGAAGTGGGACAAGGACATTTTCAAGCACCACAAAACAACTGCGATTTAAATTTTGTAACCTAAAAACATACATATTAAAACAAAATATCTGTGATTTGTTGTAAGGTCAATGAGTAAATGTACAAATTGTAGCTTAGTTCTTAAGGTGTTGGGCTGCTGATTGGAAGCTCATATTCCACAACTATTATTTTACCACTGTTGGGTCCTAATTCGGGGTCACAGGGATCTGCTGGAGTCTATCCCAGCCGTCTCTGAAAGGGCGAAAGGCAGGAGGGGGACACCCTGGACAGGTCGCCGGTCCATCACAGGGCCACTCACTCACACTCACTCCTATGGGAAATTAAGTAATACTAATCAATCTAACATACATGTTTTTTGGACTGTGGGAGGAAACCGGAGAACCCGGAGTAAACCCACGCAAGCATGGGGAGAACATGCAAACTCCACACAGAAAGACCCCTGCCTGGAGATCGAACCCGGGCCTTTTTTGCTGTGAGGCAACAGTGCTAAGCACTAAGCCAAATCCACTAAATCTCATTGCAGTGGTTTTTGCAGTTCTATCCTAAGTTATTTTCTAGCTTTAAACTATTTTTAATCTTTTCCTGGTGTACTTACACAATCAAAAAGGATGCAGAAGTCTCATGTTCCATTTTTTTACACCCACTTCATCTATCTATCTTTCGTTCTTTTTCTCAGTTTTGGACGTGACGCCTTCTCTGTTTTCTCTTTCCCCCTGCCGGCCCCGGCAGTTGCGGGTCTGACCTCCTCAGCCTTGCCTGACGCATGATCGCAGTGATGCTTTATTACCAGCCGTCGCCTGTGCTCTTATCGTGCGCTGCCAATGCCCATTTCCTTCCTCAGATTGAAATGCAAATGCGAAATTTAATGATAAATGCATTATCTGATCGGCTCTGATAACACTGATTCACTGTCAGCGTAAAAATACACACCCTGGGGGATGGGGTGGGGCTCCCTGACACCAACTTACCGAAATCCACTTTTTTTTTTTTTTTTTTTTCCTTTTATAACTGTATGTACCTGAAATGAATTTCGGAGGTCATATGCATTAAAAGGCGAATCTTATTTGGTGCGACCAGCAACGTGATGCCACTGGCGAGCGATAATTGCGGCGGTTGCTATCTTGTTCGATGTATTATCCATCACTTTGATGAAGTGACTTTTAGGAAGATAGAAAGAGGGGGGAAAAAAAAAACAAGATAGAACTATTTTTTTTTGCTCTGAGAAAGCGAGGGATGAGGGGGAAAATCTGCATGGTAAAATGAGATTCCTCAGAAAGAAATGATAAACATATTTTTGTGTGTGCGTAAGCTTTCTGTTGAGGGAAAGCAAAGTCCGCACGAAAGCCTGCACGCAATAAAGCTTCGGCGCAAAGCCATTTAATCCGTTCCATTCAACCCTGCTAACTTCTCCTATAATTCATTGGCGATAATAAGTTAATTTAAGTCCATCATTCCAATGGTCTATACAAGGTTTTGTCAAAATGCAATTTAGTCCAATTTAGGACGCTTGTTGGATCACTGGAGCATTTAGTGTCAGACTTTTTACAGACCTCACTCTATTTAGCCACCTGGGCACACAAAAAAGAGTTCATTTTCTAATGTTACATCAGTGTTCATACGGTCAAAATTCTGTGAAATTGTTTGGCGAAATTAGTTGCGAGATAAATAATTCTCAACCTTCCTCGACATGCGAAAGACCTTTCTATTATGATATTGGGACAAATTAAAGAGAAAAAAAAAAAATCGGAATCAGGGGACGTTCATTGATTTTGACGGCATGACTTGACTCCATTTGTCCTCTTAGTGCAGGGGTACCTAATCAACGACCATATCTGTATTTGATCATAAAGTAACTTGAACATAACATAACTTTCCATTGCGATGAGAAAATTTACGCTCATTTGTCTCTACGGTCATAACGAATCATCATGAAATCTACCCAATAATACTGGGAGTCACTCCGACCAATGGAGTTTTCTTTTATAGATTGACCTGCCCACCATTAAAGAAAGGAGACATTATTTACATTTACAGAACTTTTGGTAGACCCCCTTATCCATAAATCTCCTTTATACAACTAAGCAATTGGGGGTTAAGGCTCTGGTCTTGCTCAGGGGCCCAGCAGTGGTAAATTGGTGGTGCTGAGAAATCGAACCCTGATCCTCCAATTAGTAGTCCAACACCTTAACCACATACTGTGTCCCGTGACTGGGTGTGACATATGACTACAGATATATAATAAGTTCATCCAAACGATCACCTTCTTCCTGTAATGAAACCTCTCGATGGGCGTAGTTTCGCCTAAGATGAGCCCCGCCCACTTTTTTGTAAATTGTATGCTGATGATGTTTATTGTTTCAAGTAGAAACGTGGTGTTGATCCATCATCCTACACGGACGTTTTTTCCCCCTTTATAGTGTCTGAAAGGTACAACAATAGCGAGGCTTTTATGTGAGTTATACTGCTGCAGCTCACGATGGCTAATTTTAACGCTCATTAAAAGCTTCTGCTCAAGACTTTTACCTTGTCAAGGATATCTTTAGATGCCCTGCTATTGAATGGCTTTAATCCCCTGATCCCAGATGGATTCATTTAAACTGTCGTCATAATGGGCTGCTTACAAGTGATTACTAGCCGTTAGCTAATGGGCTAAATGCCTGAAGGAAGGCCAGGGACAATCTGATGTCATCCGAACCTTGCCGGATAGCGAGAGCCAACCTTCAAGTCTGCGTTTGGGTTTGTCCACTTGGTTTTTATTCTATTTTCAGTTGACTTTGTGATATTTATTTTAATCTTGGGTGAAATCTAGCATATTGTATTTATAAAATATTATCAGTATTTTTTTTTTTTGCCTTTCTGTTTATTACTGTACATGATTTGTGAAATGTATGCCAGGTCTGCTGAGGACACTTACTTGGACCATCCCATTCTTCTGTTTCCACAGGGGGAGGTCTGGTCTTGTCATTCTGTCCGTCTATGTCTGTGTCCTCTATCTCTCTGTTACTGGTCTCTTCTCCTAAAACAAACAAAAAAAAAAAAACCAGAATATGTTACATACATTTCTAAAGAATTCTCCGATTTATCTGAATTGTTAAATAGGGTGACTGTCAGGGTGATCGTTTTTAATCGTTTTTCCTCATCTCTAAAAATAGTCCTGATGTGTATGAAGTTATGTATGAATAAATAAATGAATAAAAGCCTTTATTGTCATTATTAAAAAGCACTGTTTCCGTATATATATATATAATATATATATATATATATATATATATTATATATATATATATACGTTATATATAAAGTTATATATGAATAAATACATAAATAAAAGCCTTTATTGTCATTAAAAGCACTGTTTCCGTATATATATATATATATGAAGTTATATATGAATAAAAATGAATACATAAATAAAAGCCTTTATTGTTATTAGGAGCACTGCTTTTGTGTATATATGAAGTTATATATGAATAAATACATAAATAAAAGCCTTTATTGTCATTAAAAGCACTGTTTCTGTATATATAGCTATCATATAATATATATATATATATATATTATATATATATATATATATATATGATATATGCTATATATGAAGTTATATATGAATAAATAAATGAATAATAAAATATGCCTTTATTGTCATTAGGAGCACTGCTTCTGTGTATATATATAAGTTATATATGAATAAATGAATGAATAAAAGCCTTTATTGTCATTGGGAGCATTGCTTCTGTGTATATATGATGTTATATATGAATAAATAAATGAATAAAAGCCTTTATTGTCATTAGGAGCACTGCTTCTGTGTATATATGAAGTTATATATGAATAAATACATAAATGAAAGCCGTTATTGTCATTAGGAGCACTGCTTCTGTGTATATATGAAGTTATATATGAATAAATATATATGAATAAATACATAAATGAAAGCCGTTATTGTTATGTTATTAGGAGCACTGCACTGCTTCTGTGTATATATGAAGTTATATATGAATAAATACATAAATGAAAAGCCGTTATTGTCATTAGGAGCACTGCTTCTGTGTATATATGAAGTTATATATGAATAAATACATAAATGAAAAGCCGTTATTGTTATTAGGAGCACTGCTTCTGTGTATATATGATGTCAATATAAATAAATACATTTGTTTTATTGTCATTGGAGAGCACTTTTATTGTCAATTAGCAGCACTGTTCCTGTTAAGTGTTAGAACACAGAAAACATTTTAACCACACGTCAGTATAATATAATATAATATAATATAATATAATACCCTATTTTGTTCCTTACATGATATTCTCTTACATAAATAATAAACTGACGCATCTTTAAATAACCGAGGGACTCATGCTAATGTGGCTTCCAGCTTAAAATAGTACATTGTTCTCACAGTGGAGCTTAGGACATCTCCAGTAGCTTGAGTCATTGGGACTGAATGGAGATCCCAGGCGTAAGCGGGAGAAAGGAAACCCTATCGGTATAAGAGGATGTAAGGAGGTGTGGAGAAAGAATGAGGTATAACTGTTTGATCTCAGTGTTTGCGATGATGTTTGTGTGGGAAGATGCAGATGTTACCAACCGTGCTAAAAAAAATCATACAGGGTGACTAGCTTTAGCTTTCACACAGCACATCTTTTCCTTAGAGCAGGACTGAGATGTGATGGTTAATATGACTGAAGCGTTAGCAAACATCTAATGAAGTACCGTTTAAGTTATTATTCTGTATCAAAACCTTATTTATATCATTTATAGTTAATAGTTTGCCCTGCCCCCTCCACCTTTGTCTTAAATTTTGATTGGTCGGGAGTGATTAATGGATTTTCTGCAAAATGAACAGCAATTATAATAGTTGTGCTAGCTGTAATATCAGGTTTATAACAATTAGTGTGATGGTTCGAATGCATTATATTTACATTTACCTGTACTATATAGTTGCTTTAGATAATCGAATCTAATCTAATCTAATCTAATCATAAATGGAATTATATATTTGTATACATTTTTTTTAAGCATGTGTTTATATGATTATTTTTTATTGTCGACAAAGAATTATTATTTTTTTTAATTAAAAATTCATAAGAGCAGCCCAACATTTTAAGATCTCGGGCTGCTCCACCAGGCTGCCAAAACTTAAAACCCCTAGCAAAGTATCAAACTAAGCTAACAACATACTAAATTAACTTTTAGACGAATTTTTTGCGATAACGAATCCGAAAAAAATTTTTTATCTTCACTTTCCATTGCCGGAGCTATCGAAAATAGGAAATTATGAAACAACTAGCGATTATAACATAAATCACAACAGGAGAAAAGAAATCAATAAAGCAAATTTCCTCTTTAGCAACTTTCGAAAGAAAAAAAATGACATACAATAAGAAGTAAAGATAAGATGTAAAAGAGATGAATGAATGATTTTTTTCTTTATATCTCGCTAGCTAGGAGCTATAGCTGAAACCAGAACCTCCCCCACATGGCTGTTCTGGCTACGGCACTATTCTAAGTAGGGGAACGTCAGAGATATATTTCTATCCTCCAGACCTTTAGAGTAAGTCTACATCAGCCAACCTTAAGCGTCAGATTATAAGGATCTTTCCGTTTCTTCGTTTTTTTAATGTTATTTACAGCTACCGATAAAACAAAGCAGTCAGAAAAACCCTAAAAATTATGTTTGCTCTGTCAGATCTGGCAACGTGCTCAACAAAATGTGCTCGAAAAGGGCTTGTGTCTGGCTCTTGTTCTTTAATAAGCAATATTAAAGCCTTCATTAGATCATTGTTAAATAAGCCCAAGAAGCTTCGCTACTTGTAACGATACTGTTTTTGTGTTTTTCGTACAAAAAAAACAAAAAAAAAATGATGTGATCATCCATGGACAAAAACCTCCTACTGGGAAAAAAAAGAAAGCGCCTCCAGTCGAGATTTTCTGTATAATAACAACTGATAAGATTTACAGCAGAAGGAAACCAGATCGACTGTCAGTGCTGATAAGAAAGCCTGCTCATCTTGTTTAACAGCGTTGTTTCGTAATGAAGATCTCTTCCACGCTAACCCCCTCATGTTTCCTCTCTCTTGCTGTGGAGCAGTACAACGGCACAGGATGTGGAAGTGACCTTTCTAACGCTCTGGAACGGCCTTGGAGCTGCTCGGCATTAAAAAATACGAGCCCGTTCGGATGGGGTTAATCTACAGATCGAAGTCCCTCGCCACGCTGGCTGTAAGCCAGTTAAATCACAGCTCACTTCAAAGGCGGCGAGTAAACATGGGCCAAAAAGGATCGGGGTCTTCCTGGCTGGCTCTGGACTTCCAGGCACGAAAAGCGCTCAGTGACGTCCCTGTTACTGAACACAGGGTCACTATGACCTAGTTTTCCTACCCAGGCCATAACTTTATTATCTTTTGCTATTCTTTTTCTATTACTCTTCAAGACTATTTGTTCTTTCAGGGCCATGTGCATATTTCTCATGTCTAATGATGAGACTAACAAAGGCAAGTATCAAGAGTTCCTCTACTAAGCAGCAAGAGAGGGGAAGAGGGGGGAGAGCGAGACAGAGATAACATTAAAAGCACTACCTTGATCTGGGGCGAACATTGTAAGCCCTGTAACGAAACGTATTGCGACTGTTTAATTACCGCTCAGGAAACGAAGCTACAAGATGATTCCTTAATTAAGCGGTGATTAAGGATTTGTTGCCTTCTATCTAGCGCTGTTTGCAATGCATTTTAAACACGATCGCCGAACGCCAACCTCTAAGAGAACAATGCCGCCAGGCTGGATGAGGGTTTCCTAGAATATAGAAGGATGTTGGCATGGAAAGACGGTACAGATGCATTAATATAATAGACGGATAAACATAGAATGCTAGGAGGAATTGGCAACCCTGTAAGAACTTTGAGTGTAAGTGGTACTGTTCAATACCTTGTAGATAGAAGGACTAATTTGAGCCAGAAGATTGAAAAGTGTGCTGTTTTCCTACAGAAGGAGTGTATGAATGAAGGAGACTAAACAATAGAAGACAGAGAATGGCATGATTGTGTGTGTGCTTGTCCATGCGAATCAGACATCATCCCCAGCATAATGTTACATAGGTCAATAAGCTTACAGGCGATTTACACAGACGCCTCTTCCAGCAAGGTAGAAACAAAGTCATATTGGACCCCCCCCCCCACCTCCACCTCCCAACTCCCACTCAGCACTGCCTCCACCAGCACAGCCCTTGAAAATGTCAATCCGCAGATGTTAAGAAGATCCGAGCCCCTTAATCCGGAACAAACTGAGACAGACAGATGTTGAGAAACAGAAATCTCTTTTATAATGTCCACAGCGTCAATGAATGCAGTATGTAGGGTAGGGTCACTTTTTAAATAGGGTGGGTGACTTTTTAAGGGAGGGGGGGGCAATTTTGACAATTTCTTCTAAGGATTCAAGGGAAGAACTGAAACCTTAGGCAAAAACTGTCACTGTGAATTATACCGTTGTTGGTATGGATGATATAGATGGTATAATGATCAATACTTGATTAAGACTTGACCATTACTAAAGGTCCCTGATACCAAAGGGACCATTATCTAAAGGTCCCTGGTTCGATCCTGGGTTTCGGCAGCCATGTTCAAGGTGCAGTCCTGTTCAACTGCATGTCATTAGCTCTGTACACGTACCTTGCACAATGAGAATAAAGTTGAATCTAATCTAATCTGATTACACCATCTATTCCATATACACCAACAATAGTGATCCTGGGTAGAAACAACGAAACCATAGAATGTTAAATATCAAATCAACCCAACTAGTCCTCTAACTTACATTTCCACCTTAGATCATTTCTGTCCATGCTTTATAAAGCACAAATCTCTCTTAACTGATCCCAAACAAATTTCAAATGCTGTTCGTGAATCAAAAGTGAGAGGAAAAGCACCGAAAAATCCTTGAAGATCTTACAAAGCACCCTGGTGGAGAAGTGATTAGTGAAAGAGCTTGCTTGTTTCTCCATCGAGAATTATAAATTCACAGACTCAGCCAGTTCTGCTGGGTTTTAAGCCACGCCTGTTTGATCGCTTTTCTCAAACTGCAATCTGGAGGTAGTAAGATCTGTCTCATTTAGACTGTCTGTCCTAAACTTTTATGATTTCGTTCTATTTCCGACTCAAAAAGTGAAATGCATTTCAAACCAGTTTGTTTTTAAAACATTTACAATTATTTGGCAGACGCTCATTTTCAGAGCGACTTACATTTATCTCTTCTATACAAATGAGCAATTGGTGGTTAAGGGTCTTGCTCCGGGGCCCAGCAGTGGTGACTTGGTGGTGCTATTTGAACCCCGATAATCCAGGTATCATTTTAGTCTTACATCTTGACCACTGAGCCACCACTTTCCCCTGCTTCCTAGATTCACTTCCAAAACCTACCCTGGAGGTATCTGTCTGATAGGCCCAAATAATATAATTCACAGACTATTGTGAGCTTCCTGGATTCCACTTGAAGAACCATGGAACCAGGTTTTGGGATAAGCTTTGGCTTTGACCAGTATTTGCATTTTGGATTTACACCAGATTTATTGTCGGGCTTAATTCTTTTACCAAAAAACTAGTTGCAAAGTTTTTGGTCTCTTCTAGATAAACTTAGACGATTGTATATGATGTGCCATTTCTGGTTGCTGTGAAACTTATGGATCAGGAAATAGGGTCTGACTTTGGTGGTTTTCTCACTCATATATAGAAGAAAGGTGAAATTTCACAGTCGCTATAAAAAGGATGACATCCAGGAACGAAAATACTGTCTTAAAATTATTAACGAGGTTGTGACAAGAAAGAGTAACGTCTGATGCTTCTTTTGTTGCACCTTCTATAAACATGGACGCC
Organism: Bagarius yarrelli; assembly: GCA_005784505.1. Lineage (NCBI taxonomy): Eukaryota > Metazoa > Chordata > Actinopteri > Siluriformes > Sisoridae > Bagarius > Bagarius yarrelli. Next base: position 9,024,163 of record VCAZ01000005.1, read on the forward strand.
ATTAATTATCAAAGAAGAGGAAAGGTCATGGCTATGGAGTATTTGGGGGTCTCTTTTTTTTCCCAGTTACAACTCTTTTATGGCTCCCTGCTTTCCAGCTTATGTTTATTCAAACCCTCTTTTCTCAGCCTAATCTATTCAGTGGCATGGACTTCATTTTACCAAACTATGCTGTTTCGACAGGAACATTGGCCATTGACAGGAATTTCCTCAACCATTTCATGGTACATGACTACACGGTGGCCTCACTGAAGCAGAAACACTGTTTAGATAGTTTAAAGTGGTCACTCGGAAGGAATCCGCAGTCTCTCGCTCTCTTCTAAAGGTTTTACATCTTACATCAGCTTATTATACTTTATTTTTACAGCAAAGTGAAATTCTTTTTTCACATATTCCAGCTTGGTAAGTTTGGGGTCAGAGAGCAGGTCAGCTATGATATTCTTACTGTGGTCGAGGTGTTGGACTTCTAATTGAAAGATTGTGGGTTCGATTCCCAGCACAACTAAATTGCCACTGTTGGGCCCCTGAGAAAGGCCCTTAATCCCAAATTGCTCAATTTTACCTGTTTTGTTGAGTTTTCCGATTAGAAGGAAATTAAAATGAAGCCCAAAAACTATTTTTTGTCTTCAGTCCTTTAATTCTAACATCAGCCTCTTGGTGTCATATGCAAATTACTGTACCCTTATTTGCATATTCATTGTGCTAAATGCATTTAAAGAATACCAATGTTCAGCAAACAACATGTCGTTGTGATATCTATTGTTTAAAAATACACTATTTACTTCTGGTGCCTTGCCTTAAAAGGCAGCCAGACGAGAAAATAGTGTTTATTAGAACTCCGAGGGGAATTCTGGATAACACTGTCTTTTATCATCCGAACAGCGTCCTGACGGCTGACCCTACATGATGTCTTAGATGTCTGTGGGCTGATTCAGCATAGCTGTTTTAGATCTTCAGTTCCATATCAACTGCTGCAGATGTTTCCTTTCTCTTATGCCTGTTTCCTCTTTTTCCTTCTTCGATTTTGGATTAGCTCTTTGCCTAAAAAGTGGGTTTGTGGGTTTCTAAAGTGTTCGGGAAAGAATTTTAGGGTTGAAGATCAAATTTTGATATTCTCCAAGGGACTAGAACATATTATAGTTATTTGAACTTACTTGGAATAAGGTCAGCTAGGTGAAACGTTACACCAATTCTATGGCTGCGTCGTTGTGACTAAGTAGGCTGAGAAGGATCCATATTTCATCCATGTTCAACCTTGACTGGTTTAGTGTTTGGGTGTTCGAGAGCCACCCTTGAAGCGAGGGAGATGTTAAGACTCTTGTCAGGCTTGTCGGGACGTTGTTCTTTCGGACCACCAGAGGGCAACAGAGAGACTTTCTTTGTTTATGTTGTAGACCATGTGCTCCTTGTTTGTTTATGTTGTCTGTGTCTTGTCACGTGATTCCCCTGTCCGAGTGTCATGTTTTTCTTGGTTTTTAGTTCTGTCTTGTGATTGGTTAATTTTGGTCACGTGTTCCTCATTTGTGTTCAGGTGTTTCTTGTTTAGTTGATTGTTTTTTTTCTATTAAGTTCCATTATGTTGCTTGTTACGGTCTGTGGTTATGTCATGTTATTATTCAAGTTCATGTTCATGTTCCAGTTATGTCAGGACAGGTTCTGTTTAAATAGTTTTCTGTTTTCGTGTTTTCCATTTTTGTTGTGTCGTTTCCTTGTGCATTTGTTATTTTTTGTTACTAAAAACTGCATTTGCATCCTTTCAATTAGCATGTCTGGATCCATGATTTGCAAAAAACGTGCAGACCTAATACTTCCTCCTGCATTCCGAAGTACACATTTTACCATTTCATGAACCTGTGGGAAAGATGGCGCCCAGCAGTGGCAGGTTGGTGGTGCTGGGAATCAAACCCCCTGATCTTACAATTAGCAATCCAACACCTGAACAACCGAGCACTTTCCCACTGTAGCCTTAAATCAAAATCTTAGTTGTAAATTGACACTCGTTTGTCATCACCTAAATTTCTACACTGCTGTGATGACGTATATCTCACCTAACAATATCAAACTGGCGCTTGTATCATGTCCGAATTTCAGATACTAGCCATACTATATAGAAGGTACTTTTTGTAACAGTCAGGACTATGTACTTAAGTAGTTTGCGATTTTGGAAGCAGCCCATGCCTACTGTCCACTAGGCTTGTGATTTGGCCTCTGATTTGAAACAATGTCCCATTTTTTAATTGAGTAATTCAGTTCTTAAGCCTACCCCCTTTTCACTTTACACACCGAGGCACCACTAGAGCAGTTCAGTTATATGACCTTTCCTAACTATAAGAGGCTTTGCGACTGTGGCAGTAATAAGACCGTGACTGTGCTAATGAACATGAAAGCTTCGGTCTTTGGGCTTCGAGCTTTTAAAACCTATTAGAAAGTAAAATTCTGATAGAGGGTTTACATTTTTTCTGTGACAAGCCCATTTCGCAGCCGCACGGAGTTACTCAGCTTCTCGGTAACTAGAAGTTGGACGTGAGCTTGTACGCCGGAGACCTTATTCTCCTCCACAGTCAGTGGGGCTGATAAAGACCCAAGGAAGAGTGGCTCCTATTGAAAGGGGACGTTGAATTCTGCGCTAATTACAACACGCCGTCACTTTGGAGAGGGTTCATTTAATCAAGAGAGCCCTTCTTCTGTCTTCATATAAGGGGCAGAATAACACGCATAAACTGTTTAATGCTGGGATTGCATCCGCTTTTAATTCTTGACGCTCAGGCTAAGTGGGGTACATTTAAGCCGTTTTCGACTCGAAAGCAAAATGACTTTTTTTTAAAAGAGATCTAATAATGAAGAGGATGAAGAAAGAAGAAAATGGCTACACCTGATGAGCATGCACTTCTTGCTAAATAGGGAGGGGACAATTGAAGAATGACAGGACCAAGATGAAAAAGGGGGGAGCTTATGGAATTAAATAAGATAGGACAGGACCGGGAAAATCTGACGTACGTGCTGGGACAATGACAAGGCTATAGTTTACTTAAGTATCTGCTAAATAAAGGAGTTTAAACTTTAGACTGGGGTTGGTCTTAATTTGTGCACAGCCATTGGGAAGATTTTTGCTAAAGCTTCTGGCAAAAAAGAAAAGCCATCAAAATGGGGTCCCTTTTAAACTATTAAGATGTGGGTCGATGCTATTTACAGCAAGTTCAAGAATAGTAAACTTTCTTACCCCTGCTTTAATCTCATGCATTTGTCAGTGCTAAAAGTCCACTTCATTAACGCTTCTTTGATCCGAAAGTCGAGGCTACAAAAAAACCCCCCAAATATATAAACTTTAATTTAACCTTGAAATAAAACAATGACGGTGTCATCACTATTAACGTTCCCCCATTTGCCTGCTTTGTTTTCTTTCTCTTTAACAACAAAAGGAAATGATTATTAGCGTGCCTAGCTAACGAAAAAAAACATAAAAGGATAACGTTTTTCAAAGAAAAGCCCAGGGTAAAAACCCCACCAGGCACAATAGTGTGACAGAAGTGTAATTTATAAAAAAAAACAAAACAAAAAAGCTTGTCTTTTGAGGACCAGGGTCGATTCAAAGCACGAGCTGCTGATTACAAAGTCAAATTCCTGGTAATGGGTGGTGAGTGAAGTCAGGTACACCTGGGGTAAAGTGTGTGTGTGTGTGTGTATCTGTGTGTATGGACAAAGTTTGCCTGGTTGACAGTTCTGTAACTCGAAGCAAGCTTCTTCGGTGATGTGATGTGACCAAACATGAAATAAATAGAAAGAAAAGAACAAAGGCATAATTGAAACCGAGTTCAAAGAACAAACGAACCGATTGGCTGACTGTTATTTTGCGGTGTGTCTATAGCCGTAGTGCATTTGATTGAAGTTCACCAACAGAAGCTGGCTACTGAAAGATGTGAGGTGTTTGCAGGCTCCCTGACTGTCCTTATATTTAGGGATCAAATATCAATTCCAGTGGCTACAAACTTGGACGCAGGCGTGCTGTCAGCGGCGTGTAAGCCCAGACTTTCTTTCCAAAAGACCCTCCAAACCATTCAATGATAAAACGACCGAATGCTGGAGAGCAGTGCACTTGATTAGTCTGCTTTACTGTGCTTTAAAGATGGGGACTAAAAACAGGGTCGTACCCACTATTAAGGTCCCTGAGGCCCAGACATCGTTTTTTTTGTCCATTAACAAAACTTTTAAGTGAATGACGTTATATCGATTCTGCTTTCGTGCAAAGATAAAAAGCTAAAACAACAGATCTTCTCATCTACATTGACATTCCTGGCATTTGGCAGACGTCCTTATTCAGAGCGACCTACATTTATCTCATTTATACAACTGAGCAATTAGGGGTTCGGGGGCCCAATATGGTGGTGCTTAGAATCGAGCCCTGATCATCTAGTTAGCAGTCCAACACCTTAACCACTGTGCTACCACTTTCCCTGATGCCTGAGATGCCTTAGGTGGTCTTAAAGCACTCAAACGTTAATCATGGTCAATCAAATCAAAGGACGCAGGATTTACGGCAAGTGTAGAAATTACAGCCTTGGGTGGTTATGATGTGCGAGAAAAAATTACCATTTTGACCGCTGTTTTATGATAGAAAAGTTACAACTGACAAAAATATTCAAGGAACCAAAGGAATAAACTTTTGTCGGATGTTGCCATTTAGAATTGTGTACGTGGTTAAGCTAATGTAGCCTAATTCCCATTGGGAAACGACAGGCTATCAGGGGCCTGCAGCCAACTTCTGTTGACAGACAAGCCGTTGCTCTGACTTTTGGCGTGGTACTTAGCATAATGACCGAAATATAGTTTGAAGAATGCTGAAGCGATGCATAATGATGGTGTGCAGTGGGTGGGGCGGTAGAACGCAAAAGGTGCAAAAAGAGGAAAAAAGCGTTTGTATGGTCAATCAGGGGCGCCACATGCAATTTTGGGCCTTTATGAAAGAATATGGGGTTGGCCCCGTGCCATGGTCATTCCACCTCCCCCAATTAGCGGTGCCCCTGTGGCCACAGTTCAGTAAAGCGGTATCCACATATACTCTTCTGAATATATAGGCAAATGGGCATCCATAATTAGATGTAATTAGTGTCGCTTTGACCAATAAGAAAGAAAGGTTACGTCACCCCTTCCACCTCAAGATCATGGCTAATGTTACTCTTTTAGTATTTCCCCTGGACTACTGCTGTCTTGTACACAAAACCAATACAATCCAGCTAATTGCTAAAGGCTAAAGCCAGTACATACAGTAGCGACACATACTATGGTACAAGTTAGGAAAATAACCAGAACTATTAGAGATTAACAAAGATTGTGCAATCATGGATCAGTCAGTAATGAATTAGCTGAATATAACTTTCGGGTGAATAACTGTTAGCGGGAAGGTTGCAGTTATTCATCATGCTAACTCTTCCTAGCATTCCATAAAATGCAAAAAATGTTTTCCCTTTGTTGACTCAGTACTTTTTTTACCCCTGACCTTTAGCGCAGAAGTACTCCATGTCCTCCGTCTCGAAGTCGGTTGTGAAATTCTCTTCGGCTGAGAACTCCTCTTTAGCCGCGTGCTCGTTTCCCTCGGACACGCATTCCTCCTCTTCCTCGTCCAGACCATCATCGAGGGGACCTGGGTGTGTGCACAGAACAGTCACATGATTTTTAGAAACAAAATTGAGTAAATACACTCAAATCCAATCTACAAAAGACACCGAAAGCATTTTTTAACCAAACTGCAGATTCAAATGACCAGATGTGTTAAATGCATTAGCTTTGTTAGCTCCAGAATATATATATATATATATATATATATATATATATATATATATATATATATATATATATATATATATAGATATATAGCCCAAAAGTTTGTGGACACCTTACGACCACATCCGGTCTTCCCAAACTTTTGACACAAAGTTTCTCTTTACGTGCTGCAGCTTCAATCACTGTTCCAGCATGACAATGCCCCTGTGCACAAAGCCCCGGAGGTCCATGAAGACATGAAGGGGTCCCTAAATGTGTGGTGTGTTACAGGAGTTTGTCCTCAGTTTCAGGAGCGTGTCCTCAGTTTCAGGAGCGTGTCCTCAGTTTCAGGAGCGTGTCCTCAGTTTCAGGAGCGTGTCCTCAGTTTCAGGAGTGTGTCCTCAGTTTCAAGAGTGTGTCCTCTGTATCAGGAGTGTGTCCTCAGTTTCAAGAGTGTGTCCTCAGTTTCAAGAGTGTGTCCTCTGTATCAGGAGTGTGTGCTCAGTTTTCAAGAGTGTGTGCTCAAGCGTGTGTCCTCAGTTTCAAGAGTGTGTCCTCAGTTTCAAGAGTGTGTCCTCTGTATCAGGAGTGACTCAACCCCTTTAAACTAAACACCTTTGGGTTGAACTGGAACACCGACTGAACCCCAGACCTCCTCACCTCAACATTAGTGTATGATCTCACTAATACTATTGTAGTTAAATAATCAAACCCCCACAGTCACATGACACAATCTGGTGGAAAATCTATAAGGAAGTGTGAGACTGGATTGTTTGTTTCGTATACTCATGGTGATGTGATGGTCAGGTGTCCCTTTAGGTGCATCTATACAGTGTAGATCCTAAAGGATTCAGGGATCCGGATTCTTCTTAAAGCCGTCTTTTACTCACCACATCGACCCCTAACGTTAAACTGAAGCTAAAAAGCCCTGAAGTGATTCAGTGTTAAAAATAGAAGGAACTGAAGGATCTACAGCGAATCTTTTTATCCTAAACCAACATACAGTAACAGCAGAGTCACATCTCACACACTTCATCTTATCAGGCCTGCAGCTGATGACTCACATCAGACACACACACACACACACACACACACACACACACACAACAGGAGCTTAATGTGCACACACACAAGTGCAAAACCTGCTTATAGCTATAAACACACACAGAGACACAAGTGCAAAACCTGCTTATAGCTTTAAAGACACACACATACACACACACACATACATACAAGTGCAAAATTTTCTTATAGCTATAAACACACACATACATACAACTGCAAAACCTGCTTATAGCTTTAAAGACACACACATACACACACACACATACATACAAGTGCAAAATTTTCTTATAGCTATAAACACACACATACATACAACTGCAAAAAATACTTATAGCTAGAGACACACACACACACAACTGCAAAACCTGCTTATAGCTATAAATACAAACACACACACACACACACACACACTACCGTAGCTAAATGTGCAAACATAATACTTAGCTAAAGATGCAGAAACACACATAAAACATGCTTATAACTATAAAGGCACGAGAAACACACACCCACACCCACACACCACTATAATTGAATGTGCACATGCATGCGCGATACGTCTTTTCTATGATAAAAGCAGACACACACTTATACCCACACACACACACACTAAAAACAATCACGTTTAAAACCTATTTTTACATTTTTCACCCAACATGCCAGTGTCGTTGGTTAGCCTGACCATCTGATATATATTTCTATTATTTTAGTCTGATAAGTAACGGGCGACTGGGTTTTCCAGAAAAACATCCCAGCAATTTTACAGACAACATTCCGTTAAAATTCAGTGAAACAGCGGGTTTGTATCATTTTTTATTTACCAAAATTCTGTCAATTATCCCTCGATTTTAATTTATTAACGAACTTTTTAGAAAATAAAAGTAGAAGAATTTTAAGTAATTACTGTAACACACCGGTTAACAGTGGTGACTCCTATAATCATTTTTAAATCAATAAGACAAAAAATACAAAAATAATACATAAAATGTAAGAAAAATATGAAGTTAATATGTAAATAATATCCAAAAATTACGACGTCATAAACAAAACTTAAATATCAAAAAAATTTAAAATTAAATTAAATTAAATTAAATATATCAGAAAATTATAAATTAAATCTATTATAATACTAAAAAAATTCTATTAATTTTATTAAATTACAATTGTTCAAATGTTTTATTATTATTATTATTATTATTATAAAAGTACAACTAATGTACTTTTATTAATTGAAATTCCCAGTTCAATTCTACTCATCCAAACAAAAGTTACTCCATAGTATATTTTTCCCGTAGTAAGTCGTGTCCTGAAACACATTAACATGACTAATGTTTATACACAAGAGCAAAAACTCACAGCGGTTCATACACAATTAAAATAAAACAGCTCCGGACCCAGCACCGATACTCTGAACGGCGGAACAATGTGTGTGAGGGGGAAAGTTTCTCGCTCGCTGCCCCCAGACGGTTCACGCCGGCGTTAGTACGGCAACAGGGAAGAAAATACTTTTATTAATTTGTTCACCTTATCACAGGGTACAATGTTGATTTTCCATTTACATCCTGTGCCTTTGGGTAACACAGCGCTGCAATCTGAAAGGAGACACTTTTCTGTGTGATTAATTTTTTTTCCCCCCATGTGCAATATTATTTCTCTAAATCTAAATGATTTTCGGTTTGGCTTGTAGCCGTATATTTCCCGGATTTGCATATTACTGTTTTGCAGCGATTCGCTTCTGATGGAATTACGGCTACCTGAGTTGCATGAAGGCAGAAGGATGAAAAAAAAAATATATCATAGTGCATTTGAATAAATAAATAGAATATTTCTGCCCCCAAAAGAAAAAAAAAAACTCCTTTGTGTTGTACCTTTTTAGCATGTGTGTGTGTGTGTGTGTGTGTGTAGGTCCCAGAATATATTTACAACCTTTAAAGAGAAAGCAAAGAATGCTTTCTCACTTTGACTGACAACCTGGCACTGCAAGGGTGCACATGCCACGCCCACTTTATGGGAAATGGCAGTCGAAGCCACACCCTTTATTTAAAAACAAACACACAAAAAAACTAAAAACACACACTTTTTAAAAACTTATAACAAATACACAGGACACGCCTCCTTCACTCTAAATGAAGCACCAATAAATCACACAGGCCACACCTCCTTTACTCTGACTAACACACAGGCCACACCTCCTTTATACACACAGGCCACACCTCCTTTACTTTGACTACCACACGGCCACAACCTTCTTTACAACTGACACACACCGCCTAAGCCCTTTACCTGACTAACACACCGGGCCACCCTCCTTTACTTGCAACACACAGGCACACCTCCTTTACTTTGACTACCACAAAGGCCACACCTCCTTTATTTTGACTACCACAAAGGCCACACCTCCTTTACACTGACACACACAGGCCTTAAGCCCTTTACTCTGACTAACACACAGGCCACACCTCTTTCACGCTAAATAACACAGGCCACACCTCCTTTACTTTGACTACCACAAAGGCCACACCTCCTTTACTTTGACTACCACAAAGGCCACACCTCCTTTACACTGACACACACAGGCCTTAAGCCCTTTACTCTGACTACCACAAAGGCCACACCTCCTTTACTTTGACTACCACAAAGGCCACTCCTCCTTCACGGTAACTCCTTATTTCATTTCATTCAGAATAGTTGACTCGTCTGTTGAATCATGTGAGGTTAAAGGTGTCTCGCAAAACACACATCCCTGGAGTTCGCTTCTGTTTGTTCTACCGCCGCGTGCGCCACTTAATCGAGTAATAATTGTGGTTCTAACCCCTCCGAGAATGTGTGCTTTCTTTCTGAACAGGAGGCAGCGTGTGAGATTGGAGGGAAAAAAAAAAAAGAGAAGAAAAAAAGATTCACCCTTCTTTTTTCATTAATGAAGCCTTTGTAGTGCACAGGAAGTGGGCTGACATGAAGCGAATTAGTGCGGCGATCTCCGGCAGACGTGCTGTTCGGCGCTGGAGTGCGCCACTTTAAATTAGGATGCCGGGTTGCGATCGTATCGTCGCTCGGGTCTTTCCCTGATCGGTTGAGAAGACAGAACGAGAACTCGCTACATCTCAATATGCTAAAGCTGTCGATAAGCATCGGTTAGTTGAATCGAAGCGAGGATCAGTGAAGCTCGACCTGGTTGTCAGCGAGGAGGAAAAAAACATGTCGAAACACACACACACGCACATATTCTCACACACAATCACAGCTTGTGGAAGAAGGGAAGAGGTTTGTGAAGCTGAGCGAAGTGCGGATGTCAAATTCAGCTCGGAAAAATGCTGTGAGTGCTGATAATCAATTCGGAGATATGAAGCAGGTTTACCAGAACATTAAATGTCATAGTGACACTCAGTAGGAGTTGATAAGTTAATATTGGAGAGTCTTCCTACACAGCGTGGACACACCTGTGTTAATTTCACACCTTCTAACCTGGAGCTTTTCAGGAATGACACACTCAAGCAGCCGAGGATTGTGGGTAAGCGTTTGGGTAATCCTTCCTGAGATCTCAATTGAGTCACACCGGTATAAACCGGTACGTGTGGAGAAGTCAGACCTTCCTGAATGTCATACAGATCAGACCACAACAGATCACTCGATGATTAGTTGATCAATTACACTATTCTTACTACACCGGAATTTTTAATTTGGTGGAAAAAAAAAAAAGAAAAACTCCTGGGAACAGCGATTAATTTTGATAAGAACTGGGAGCTGGAACAAACGATTATATTTTAATTATCGATTAATCATACCGATCATTTTTTAATTAATCAACTAATAAACTAATCAGTGATTTTTAGATTTATTGAATGACTTTTATAAAAGAATCGCTTTTAAAATCTTGTGAGAACTAGTTATTTTACCTGTCGATTAATTGTTTAGATCGTTGCCGATTAATCGACTAATAAACTGATCGGCATCTTTTTTAGAATGATTTAATGAATTATCTGCAGTTATAGAGGAATTTCTTTAAAAAAATCCTGTAAGCAGTGTTTCACTCTGATTAGAAGTGGAACTGTAACTAATGATTATTTCAACTGTCGAATAACCGTTTTAATAATTGACGATTAATCGACTAATCAGATATTGTAAAAAGATGAAATGATAACAAATGATAGAATCGTTAATCGATTCCGCGATTAATAAAAACAATCAAATGATTAATATAATATAATCGTTCGTTGTAACCCCAGTTCTGATCAGAAATGAAACCGCGTTTAGAGAATTTTTTAAAGGGAGATTCCTCTATAACTACAATTCACCTTTTTAAAAGTCTTTCACTACAGCGCCACACTGGTTAAACCGCGCTATTGCCGGCTTCTACATAACGTTAAATAAGATCAAATAAATGTTCAACAACAATATTTGTCCACAATTTTTATCAATAATCTCAACTAATTGTTTCAGCCTAATTAGAACTATCTATGAAGGCATTTCGGGGGTCGGGCCTACAGATCATTCAGGACCCCAGATCATTCAGGACCTTTTTTTAAAACATTTACATTTACGGCAGTTGGCAGATGTTGTTATCCGGAGCGACTTACATTTATCTCATTTATACAACTGAACAATTTGGGGGTTAAGGGCCTTGCTCAGGGGCCCAGCAGTGGTAGCTTGGTGGAGTTGGAAATCGAACCCACAATCTTTGGGTTGGTAGTTGGTAGTCCAACACCTTAACCACTAAGCTACCACTTCTCAGTGGTAACATGAATGTCCAAACTTATTCTTGAGCCGTGGTTTAAACCAGCTTGATTTGGTCATCAACTAATTGGTAGCTTTGTGAAGCCAGGCCTTTGAGTCTATAGAAGCTCTTATTGGCCATGATGCATAAGATGATGTCATGTGACACGAGTTAAATCCGCAGAAAGTCTGCAGTCATTGAAAAAAATTTTTTATAACAGAAATGGTGAGCGAAGCTAATCCTGAAAGTTGACTGTAACTTCAACTAACTATAAAGGGTTAAAATAAGTGATTTGTTCGGGAAGAAAAAGAAATAAAACTTTTAAGCTATTTATTTATTTTTTTAGCTCTTTGAGAAACGGCAGCTATGGTCTTTAAATTTAAATGAATTCCTGAAATCTTCCTTCGCTGATAACGTCCACAGCAAACAGCGCAATGTCTAAACGCTATCAAATTAAAACTAGACCAGAATATATGATGCAGGTGTGTGTGTGTGTGTGTGTGTGTGGGTGGGTGGGGGGGGGGTTTGATTGTGATAGTGCACTTTATCAGCAGGAGGCACAGCAATGTCTCCGGTCTCCAACCAGGTCTCTGTTATGTCCTTTAAATAGGGTGGAAATAATTGATTCAGATGGAACAAAGCGAGTGATCTCTTCGAACCAAACAAAAATGGCCTCGTCCTCCACCTGCACTGCTTTTTAGTTTAGTATTATTTTACTCTCTGCATGCTATTGAAATGGCGAGTAAGCCTGGCCAGAGGTGAGAGAAGCATGTGGCCGGCACCTGAGACCCCAACATGAATACAGATTCTTCTCGCATGCCTATAGGGACGTATGATCTGGCATCCATCGCTCCAGGAGGCTTTTGCGCCAAGGTGGTAGAAGGTCCAGGTTGGCACATATGCATAACACACACTGCAGTCCTTTATACAAGCACAAACCAAATACACATTTTCAGGAACAATCCTTCCTCGTTCCTGCTGCTACCTCCACTTTCCTAAATATCAGCACTTTCTTTACCGCAACCTTTGTGTTAAGTTGTTATTTACCTCGAAAACAGGCGTTATTAATGTCTCTACGAGACAGGAACAAACACACGGCTTGTGGAACTTTAACAAAATTTCCAACGTCAAATTTTGGAGAGGAACCACACATGGATCTGATGGTCAGATCTATATGTGGTTCCTACTAGAGGAATAAAAGAAAGAACTATTTTTCTTTAACTAATGAGGAAGAAAATATAAAAAGAAGACTTTATCCAGGACCTTGAAGGCTACCAGAAGTTTAAACCGATTCTATTGCATAATTTCTTCTCTCCATTTTATTATTCCTTTAGTTCTTCCTCACCACATTTCATTTTTCTATAACTCCTTGTTTATTCTAGTTTTCCTTGATTACTATTCCTTCTTTCCACCATTCTTTCTTCTTTCTTTATCTTCCTTTTTTTCCCACCTTCGATATGCACTAATGATCAGGAAAGAAAGTCTGAAATAAGGGACAAGTAACAAAAAGACGACTGGGAAAAATAATAATAATGTTAAAAAAAAAAGAGGAAAAAAGGTACGGAGGTAAATGGAATGAAAGAAAACAAAGTTTTTTTCTTTTATTGGAAGGAAAGTGGGAGGACAAAAAATACTGGAGGACAGAAGAAATGGGGACTACAGGAAAAGTAAAACCCTATTTTTAGAAGCCTAGCAAATAGACAACTGGAGGGAAAGATGACTAAAGAAATAGAGGAATAAGAAAAAAATAGAACTGAAGGACTGCAATGCTAGAAAAAAAAACAATGGAGGACGGAGGACTAAAAAAAAAAAAAAAAAAAAAAGGAACCTAATAAAAAAGACTACAGGGAAGACAAGTCTTTATTCCTTGATGTGTTAGCAAAAAGAGACTGGAGGAAAAGATGACTAAGGAAATAGAGGACTGAGAAAAAAAAAAGAGGACTGAAGGAAAAGAGTACAAAAGGAAAATATTAGGTGAGGACTAGAGAAAAATCCTCTGGAAAAAAAGATTAAAGGAAAAAAATACTGAAGGAAAAGAAAGTTAAAGGAAGAAAAACTGAAGGAGAAAAAAATTAAAGGAGGAAAAGGCAAAACTAGAAAAAAATATAAGTGGAAGAAAAAAGGGAAAGAATGGAGGGATTTTCATTTCAACACTCTCTTCACATACTTCCATACTATATAGTACATACTGTCCGAAATCTTAGAATACGAAATTTAGTACAGAAAATGTTCCCGGATGATGCAACATGAATACGCCGGATAATTTAATATCCCATATCCCACGACGACTTTTCATATGTGGACGTGGCGGAAATCGACGACGCGGGACTTTAAGTAGCTTTAAGTAGCTTTAAGCGCCTAAAGAAAAAAAAAAACATTGCTAATTGTAGTTAAATCATTTAAGTCATGTTAACATTATCCTACTTAAAAATTTGCACCGCTGTGACGCCGTATGTCACGTAACAATATCAAAATGGCGAATGTAGTACTTACGAATTTTATTCATACTTCCCGGAACTATACAATATAAAACATCCTTTTTTAGCGGGTCGAGTGGGACGTAGCTATTTAAATCTCGTAAACACTTAAGTAGTATGGCCATTTCGGACAGAGCCCCATTATTCCTCCATTTTTTAATAGATATCGTTACCTGTTAAAGATAAAGTAAAGCCGTCAACGCTCTCAGACGACGTTTGTACGACGTTTTTTTTTTCCCATGGTGGTTCGTTTGCATTTCTTTTTATCGTCGGTCTGTTCGTTCGTTTCCGAGCAGCGATTAAAGAAATATGAAGCTACTGTTACGACAGCAGGCCAAAGTAAAAGGCCATCTGTGGAGCTGACAGCTGATGAGGCTGAATCTGGATTTGTCCGTGTGTGTGTGTGTGTGTGTGTGTGTGTGTGTGTGTGTTTAGTCTAGGCTTGTGAATAACCGCTCGTATTGTTCACGTTGATCTTCTGGTTGCTAAGCGATGTAATTAGAAATGGCTGCGAAATTTTTTCGCTTGGGTACTTACAAGTGCCACAACACACACACACACACACACACACACACACTTACAGTATCTATAAGAGGTCCTATAAACATTTTCATCCATTTCCAGCAATCGAAATTTCCACATTAATTTATAATATTGGAATTATTATTAATTAAATTTCTAGACATTCTTACCTACAATTATTAAGCCACATTCCGCATAAATTAAATGTAACGAAACAGTTAATTAAATAGTCGCAGAAACATTGCGCTAAATGTGTTTCTTAATGGCAAACGTGTGTTAATGAAGGTATAATCTTAATTCGGTCATGTTTGCCGGATGCGTCTATTAAAGGCAAAGATCCCTAATTAAAAAGATTTAACTGCTAATGCAGGTCATCATCGCAAACAACAAATCGTTAGAATCACCGTAGCGAATCCGACACACACACACACGCATCAGTTCTCCAAACTCGCAATTTGTCCAGCGTCTGTGTGTGTGTTAAAGACGCATGTGTGTGCTTTCGGCGTCCAGAGCCTCCAAATTGGAGTGGCATGAAAGCGCGCCTGGCATTTCACTAGGTCATTAAAAATCTGGAGGCTCCTCTGAGCGTGCCTACGGGCCTCGGCAGATGCCAGGCTCTCTATGTTCTGCATTGCGTTTACTTTTTTTTGCTCTTACACACACACACACACACACACACACTCTCTGCCACCCAAACTGGCAGTGGCAGGCGTGTATTAAAGGCCCGAGGTCGTCCTCCAAATGTTGGTCAGTGTCCGTGCTCTGGGAAGCTCAGGTGCGAGCTCTTATTAGCTATTGATTCAGTGCGAGCGCCAGTCTGGACCGTCGGTGTGACTGCTTGTTGTTTAGAGCCTTTACATCATTTAAAACGAGCAATTTAATACCAATTCCAGTTCTGTTCCTGATGGCGGGGGTGCGGTGGGGGGCTGTCAGAGGGGTAAAAGAGGATTTAGTTTGGTGATTATTTGTGTTTGAGAATATTGACTGAAGCTTTCAAAGCTATAATAGCAAACCGCTGTGACCTTTTTAATCGTTTAGAACAAAAGAGGTGTGTCTAAGAAAGAAAGAAAGAAAGAAGAAAGAAAGAAAGAAACACTACGAAAGAAAAAAGAGAAAAAAGAAAGAATAGAAGAAAGAGGAAAAAGAAAAACACTAAGAAAAAAAGGAAAAAGAAAGACATGAGGAAATAAAGTCGAAAAGAAAAGAAAAGAAAAGAAAAAGAAATAACTTAAAATGATAAACAAGAAAAATAGATAGATAGATAGATAGATAGATAGATAGATAGATAGATAGATAGATAGATAGATAGATAGATAGACAGATAGATAGATAGACAGACAGACAGAACAGACAGACAGACAGATAGACAGACAGACAGATAGACAGACTAGATAGATAGAGATAGATAGATAGATAGATAGACAGACAGACAGACAGACAGACAGATAGATAGATAGATAGATAGACAGACAGATAGACAGACAGACAGTTGTCCATTAGAACTCTATCTGACATGGCAGATTTCAGTATTTTGGCCGAAATACTCTTGTTTAATTTAATTTTTAATTCTTTGTATTTCCTCTGTTGATAATTCTGCTTCCTGAATCGTCCGCTTCGGAGTCGGGGGGGAAACGGGGCTGGAGATAAGATCGTAAAATTACCCCTGGCAAAGAGAACGCGCTCGACTCGGATGAACATTTCAAAAGTGGGATTCTTTACGGTTCAGAAAAAAATCTTTTCCGGTTTTAATTAAAAGTAAAGAAAAAAGGAGTTAATTATCCTGTAAAGATGAGCTGGTGGGCATCTTTCTGTTAATTACTACTAATCAAAAGGAAAACTGACGCACGACAAAGTGCTGCTCTTTAAAAGTGTGACACAGAGATCGGAGGGAGGGGACACGTCTCTCTCTTTCTGTCTTTCTTTCTTTCTCTCTCTATCTCTCTCTCTCCCTCTTACTCTCCTTCACGCTCTCTCTCTCTCTCTCTCCCTTTCTCTATTTCTCTCGCTCCCTCTTACTCTCTGTCACTCTTTCCTTCTTGCTCCCTCTCTCTTTCTCGCTCCCTCTTACTCGGTTTTACTCTTTCTCTCTCGCTCTCTCTTGCTTCCTCTTTCTCTCTTCCTCTCTCTTCCTCCCTCTTACGCTCTTTCTCTCTTTTTCACTCCCTTTTTCTCACTCGCTCTTTCTCTCACTTCCTTTAACTCTCGGTCACTCGTTCTCGCTCCCTCTTTCTCTCTTGCTCATTCTTGTTCCCTACCTTTTTTTCTTTTACTCCCTCTTTCCCCCTCTCTCTCTTGCATTCTGGCTCTCTAGGTCTCTCTCTCTCTCTCTCTTTTTCACTCCTTTTTTCTCGCTTGCTCTTTCTCTCACTCTCTTTTACTCTCGGTCACTCGTTCTCGCTCCCTCGTTCTCTCTCTCTCTCCCTCTTGCTCATTCTTGTTCCCTACCTTTTTTTCTTTTACTCCCTCTTTCCCCCTCTCTCTCTCTCTCTTGCATTCTGGCTCTCTAGGTTGCTCTCTCTCTCTCTCTCTCTCTCTGTATGCAGTAAGAGTGATGGAGATGGAGCAGTGACCTTTTGACAGTGGAGAGAGAATCCCAGTCAACAGAGTTCTTCAGAGATGACAATACTGCTTCTACCCCAACCTGACAGTATCCACACACACACACACACACACCACACACACACCACACAAGGAGTTGCACTGTTAACTACTCAACACCTTTAGCTGCACTTCAGTGCACAGAAGATTCTAAGCTAATCCACTTCAGCGCTGTGCTCACACTCGGTGCTATCGAGCCACCAGCAGGGTGGGGCAGATTTATACAGCTGAAATAAATACTAAAACATCTGTATTCGAAAAATAAGAAATTAAAGTCTAAATTTACTTTGAAGTAATTGTGAATTATGATGAAAAGTAGATGAAATTTCATATTTACTAAAACGACGCTTTTTATTTTACCTTCAGGTGTCTAAATAACATTAATACATTTTAAAACTTTTATAAAGTATTTAAAACGTAGACAACAACAATAATAATAATATTAATTAATAATATTAATTGGTAATATAGTAGCTCAGTGGTTAAGGTGATGGACTGCTATTAGGAAGACCGGGGGTTCCGTTTCCAGCACCACAAAGTTGGGCCCCTGAGAAAGGCCCTTAACCCCCAATTGCTCAGTTGTATAAAACTTATAAATGTAAGTCGCTCTGGATTAAGGCGTCTGCCAGAAATACCAGAAATGTATTTTATTTTATTTTATTTTCTTTAACAATAGACATTGACGCAAAACAGCAAAAATAATAATACTACTACTACTAATAATAATACAAAATATTATTTTAAATTTAAGCATCCTTTCTTTAACAATAATACATGTGTAAAAATGTAAAATTATTTTTTTCTTCTACTAAATTATTATTATTAATCACGTTTTTAAAAAATAACTATTGTTTTTACTATTATTATTATTATTATTATTAGCAATAAAAATGATAATAATTATTATTTTTTGTTGTTATTATTATGTTTTAAAAACTCCTTAATGTCATTATTATAGCTGTGTTAAAATAACATTATGTATACGATTTATTATTATTTTTATTATTATTATTATTATAATTAATCATGTTTACAAACTTCTTAATGACAGTCGAAATAATGTGTACAAAATAATGTGTACTAAAATTATTATATTATTATTATTATTATTATTATTATTTTCACTAATGGCATAATTAGTGCCACTGTTGCATTGGCATGCTTCACGGTAAGCCTCGCGTTACTGGTTGGAGCATGTGGCTCTGGGACAAAAGCGTCCATTACAATCGTATCACTCGGTCCCTGTGAGAATTCTCCAACCTAAATATCACACCCTCCCTTTTACAAAACACCTCCGTATTACAAGCAAATTACCAGCAAGCCGGCCAGGAACAAAGCCGGGTAGCCATAATTATATCTCTCCGTGTGTGGAATGCGAATGGGCATCCTCCTCCGGTGGGGCGTTCCCCAGAGGCATCCTAGGCATCAAAATGATGGCCAAATTATTTTTCTGCACCCCGATTATCGTATTTACCGTCGGAGCGTTCTTGACAACGCGGCTGTTTATACCTGTATCAGGGGGCGAGGCGGAATGTTTTGGCGCTTTCATTTCGCAAACGTACGGTATGAGTCGTTTGGCAGGGATTTAAATTAGGTCAAGAGTGGAATACATCAACAGCAAAGCCCTATGTGCATCATACACCCTTCACTACCCCCTCTTCTTTAACCCCTCCCTCACCACCCTTTATTTTCCCATGCAACTGTTTGTAAAACGCTTTGCGATGATAAAGACTTGTATGTTTGATATGTACAGGACAAGAGACTGAGACAATTTTCCCATTTCCCTTCGGATGCAGGAAAAGAATGTCTCAGACGGGTACGTTGTTTCTTGCTTTATTTTCTTATTTCCATACATTATTGTGTGAGGGTTTTTCTTCCGTCGGAGAAAGTCACGTGTTGTCAGAGCTGTCAATTTAGAGACTGTTGCCATGAGACACAGGAAACATGTGCCAGTTCTCACTGCCAGTCAGGCATCAAATTCAGTCGCAGCAGGAGTCCCAGCTCTGGGCACCAACAGCAGCAGCGTGCCACACACTGTGCCCAGCCTGTGCTTAGCCTGTTAGCCGCCATGAACTGCAACATAGCACCGTTGCTAGTTTTAAAAGGACTGACTGAGAGTCCCAAAAGATTTAGGAAGAGGTAAACGGTTTGGTCACGGTGAAGAGATTGTAAAAGATCACAACAAAGCTATAGACATTTAGGGTTAGCACCCAGCACAGTTGGTATACCTCAGGGGTGTCCACTAGGCCCTAAAATTCCATGAAGTGAAAAGTCGTAATTCTTTGACATCTGTTTTAGAGATTTAAAAAGCAAAAATATGAAACACAGTAGCTAATAATAGCTTCTAATCCCAAAATCTGTACACCTTTTAGAATTGTTGTTGAATTGCTCTGGTGCACCAGTTTGAACTTTAGTCTTCTCTAATTGGCTGCCAGCAATGTTGCTATTTTGGAATGGCGCAACCCTTTTCTCGTCCTTTTTAGCCTCGTCGTCGTATTCGTCTCCTACTTGTTAGCCCCTGCATCGAATGTGTCTCCGTGCCATTTTAATTACAGCCTCTGTAAATCTCTCACGTGGCATCCTGGGACAACACCGATCTGCGAAAAAGGTGATAAGTACGAGACGCCACCCGGCTTTGATATCAGTCATAAACAGACACTTAATTGAATCATTTGACCTCGGAGGCTGATCCTGCCTGCAACAGCATGTGGCACGAGGGGGAAAAAATGGTTTTCGGAATATTAAGGCGGTTCATCGTGTGCTACATAACCATAGACGTTTTGGCTGCATGCCCAATTCGCTGCAATGTGGGCCACAATATATGACAGATAAGTCTTTTTGTGTGTGCGTGTGTTTGTCTGTCTAGAGGTCCCGCTTTTGGTAGTCACTTCCTGTTTGGGGAAAAAACATGGCACCATTTCAACACTGCTGCAGGTTTGGTTTCAAGGCTTCTTTCTCTTTCTTTCTCACACACACAAACACGCACACGAACGCAATCTGAGAGTTAAACACAGAGTTGACTAGCATTCACTCTCTTCCTGACTCACCCGCCAACCCCCCCACTCCCCACCCCAGCCTCACCTCAGATGCAGGCAGAGTTATCAATCCAAACAGACACGCAATCCGGGTCCAATGTCACTTCTCCTCATTATGTTAATGGTTAATACATGCAAATGAAAACATTCCGGCAATTTGATTTCTTTGAAGATAGTTTGCATATTGTCTTAGCCATAATGACGCCGTGCTCGCCTGCTCACCGCTGTCCATTTATGCCGGGGTCGGTTAGTGCGTATTTTTATCGGCGCCGAGTTCATTTCTAGCGCTGGAAGAATTTATTTATTTATTTATTTTTTTTATTTTTTTTTAAATCTTCCTCGATTTTTTTTCTTTTTCCTCTTTCGCTATTTAGCTAATTAGGATTCAAGTAACATAAGCAGATTTTTCACACTATTGGTGTTTTTCTTAATTAAGAAACAAATGAATTCTTCCCAGCAAAATAGATGGAACAACGGGATAGCGTGCCAGAGGCCAGATGCTCCTGCTCTTAATTAGAAGTCACTCCATTGTCTGAGACTTTCAAATGAAGCCCCAATCTAAATGGATATCAAAAGAGCTGCCGAAGTAAAGGTGAGAGAGAAAAGACAGAGGAAGGGCGAGAGAGAGAGAGAGAGGGAGAAACGGGAGGTTCGAATAATCCGGGAAAAGAAGAAAAAGAAGAAGAGAAAGAAATAATACTAATAAAAATAATAATAGGAGACAAACAGGATGTTCTGGTCAAAGAAGAGTTCTAGTTGTGGGTGAGAGAGGAAGTAGGTAGAAGGCGGAGATCTTTGGCCTTGTAAGAAGGAAGTTGAAAGGCAAAATCGGTGCCTTCTGCATCTCCTTCTAGCCACTTCAGCAGTGGGGGGAGAAAAGGATTTTGAAGAGAAGTTTAGCTAGCTGTGGCTGGGTTTTTTTCGTTAAAGATATCGGTAGCCTTGAAAAAACAAAGAAACGATGCAGTAAAAGTTGATAAAAGGTTCAAAACCTCGTCATTTGGGTAATGTATCTGGGCCACGTTTTGCCCACGTGTTGCCAAGCCCACAGGTCCTTCTTAGTATGCCGTGGCTTCCGAGCTCCCAGCAGATGGGCTAAGGACCGCTGGGAACGGTAGTCTGCAGCGGCATCACCTGCCAAATGCATGGCAGGTCAGACCGTTTTAAAGGATCAGGAATCTGCAGATATTATCGTTCCCCTTTGTAATGCATCCAAAGGTTCACGCTTAGGGCTGGGCGATATGACCGAATTTCAAAACATCGATTTATTGAACATTTTACGATGAATTAATTACGATTATTAAACAATCCTTTTTCTTATTCTTTTGATCACTTTTTGATTAATTGCCCAGCTTTAGTCATAGCGTCTTTGATTTTCCAAGATTTTCTTTATAAAACCCACCCATCTTTAGGCTGTAAATCGGGTTGAGGAAACTGTTCAGCGATGCTCGTGACTGCCGCAGAGGACTAGTACCTTTTAAATATTAGCCAAAAATATCCCAGACACACGTTTTGAAAAAATGATTTCGAGCGAAGACGCGTGTACTCCCTAGGCGCCTGTCTGTCTTATTAAAACAGGCATGTTTTAAACACCTCTACTTATCCTAGTGAATTACCATAATCCTCCCTCTGTTCGGCTCGTGCACTTCTTTTTTTTTTTTTTTTTCCCGGCCGCTTGTTTATTTCTATCGGCTCAGGAGATTAGGCAGGCAGATTACCCGGCGTCAAAACACGAGACGCCATCAAAGACGGCAAGGATGATGTTACTTTCTCTCTCACTCTGTCTCTCTCTCTCTTTACGGGGCGCTGGAACAATAGCAGAGTGTGACAACAGGACCAACTGATCCAGAGGGACCGACTGTGTGTAAAGGCTGGGGTTGAACACGGAGTTCAGGGAATTACCCCGGCTCTACGGATATAGGTGTGTATGAAACCGGGTTGATGGGGGTTGGGGGGGAGGCATCCTGACATTTAAAACACTTTGAGGTGCCAAATTTACTGTTTAATACTGCAAATACTCAAATAAACGACAAAGTAAGTTACATAGCTGATTGAGCTGGACCATGAACGTTTACGACGGTGGTAGTAAACGGTATTCGTTTAAATATTTGGGTTTAATTAGATGTCTGGCGTTACGGATGATTTCCATCGATTAATCGCCTTAACCTGGTGTACAAACTAATTCCAATTTTAAAGCGCTCTGTAAACAGACCACCAAAATAAGGTCCAAAAACTCCGACACTTTTCATACTCGTGTTTAATGCCGTCAGTATCGACTTCCTGGGTTTTTAGTTTTTTTAGGACAGACGGATGAAATGGTGGAGACAGAGAAACAGATAGGACCGGAAAGAATCCGAGCCGGGATTCGAACCTGGATCGAACTTGCGCATGTGGATGCCGGCAACTTAACCCAATACACCATGGCGCCATCTATCGTCTTCCTGTTAATTAGTCAATGATGAACGAATATGATTAACTACCAATCGAAAGGTAGACAAATCAAATTTAGTTGTCTGGTATTGTAACAGATTGAGTGATAGTCAAACACTGAATCGGGCTCTTATGAATCATTTGAATCAGTTATAGCGCTGCATATCGACAAGGGATTCACGATACCATACATAACACGTTACATGGGTCACGATACACTTCATTGTATCCGAAAGTATGCTTGACGCTGTAGCAAGCCAAATTTTATTTAACTTATATAAGACGAAAGAAAGCCGAGGTTAAAATATGCTCGAAAAAAAAAAAAAAAAAAAAAAAAAAAAAAAAAAGGCAAAAAAATGCGCTACAAGCTTCCAGATGTTTTCGTCATGCACAAAGATCTGAAGTATTGACACACAACAAGGTTAAAAAGACATTTTTAGCAGAATCCAGACATCTGTCTGCATTTGTTTGAGTCACTTTCCAACACACACACACACACACACACACAATTAAAACAGAGCTGATGTTAAACAATAATTAACCAATGTTGATGTTAAAACACCCATCATAACAGATAAAATGGCGACAAAGATGACTTGGTCATGTGACTAAAGCAGTAGTAAAATCTAGTGTGCTAGTGTGTAGAGTGCTGCAGAAATAGTTTGGGAACCACTGGACTGAAGACAAGCAAGCCCAGATTTCCCAGAATTCACTTCCTATCTGAAAACCTATCTTCCTATTGGTTGGACCGATCACAATGTGTAACTCACAATCCGAAATCGGATTAATACTCAATTATTTACTACATTTAAGTAATTTTGTACTTCCTGACTGTTAAACGAGTCCGTTCTTATAATATTGTTACGGGTAGTATGAATGAAACCTGGACATACTACATCCGCCATGTTGATAACTGACACGTGACATACGACATTAGAGCAGCGTGAATTTAAAGTTAATTAACGTTTAGCTTAAATCATTAAATGACACCACTTCCTCCGCATATGACGTTGTCTCTACCACGGCCTTATGGGATAGTAAATTGTACATCGTATGCATATTTCACAAAAAATCGGGACGGGACTAGTAGATTATCCGGGAACTTTTCGATTTCCTGTAATTCCCATACTAAGTATTCAGATGATACTTCTTGCTTCGCATACTGAGTTTTGTCAACGGTATATATTAGGGAAGTACGCAATTTCGGATGTGTTTAAATCCTCGTAATTACGAGTTGAAAAGTTGTAAGTTTGTTTTTGGTCGGAATAAGATAAAGGGATAACTTTTTGCGTTAACTTCAAAAAAACCCCCCCAAAAAAAAAAAAAAAAAAAAAAAAAAAAAATGTTTTTTTCAACTCTTCCTTTAGAAAGAAACGAAGAAGGAAAAAAAAAAAATGCAAATTAGTTTTGTTTTACTTAAGTTTTTTTTTCGGCAATTTATGAAGCCACAGGGTTTCAATAAAATATAGTCGTGCAAACACACGTCGATTAGAAACAGCTAGAAAAATCTTCACTGTGTCCCTGAACGCAACACAAACCCTTAGTCTTCAGTATAATGTGTTTCATTTAAAAAAAAAAAAAAAAACAACCTTTATCTATGAAAACTTAACAAATTTTAAAGGGAATGCAGCTGTGTACAGCTGTGTAGCGTTTTCCTCTCGGCTCGCACGTCCCGGTCTGGTGAGCACGAACACGCATGTGTCCAATTTATGTTGATGCTCATTAAATAAACCGCTTCTTGATTTCGAGATCAGCCAGATGTCTGGTAGCAATAAGTTAGCTGAAACTGCTAGTCAAGCAAACACAGTTTCGCATGGAGAGACATGATGTCGCTAATGTCTTCACACAGATTGTAGAGAAAGACAGAAAGCTTTGGGTTATAAAAAAAAAAAAAAAAAAAAAAAAGATCTGCCTTCGATCTGGACGGTGTAGCCTAAACGTAGGACAGCCTAAAATAAATCATTTCTCTAAATGATGTCACAATATACTTTCGTACCATAAACTGTCCTCATCATTTCAATTAGCAGATGATTAAATATGGTCAATTCCCGCCCAGCAGCCAACCTGCACCTATCAGACGCAAGTGACCAGTATGTAAAGGTGAAAGTGAGCGACGATGTGCTTTATCTGAGACACGAGCGATCCAGTCAATCGCATAAAACCAAAGCGCGGTTTGTTTTAGCTGCTGTGATGAAAGAAGAGTAAAACACTTTCATACCGTCTGTCGGTATGTTGGTTGCCTTTAACGTGATGGCAAAAAAAAAAAAAAAAAAACACAAAGTCTGAGACATCGTGGGAGGGAAGGAGGGAGAGAAGGAAGGAAGGAAGGAAAATAAGAAAAAAAACCAAGAAATTAGGAAAGAAATGAAATTAAAAATTAAATAAGAGAAAAAAATTGAAAAAAAAATCAAAAAGTAAGAACAAAATTAAAATAGGGAAAGAAAGAAAGAAAGAAAGAAAATCTAAAAAGTAGAAACAAAATTTAATTTAAAAAAAAGAAAGAAATAAGAAAGAACATAGGAAAACCAATGAGATGAAAAAAAGAAAGAAAGAAAGAAAGAAAGAAAGAAAGAAAAAGAAAAGCAAAAAAAATAAAAACAGAAGTAAATCAAAAAAAAAAGAAAAATAAAGTAATTAATTAAAAAACAGAAAGAAAGAAAGAAAATCTAAAAAGTAGAAACAAAATTAAATTAAAAAAAGAAAGAAAAAACAGAAAGAAGGAAAAACCAATGAAAAGAAAGAAAGAAAGAAGAAAGAAAGAAAGAAAGAAAGAAAAAAAATCTAAAAAGTAGAAACAAAATTTAATTAAAAAAAAGAAAGAAATAAGAAAGAACATAGGAAAACCAATGAGATGAAAGAAAGAAAGAAAGAAAGAAAGAAAGAAAGAAAGAAAAGCAAAAAAAATAAAAACAGAAGTAAATCAAAAAAGAAAGAAAAAATAAAGTAATTAATTAAAAAACAGAAAGAAAGAAAGAAAATCTAAAAAGTAGAAACAAAACTAAATTAAAAAAAGAAAGAAAGGAAAACCAATGAAAAGAAAGAAAGAAAGAGTTAAAAACCATCCAGAACCTTTGGAATCGTATTACACTTACTGAAGATAATAAGTTTGGTTCAGGTTAATCCTAGACTGTGTAAGGCGTATGTCTCCTGATCAGAACTAAACACACACACACACACACACACACACACACACACACACACACACACACTGCTTTAAAGCTCTCCAGCCCTGTGCGCTATTATTGATAAGAGAAAGATGCTGGTCAATATACATCATCTAACCGAGCGGATTACATTCTTATCTGAAATGATATTCAGTAAAGTATGACCACCGAAACGCCACTGCAAGCCTGTCCCTGGACTCAGGCTAGTTCTGTAAAAAAATACAGAATAAAAGTCAGGGGAAAAAAATATTTATTGGAATTACGATCGGTGTCAAGATTAGAGTAGGAAACAGAGTGTGATCTTGAGTTAAGCTTCATGCCGTGTTCCTAGTATAGAAGCACAAATACATCAACGTACGTCACAGATTGTAAACTAATTACCAACAGTATAATAAAAGTCTTCCGGGTTGAAAAGTCAGACATTTTGGTTTTGTATCTGAAATAAAGTATGTGGGTTATATTTCTTCTTTTTTTCTTTAAAAAAACGTGGTTGCTAACAAGTAGCTAAATGCGACTGCAAAAATTGTCAGGTAAATTGATATCATGGCGGGACAACAGTAAAACCTCGCTGTGGTACGATTCAGACTCATCACTAGTGTCAACGAAATCAAGACTAAAGCTGCTGATGCTGACTGAAGTCATGTGACCGGGCCGTGGTTTGTTTTTAGCTTAATGCTTAAATCGTAACCACACAGTATGTCCGAATCCTTGGTATGCAAAATACACTACGGATTGCAGAAAAGTTAACATACAGCATTGCTTTATTGCGTGGATAGGACAGTCAGTAGACAGGAAATGAAGTGGGAGAGAGAAACAGGGTGGGGTAGGTGGGGGTAAGGAGAAGTCCACCAACTAGGATTCAACCTCGGGACGCAGAGAGCGCAATGGCGCCATATCTGTCCAAACGTTACCAAAACTTTATTTCCGTATTTCGTAAATAACTCTAATTGTTTAGGTTTAAATTCCTGCAACTACTTACTTGACATATAAATTAGGGCTGTGTAAAAATATCGTTACAATATCGTAACTATCGCGGTCATATATTCTACCCTCGACTTCCTCCTCCTGAAATAAATTGCAATATGAATTGAATTACAATATATCACGATATATTGGTCGCGATACAATATATCACAATATATTGTAATTCAATATATCATGATATATTGGTTTTTGGTTGTGCGATACAATATATCACGATATATTTTAATATATCGTGATATATTGTATCGCGACCAATGTATCGTGACATGTATCACGATACATTGGTTGCGATACAATATATCACGATATATTATGTATATCGTGATGTGTATCGTATATCCTATCGCGAGACCCTTGTTAATACACAGCCCTAGTGTGAATCAGTTTACACCCAGTACAAAGCCACATAAACACACATAAAGCACACACAAAGTCGCTCTAAATCAGCTTTGCTCTAAGAAATAGTGTACTAATATATGAAACACACATCCCACTAGCAGCCTGCAGCCGGCGATCTAATTGGCTAATGTATGCAGGAGCCAGTCCATGTTGGAGGAGTATCAAAAAGCAATCAACGCTCCATCGCTGATGAGGGAGGCGACTACGGAGATGATGCACTAGCCCTCCGAAACGCTGCACAATCACCAAGTATTATTCTCCAGCCGTGACCCAAAAACTCAAAAGACAGAAAATGAGCGAGGAAGAGAGGGAAAGAGAGAGCGAAAGAGAGATAGAAACCCAGGAGAGAAAGAAAACGAGTAGAGGGGGTGAGTTTAATTATTTACTGATTAAGACAGACACCAATTTGTCTACTCGAGCATACAGCTAGGTGCTAGTATTGACTTTCAAATGTGTCTAAGATGTGAAATGACAGTCAGCTTCGAATGCTGTTTTTTTTTTTTTTTTTGTGTGTAGCTCACGAATCAATTTGAATCGAATTGCATTTCATTCGATTCGTTAAATGAGATCATTTTAACATGAAATATTCATTGTTACCACGTTATCCTCTGCAGCTGTTATACGACAACTATTTTAAAGAAAAAAAAAAATCAGTCACTGAATCGACTTGCAGTGAGTCAGTAAAGTATGATTCAGTGAATCGACTCAGTTTGATTCACTCAAGCATGAATCAGAAAGCAACAGGTTTGAGGTTAGTCTAAAGTGAATAAATCTTTTTAAATGTGTGTGTGTGTGTGTGTGTGTGTGTGTGTGTGTGTGTGTGTGTGTGTGTGTCTGGGAGACAGAGCTTGTATTCAGCTCTATGAATCACATAAATATACAGAATGGACATTGTGGGAATGTTTGTTTGTTTGGTTAGTCAGTTATCTAAAAAAATTCTTTCTCACATTGACACAATTATCGTGAACACCAACAATTTTAACATACTAAACATTTTAATTTAATTTTATATTAATAATGTCACGTCACATGCCACAGGGTTGCCAGGTATACAAATCAAAACTAGCCAAATTAGTAAATCAATTACCATTCTTAACTAATAATACTAATGTAACATACAACATGTAACACAAACACACACCCACACACAGACCTAAAAATGGACAAATTCACACACTGTCCTCTCCCCCCCCTCTCATCTCTTCTTTCTTTCTTTCTTTCTTTTCTTTCTATCTCTTTCTCCCACACACTTTCTCTCTTTTACACACAAACAACACACTCTCTACCTATCACTTTCTCTCTCTTCCTTTTTTTCTCCTTCTCCTGCCTCTCTTTCCATCTCTTCTTCTCTCTCCATCTCTCCTTTTCTCCTTCTCTCCTTCTCTCTCTCCATCGCTCTCTCTCACACACACACTTTTTCTCTCTTTTACACACAAACAATACACTCTCTCTCCATTGCTTTCTCTTTCTTTCTTTCTTTCTTTCTTTCTTTCTTTCTCTCTTTTCATCTCTCTCTCTCACTCCATCTTTCCTTCTCTCTCTCTGTTGTTTCTATGTCTCTCTCTCTCTCTCTCTCTCTCTTTTATTAATATTTAAACTTTACTTAGCTACAGAGCAGGAGGATTTCACAGATGGCCGCGGTGAAGTTTTAGTCTTAGACAGAGAGGCGAGGTGATTTCACACCAGTGTGTGTGTCCAAGTGTGCACACACTCATATGTCTACTGTGAGTGTGTGTGTGTTTCTATTTAGAAATAGCAGGCCACTTCTAATCCAGTGAGTGTGGAGAAGGCCTGCAGCGAGGATTTTTTGCTTAGGTCTTCCTGGTGGAGCTCTGAGCGTGATGTGTTAGGATCCTGGACTACCTGCAGGAATCCGACTGCTGCTACTTAGATTAACGCTGAGGGGGGGGGGGGGGGGGGGGGGGGGGTGGGGGGGGGGGGGGGGGGGGGGGGGGGGGGGGGGGGGGGAGATGGGGGCGATGGGGGGGGGGGGATGGGGGGCGATTGAATTAAATTTATTATCAAAACACATCATTGTTGGTACAGTTATGGCTCATTTACAGCCATATAATCTGGTAAATTATCAAAGAAATTAAAAAAAAAAAAACCACGATGATATTTAGTGTAAGGAGTCTCCAGCGTCAGTGACGTCAGTCTTCAGTGTTATTATTTTTAATATCATTCGAATCAAAAACTAAGTTTGCCTGAAGGTTTTTAAGACAAAAGTGACTTAAATATGTTACATCCCTAAAATAAAGTGCAGCCGAACCCGTTAGACTCCCTCACGCGCTCGTAATTGGTTTGTTATACGATCATGTGACTGTTTCGATCACGTGACTTTCTGATTGTTGCTACAGGTGAACTTACTGTCAGAACACAAGGATACAACTGAGCAGTTGAGGGTCAAAGGTCTTGCTCAGGGGTCCAACAACACAGCATGGGAGTTAGCCGTAGCTACAGTTTTTGGTAGCTTGAAATGAATTTAAGTAGCCTGAATACAAAAAAAAAACAAAACATTGCCTTTAATGTAGAATATTCCAACAAAACATTTTTAATCATATAAAATAATCAAATTACAATCCTCTATACACATATTTGGTTCTAACTAAACATCCTATTCCAGATGTCAGCGATTTCCTCGATTCTCTCCACTGATCTCAGTTGCGTGAGGTTTCACTTGTCACGTGAAGATAAAGTTAGTAAAGAAACTGGTGAGCAACAGATTCGGAGCATCACTGAGAAGTATTGTGTAAACTGAGTACCGCCGCTTCTAACGCATAGTTAGTTTGCGTGATCGTGGATTGAGAGTGAAAGTAAAAAAACGCATGTAAACGCAATTTTAATACCCCACTTATCAATAGCCCCACCCTAATGCCCGAAAAATTGCATACAGCATAATTACCTATATGATATATATTTTTGTAAGACAATGCAAAAGCATTGAAATATATTTTTTCTCCTTATGAAATAGAAGAACATGCAGGGATACATTTTGGTAGCTTGGTAGCATCGGGCTAGTGATTTAATGAGAACTGAGCTAGCTGGGGTTTTTTTTTTTTATATATATTTGGTTAATTTGTTAGATTGCTTTTTGGTGCTTTTGACAGACACCCTTATACAGATCTACCTTGGGGGGGTTAAGGGCCATGCTCAGGAGCCCAGCAGTGGTGGCTTGCTGGGGCTGGAAATCGAACCCTCAAGTTGGTAGTCCAACAACTTAACGACTGCGCTACCACTTCATCTGAGCAAAGGCAGCTTGGTGGTCCTGGGTTATGAACTCATGTCATTTTTTTTGTTTTTGCAAAATTCGACCAAATGTCACACCAAAATGGCCACAGTTCCCAGACAGGTCACGTTTTTTTGTCTTGTTGTTTGTAAAAGTAGTTTGTCTTCGCCAAGAGGGTCAGAAATCGAACATTTTCCTTAAACCATCCATCATTTACACTTTTTTATCACTCTGGTTTTCTTTTCGAGTCCGATCAGAAGAATGTATTTCGAGTAATTGATTTGAAAAAAAAAAAAGTTCCGACACGCACCCGAGCATGCTTCTTTTCTCAAAACTGTCAAAGAACAAAGCTCCATTATCTCAGTCACATCATCTTTCCTGACTGAACTGAGGAGGCTTTGAACTTCAATTCGCTCGTGCAATCTCGGAAAAAAAGAATCCTAAGGCATATAAATATGAGCGTAATGTAAAAAAAAAAAAAAAAAAAAAAAAAAAAGACAAATAATACTGTCACAAAAGAACCTGAAGAGCAAAGCGAGGAGTCTGATAAACTGGCAGAAGAAAATACGTGGAGATGAAACGCCTCTTTAGACAAAACCGGTCGTGTCTTCTAGCCGAACAAAACGCCAGTCGAATGTTTTGTTTGGGGACGAGGACCTGATTGAAAGCGGCAAGATTTAAGTCGCTAATTTCCAGTCTATCCGGATGGGTGCTTACATAAACGCAGGCCGCCGTTGACCTCGGCGGCCGTAATGACGCGCCTTAGGAACGTTTCTTTATCATACTTTTCTTTGACTGAGGAACGCTAAAAAAAAACCCACAGGAAGTGCCGTTTAATATAATTCTGATTATAACAGTTAACCTGTCGAATCGAGCCGAAGGATAGGAAACGTCATAACCAGCAAATTTTTGTCCGGTGCTCTTTGTACGTAAGTAAATATTGTGTATTTAGTTGGTGCGGTAGCCTTGTGGGTAGGAAGGCTTTTGAACTTATTGGATCCCACCCCCCCTTTTCTTTCCCACCTCACTTCCTGTCTACTAACTGTACTATCTGTTAAATAAAAAAAGACCCAAAAGAAAAAAAAAATCTTAAAAAGATGAGGAAATTTATGCTATAAATGTATTTATACTGCACTGCTGATTAATAAACCAATCCGATTGGTCGAATTAATTTACTTTTAAAAATATATTAAATCAATTATTCATTATTGTTGGTACATTTACAGCCATCTAATCTGGCAAATAATGAAATAAACCCCTGCATTTGTCAGTGACGCAATGACATTTGGTGTAAGGAGTCTCCAGCGTCAGTGGCGTCGGTCTTCAGCGTCATTATTTAATTTTCTAAAGGTTCTTAAGACAAAAAAAAAAAAAAAAAAGACTCAAATATGTTACATTCTTAAAATAAAAGTGCACCCGAACCTGTGACACTCCCTCACACACCCGGAGAAACGAAATATGCCTGATGTTGTAAAACATCTGGTGGCGCTGTAAGTTGTTCGGCGGCGTCTGCCGCCGCGGTCTGCTCCCTGAGTGACGGCGAGAGATGAAGTGACGGAGGAAGACAGACGTCTGTGACCTTCGTGTCCTTCTTATTTTGCTTCATTTCCTCTCCGCCTCAATCCGAGCATCATCAGATCCCGAAAGAACTGTCAAACGTCTGCACGCGTGTGTGTGTGTGTGTGTGTGTGTGTGTGTGTGTGTGTAATGGAGGGGTGCAGCCTAACCGAGCATCAATCACGTTATTTTTATCACCAGGTTTGTGCAGCTCTTCCTCCTTATCACCTGACCCAGTTGTTCCACTCTTCCCATGACTTAAAGAGGAACTTCTGAGAGGGAGGAACCGAATCCTTTTTTTTTTTTTTTTTTTTTTTCAAACCTTGCGACTTCACACAACTTGCAGGTTCTGCAACACACTTCCTGGGATACATAATTCATTCTGACTGCGCGCCTTATATTCTGTGTAATTTACAATACAATGCTGTTGTAAGCAGGGTTCAGATACACGTACTGTGAAGAACCTCACGCTGCATAACAACGGGACAAGGAAACGTCAGGACTCACTGAAAGACATCGGATTTAAGTTAACATGTAAAATTAAAGGAAGGGATCGAGTTGTTATTTGTGAGGAAATTAATAAAATGTTTTTCTTAATTGTTTGATTTTATTTTTAAAAATCAACACTTTAACTTTTAGGGACTTTAGGAACGTTGCGGTTTTTCAGTAACATAAGAGAGAGAGAGAGGGAGAGAGAGAGAGAGAGAGAGAGGCGTGAGAGAGAGAGAGAGGGAGAGAGAGAGAGAGAGAGAGAGAGAATTGCAGATAGAGACAAAAACAGGGAGATAGACAAAGAGAGAGAGGAATAGAGAGAAAAGAGAGAGCAAGAGAGAGAGAGAGAGAGAGAGAGAGACAGAGGAATACAGACAGAGATAGAGAAAAAGACAGGGAGAGCGAGAGACAAAGAGAGAAAGAGAGAGAGAGAAGAGACAAAGAGAGAAAGAGAGAGAGAGCGAGAGAGAGAGCGAAGCGACAGAGGCGAGTACAGAGAGAGAGGAAGACAAAGTGAGGAAGAAAGAGACAGACAGACAGACAGACAGAGAGAAAGAGAGAGAGCGACAGAGTGAGAGAAAGACGGACAAAGAGAGAGAGAGAGAGAGACAGACAGACAGCACGTGAAAGACAAAGAGAGAGAAAGAGACAGACAGACAGACAGACAGAGAGAGAGCGGAATAGAAAGAGAGAGAAAAAGAAAGAAAAAAAAGAGAGAAACGTGTCTCCAAAAACAATCCACATTACTGTGTTAGTGGAAGTGGTGGCTCATTAGACTGATAATCAAACAGCACCACCTAACAGCTACTGCTGGGCCCCTGAGCAGGGCCCCCAACACTCAACTGGAATAAAAACTATAGATAAACGTAAGTCGCTTTGAATAAGTGTGTCTGTCTGTCTGACGTTTAATGTAAAGTAGCTATACGCAGATTAAAAAATCCTGTCCTGTCTCATGTGGTACTCGGAATGTCAGCACTGACTAAATCCCCGTCCTGACGTGTGTACGGATCTGCTCACCTTTCCCACCTTCAGAAAAAGAAAACGTTCGATTTATCTGCTCGCTTTGTCACCAGGAATTTTCCACTCTGGTGTTAAGATGCGTTCTTACATACAAACCAAGTCGAATAGCTTATCGTTTAATCCGACGGCAGTAGCTAGGGGGGCGCTTTTTTTTTTTCTTTTTTTTTTACCCCAATTTTTTTTCAATTAATCCTCACAACATCGTTTGGATGATGACATTTACATTTCTGGCCCTTGATTAATTCATTTATCCTGGGTGATTTTTCTAATTATATAAGGGCCTTGCTTAGGGGCCCATCAGTCGCTGCTAGGTAGTGCTAAAAATTGAACCTATGATGTTCTGGTCAGCAGTTCGCCACCTTAACCAATATGCTACCCACTTTCCAAAAAAATATATCATGTCTTTATGTGTGTGTGTGTGTGTGTGTGTGTGTGTGCCTGAGAATGAGCATGGTGTGTATTTAGGCAGGTGGAGTTATGAGATAATGAGATATATCATCCTATGACCTGATATCCATATTCATTATATGCAAAGTTTCAATTGATAAAAAAAATGCCAGATAAAACACACATATTCGTATGAGCAAAAAGACACACAAACACACACACACACACACACACACTTTCTTACTATGACAGCAAGCATCGTCGGATAACCAAACACACTTAATTGAGTCATATCTGCATAGCCTGGGCAAGGTGAAAAGAGATGCGCAAGTTTAATGATTGAATTTACGTGTGTGTGTGTGTGTGTGTGTGTGTGTGTGTGTGTGTGTGTGTGTGTGTGTGTGTGTGTGTGTGTGTGTACGCGCGCGCGTGTTTGTGTGTGTATCCGGCTGGGGCCAAACTTGCAATGTTAACTGAGTGTCCCAGAAGCAGCGGAGTAGCAGGAGGGGAAAAAACTGTTTCTTGTCTATGCTTTGAGGATGGACAGGAACATCTAGCTTTCGGAGATGGACAGCCAAAGAAGAAGAACCATGTTTACTTTGGGGACATTACATGGCCATTAGACACCCAGAATTTTATAATATACATCCATCTATTTATTTTCTATACCCACTTATTTTTAATTAAGGTCAAAGGCATTTGCTGGAGTCCATTGGCTGTCATTGGGTGAAAGACAGGGGTCCACCCTGGACAGGTTGCCAGTCCATCACAGAGCCAAACACAGACAAACATCCACTTACACTCACTCTTTTTGGACTGTAGGAGGAAACTGGAGTACCCGGAGTAAACCTACGTAGGTACCGGAGGAACATGCAAACTCGACACAGAAAGACCCCTGCAGGGGATACGAACCTGGGACCTTCGTACTGTGAGGCAACCGTGCTAACCATCAAACCACCATGCCGTTTATTTTTTATATACGATATGTGCCTTTTCCTTAAACAGTTGGCACAAATTTTAAAGCTCACAGTTGTCTAGAATGTCCCCACACTGAAATTAAAAGACCCAAACTGTTCTAGCATGACAATGCCCCTTTGCACAAAGCCCCTGAGCTCTATAAAGACGTGGGGTGTGTAATTGTTGTGAAATAAACAAATGAAATAAACCAGAACATCGCCTGCAACAGAGACCCCCTCAGTGGACATTAGTGTCCAATTAAAATTCAAATTATTACTAGTGGCAACTGTTATAAAATTAATGCTTAGTATTACAGCATAACAAAGATGGACTACATCTGGAGTAGAATGTTCAACAAGTGAGTATGACTGTGATGAGTAGGTGGCCGCCAACTTTTGTCCTTACACTGTTTGTATCATCAGATTATTTAACGTTAATAGCCTCAGTTATATTTAAACGCAGGTCGAGTTTCTTCCCTGAGATTACGCCTCAATAATCCTGAGCTTTGTTTGGGTGTTAAAAGGACGTACTTGAGCCCAAGCTCCACTCCAGGCATTTTCTCTAACGTCAATATTCAAATCTCACCTAGATCTCTGGCGTGATCTCTTTTTTCCCCCCGACATCTTGTAAAACAACGCTTGGGTGATGAGAGGGTAACAAAAACAGCGATCGATGATCTCCGAAGCATAAGCTAGATTCCTAAGCAGTTTGCCGCGAGATACGATAAACTTCCTTTTGACCTGAAAGATGAAGTTGCCATGGCGATCGCAGAAGTCCACTCTACTTATTGATATTTTGTTGATGTTACAAGGCAGCGGCCAGATCGCCAGGCCTGATAGCGCTGATTAATTAATACCGCTATTGATTAGCCAGAGCGCGAGACGAGGCTGTTAACTGGAAGGCTGAAAGTCAATTGGTGCCGGCGGCACGGCGTGGATTGCCGATATCGCGCGCTTTAATGTGGATTCTTAAACGCGGTTGCGACGCTTGATCTTCCGAAGCGAACGCTAACGGTGTGTTGTGAGAAACTAAAGGAAAGCCACGGTAAAAGTGGTCCAAACTTTAATCACAGGAAACGCTTTCTTCTTCAGGGGTTTGCAAATAATTCAGTTTTAACTTATAAAAGTAGAACTCAATTTTTTTTAAATGGTACTATTGCTTCTATAGTTTAGTTTGGTAAACCTTGCCGGTGCTAGCAGCATGCAAATGTACTTGTTTCCTTTGTTCCAGCCTGGCAAGTCAAACAAAACATCAAAGCTCAGAACAAAACAACAATGTCCGCCGCGGCTAAGGAAATGACTATTACAGCTCACGGGGTCGGTTGTTATGCGAGGTTTGTAAACACACCATCGACTGGAACTCCTAGTCTCTGCCCTCGTGCTATCTTCAGAGACATCAGTGAGGCTTGAGAACATTCCTGTGTGAGAATAAACACCACATACAGTATTGACAGCGAATCCCGTTGGCTCTCTTTCAACGCTGCAAACAAGTTTTACTTTAAAAGTCCTGCAAACCTGAGTACTCGGAGCACAAAATGCGGGACACCCGGCCAACCAATCAAAGGTCACAATCACACCTAAACCCCCACAAACCCAATCACACACTACAGAGATGACAATCAAGCTTCAATACATGAATTTGGAAGTCGAGGAAACTGGGGCTTCTGGAGGAAGCTCAGAGAGAACCTGTAAACCACTATTTTCAAGTTGCCATTGCTGGGCCCCTGATCAAGACCCTTAATCCTCAACTGCTCAGCTGGATGAACTGGATAAATGTAAGTCACTCAGGAAAAGTATGCCAGCCAAATGCCAGGAATGTACATAAATTCCACACCCACAAGACAGGGATGGGGGATCAAACCCCTAAACATAGCTTTGCAATCCTGATAAGAAAATACAAGTCAAAAAGTTTCGATGAATAAGAATGATACCTTCTTTTAAGCTTCTTTGCCATCGAGGGTTTGAGTTCCCACAGCCTTCAAATTAGCTCCAAACCAAGCTGTTTCTATCTGCAATCCTGATTCTTACTGAATGGCGTTTGATGGAAATGTATTTTGGCGCTCTTGTTCTGGAACTGAAGGCATCTGCTAGGTGACTGGTTCATCAAAAACCTATAGCATGTATACCAACATGTTCGGCGCCTAAACGTTTGATGATGAACAAACAGAAACAGGGCTATAAATAGAGAGATAGGATATTGTGCGAAGGATTCTGACTCACGCGATACTTTACAGCCGAATTCAGGAAAAAGGAAGATAAAGTGGAAACTATGGCCGGAAGTGACCTCTCTCACCTTCTGAAAGCAGCACCCGCTGCCCGTCACCCCTTTGAAAGAAATGCACACTACAGACATCTTTGAAACATTTTCTCAGCACAGGAAACCTGCATCGTTTGGTGCTGGCAAGCTGCTGCCTATGAAACCCGCCACTCACAATCGTTCTTTTTTTTTTTTTTTTTCGACCGGACGTGCCAACACTGCAGAGCAGGCGGCCCGCGATAATAATACACAATAAAAACAAATAATCTCAAATGAATAGTCGAGGAGATAAAAAAATGACAAATTGTCTTGATATGGCTCCGCTCGCATTTGCATAGCTCATTTGCATAGCTCATTTGCATAGGATAATATGGCGGCTTCTGGGGCGCACCGGAGACGGCGCTGGGTAAGTTGGCAGGGAACGAGCGCACTTGGTGTGAAAATGCAGAGAAAAGTCGATGTCGTGGTTGTAAGGAATGCAGCTTAAGCACGATCTGCGCTCGACTGAGAGCCGCTTTGTCTGAGGACCAGATGCTGAAAGTGAGGATGGGAAATCGGGACTTAAGCTCCGTTCTGATTGGAGCAGGTAGTTTATTTGTTAAAATAATCTTTACCTGCTGATTCTAAGATTTTTTTCAATGGATTTCGGAAAAATGTCTTTTATTACTTGTGTCTTCATTCCACATAGTTCAATATCTATTTTTTTCCTATCAGATTAATCAGCCAATCAGACAGCTAAACATGCAAAACATGCAAATTTCCTCACGTTAATTAAGCCAGCAGATATAAACTCAACCAATCCACAGACACTCTAATATGACAATATAGTATCTTGGAATGTTCTGGATATTGCAATTAATTTTTTTTTAACTTAATGAAAGCAGGTTACGCCATAATTTTGCAACATATTAACCTTCAATTTTGATTAGTAACGGCAACATAATTATTCTAAATTTAATGCCGTTTAACTTACATTTTTATTGTTTATAACTATGTAATAAATGTGTATTTGCAAATATAAATAATACAATGTAATAAAAACAATAACACACTTATTACATTGTTATTACTATACAATAGTACTGATATTTATTTGTAATCTATTTATAGATTTTTAGTATTATAAATATTTAAATAAATAACTGGTGTTGGCTCAATTAAGAAAAAAAAGTTTTTATATTATTTCTTTTTTTAAGGGGAAAAAAAACACAAAACACACACACACACACACACACACACACACACACACATAATTAGGCCAGTCATTCAGACTTCTAGCATAGGCATCTGACCATTACAAGAAGCAGCTTAAATATTATTTCTTTTTTTAAGGGGAAAAACACACACACACACACACACACACACACACACACACACACAAACACACACACACACGCAAAATTGGGCCAGCCACTTTAGACTTCTAGCATAGGCATTTGACCATTACAAGAAGCATCTTAAACACACACACACACACACACACACACTTATTCCCGGCGTTTAGACTTAAAGCATCGGCATCTATCTAATACAATAAGCACCTTATATGCACACACAAAAACACACACCATTATGCCACTACCTAGGAATCTATCACAATACATACATACAAACACACACACACACACACATACACACACACTGACAAGTTAGCAGCCGAGTCAGCAACACTCTGGCAACGGTGTTGGAAGCTGTGTGCGATAAATCCTATGCAGAGAGCGTGTGCGTGAACTGACAGGCCTGCTCGCGCTCGGGTATGACATCATCGATTCCTGTGTTACAGCGTGGACGCTCTGAAGTCGGAGTGACAGCCTATAGCACGTGCCGTTACCATGACAGAGGAGATCAGACTGAGCTGTGCAACTTTACTGCACCATACCAGAAAATAACCGGGATCAGACATTCACTATTGCAGTGTGTGTGTGTGTGTGTGTGTGTGTGTGTGTGTGTGTGTGTGTGTGTGTGTGTGTGTGTGTGTGTGTGTGTTTGGTTAAATGGCACGATCATGTGATCATGCACTGAAGTGACTATTTTAAAGTTAATATCTCACATGTTGTATCTTCATTCATTAAACATAAAAAAATATGATCAAAAAGGTTCAATAAATAAGTAAAAATATAAAATATAAAATTTGGATTTAAAAAAATCAATTAGAAAAAAAATCTTACTGCAATATTTTAACAGCCAATAAAAAAAAAAAAGTATCCGTTGGATTTTGTTTTTAGATTTTAATCTTTAAAAAATAGATTACAATAAAACTAATTTTAAACTAATACCGAAAAATACTATTTTATTTACTAATAAAGACAAATTCATCCAATCAGGGCTTGTTATTATTTTTAGAAATAAATTTAATATAACATCCTCTTTAAAATTTTCGCCCGCACTTATTTTCTAGTCAAATAGCAACTTAGCTTTGGCCTTGAATAGACAGAGACAACGGTTACTATGGAAACGAATAGAAAGCATCAGAACGAGCGCGCTGGTCTGCATTGCGGTTACAGAAAACTATCCCATGACTGTCGACCAATCACAGTTGAGAATTTGTCAGTTCTGTGGCATAAAGCTACATACTGTACCAGAGACATTTTACACACTGGTACTTATATATTTTACCGGTTCGCAGAACTTATAACGTTCCACCTTACACACACCTCCATCTGTCAAGGAATGGAATGAAAATGAGCTCAACTTCACTGCTGCTGCATGTCATAATTCAACAATTCCATACACAACTATGAAACAAGTCTATTGGTCAAATCACGTATCCGTCTTTCATACCACTTCCTGCATTCTGGCATCTGTACACATCTGTACACCCAAATAGATGTGGTAAATGAAGTACAAGATCTCCGTCTGTTTGACAAAATTGGGGTTTCTAAGGACCTGCAATACAATGTAAGAAGCGATGGGGGCGACGTTGTGCATTCTCGCATGCGCTTATACGCATAAAGAGATAGTTAGTTAGCAGATGTGTTTTAGCTAGTATAAAAACAGCCGAATGGGGACTTAATACTTTGGTTATTAGAGTGTTAACCATTTAAACAAATAATGGCAAATATGACGGTCTATAAACTACTTGTGGTGTTTGAGTATCAATTAAGTCTGACGTCCATCAGTTTTATGCCCCGGTGAGCAGTTACCATGTGAAAATTGTGGGGTTTTTTTCTTTTTGTTAGTGCAAAAACAGCAAAATGGGGACTTGGTTTTTTGGTTATTAGACTGTTAACTATTTAAGAAAATAATAACAAATAGGACAGTCTGTAAACTAGACACGGTCTTTGAGTGTCTTTAAGGTCTGGCGTCCAACAATTTTTATGCTAACTATTTAAGCTAACTATTTTAAAAAGTTTTTCCTTTCGGTGTGAAAAAGCACAGTGGGGACATAATAATGTAACAGCAACATGGGGACATAAAAATATGACCATATTTATATATATTATATTTTATATATATATATATATATATATATATATATATATATATATATATATATATATATATATATATATATATATATATACACACACACACTAGTTTGGAGGATATAAAAGGTATCAGATCTCAAATAACACAAAAACAAGGTGTGAGAAAAAAAAAAATAAAAAAAATAACCATAATTTATCATAGTATTATCGGAAAATCCAGGCGAGCTAATCAAGGAGTGCTGAGTGACTATTTTTTGCCTTATCATCCAAAGTGGTAGAAACGGAGAGGGGTGAATTATCAGGCGGCTGCAGATTGCCAGCCAGGAATTTTAATGTTAATAATCGGGGGCCTCTGATGGTATATCTGGCAGCTCCTATCTTTCCCATTATCACCTTCTATCGCGTCGGCCATCGGAGCAAATTAATGGCGCTCTTTCGCCATCTCCCCTTTTTATCGCCGCTCCGAGAGCGGCTCCGGGGATAGGAATAAGCAAAATATTAAAATGCTGCATGAATCACAATTTCAGATAACGGGGCCGGTCTGAAAGTTGTGGGAAGGATGGAAGAGGGGTGGGTTGGGATGAGGGGTGGTGTTTATGGTTTTTTTTTTTTTTTTTTTTTTTTTTTTTTTTGTCCTTCAGGATCGTTCTGCAACGGTGGCTTTTCCAAGCTGTGAAATTTTTAGCTTCATTATTTCAAAATTCGCACTTTGTTTAATCATGCGTGTGTGTGTGTGTGTGTGTGTGTGTGTGTTAGTCACACCATACATCACTGCATGACATGTTCACTCTGCAAAACTCCCTTTCATTCTTTACACCTCGTCCTTCCGAATACAGTAAAAATGCTTACAGTCGTATCAGGAGGACGGACCAGAGTCTTGCACAGCCAGCACACGCTCTCAATGGCGTCTCTTATCCCTAAATTAAAGCTTTAAAGAGCTTTTAAAATTTATACCTTGAGCCGCTCGAGAATTTCAGATGTGTGTGTCATCATGAGAGACTTTTAATTCCTTGTTCAAGTTGTTCGAATAAACAATCATCTGTAAAGACCCGGTCGATACTTACAGCATGAAAAATGATCAAAAATCACCCCTTTTAGATGATGATTCAAACCGGATAGTAGAACTTATCCAAGAAATTAAACAAATTCATTAATTAACACTCCAATTAATATATGTATATTTTTTTTTGCACGGGGAAAATCGAACGCTTGAATGAAATGCTAAAACAAATAAGTACGCAGAATCTGTGAACGCTGTGCGAATGCATAAACAGACGTTAAGCAAACTTACACACACACACACACCCACACACACACACACACACACACACACGACTACTGCAACATGATCAAGATGAGGAGAAAATCGAGTAGTCCTGTGGGAGAGTTTAACCTGGCCCTCAAAACAATTCACAACACACACACACACACACACACACACACACACACACATCTTTCAAGGCACTTCATCACACATGACAACGTTCACTAACGACACAAATCTCACTTCTCGGTTTCTATATTCTCAACCTATTTATCCTAAATAAACATATCATCCATTTTAAATCTATTTACAACGCCGTTCGGGCTCAACCCCAGCTGCGAAAGACAACCGTCTGACCGCTCGTTGTCTGACGTCTGTGATCGTTTTGGAAACATTTATCTGAGATACGAAAAATCTGAAATGAACACGAGTCATTTAAAGTGTAAATCAAAGTCGATCAGAAATATAAAAACACAGACGGTGAGAATATCAATAATAATAATAATGATGATAATAATAATTAATATAACAACAACATTATTTTTCTTACATTTGTACAATTATTGGAATAAAACACTGCAGTAATAATAACAACGAGGCCGAATTAGATTGACGCCACATTCCTGATCGTATAAATATAATTTAGATATAATATTTATACTACTTTATAACTAATTTAGTTTAATCATTTTAAATATATTATAATACCAAACATCATCATCCATGGTCAACGATGCGGAATTGTTATCCCATAATATGTGGTACGATTTTGTGTGTGTGTGTGTGTGTGTGTACAGTTCTTCAGCTCACTGTAGATTTATTTATATCTTTTTTTTTTTGATGACCATAATCACGTGACCTCGACTACCTTGGACAACTCAAGCGGTCCAGCATCTTAAACGGCTCTTAAATAAAATATATAAAATATAATAATAATCACAATAATAATAATAATAATAAAACAAAATGTAATCTTAAACGATTCCACATAATTACCTTTACTGTAGTAATAAAAAATAATTATAATATAATAATAATAATTATTATTATTATTATTATTATTTATACACTTAGTTATCAGCAGTGTAGTAAAGTGTCCTGTTGTTGGTCCCATAATAACAAACAAATTTAAAAAAAAAAAAGTAAAAGTAATAATAATCAACAACAAAACAAATAATAATAATAATAATAATAATAATAATAATAAATATAAGACAGCCGCACCTGTCGAAATCCAGCACCCGTCAACTTGCCTTTTTTTCCATTTTGTAACTAGAGAACTTTTTATCTCTCTGAATTAAACCGAGCTTTGATAATACAAACATAAAAATAAAAATAATAAAAATAAAAATAAAGAAAGCACTTACGTTTAATCTGCCGCGGGTTGCTCTGCTTTCTGCGGGACATGGCTGCTCGGACGCCGGTTCAACAGTCACACAGAGCCGGGAAACGGTGCATCCAAGAGCCGGAGAGTCGCTGGAGAAAAGCGGGAGGGGAAAGAAGTGACGGTGTGCGTGTGTGCTGTGCGGACTGTTTCTCTCTCTGCCTCTCCTCCTCCTCCTGTCTCCCTGTCTCTGTCTCTCTCTCTCTCTCTCTCTCTCTCTCTCTCTCTCTCTCTCTCTCTCTCTCTCTCTCTCTCTCTCTCTCTTTCGGAGGTGAGGTTCCCGCACGCTGCGCCGCTTCGCTCCGCCGGAACTGACTGAGGAGGTGAAAGCGTTTCGCGCTTTTGTTTTTGAAGATAAGATTTGGACCTCGCAGGGCGCCGTAGACGAACTTCACTTTGCGGTCCAAGTTGATGCCAAATTTCTCCGAAGTGAACACATCCGCTTAATTGCTCAAGACCTTTATTTTTTTTTTTCTTTATCAATTTAAAACCCTATTATTAGACGCAGAGTTTTTTTATGTTAGATTGGGACAGACTTCTTTTACGACTTGACTGTTTATTTAGGTATTTATAAGTTAATTTTCCCATCATTTCCACTAAGGGACTACATTCATGGCGCATTTATACACAAATACATAGGCAAATATACATATATACATCCATCCATAGAGCCTGATTATTATTCATATATTATTTATAAGGAAGAGTGAAAGTAAAGCAGGATTTATGTAAATAAATTCTTCCTTTTTTAAAAATTAATTTACAGTCATAAAAATTTACCAACCCTAATAAAATCAAGCACATCAACAACAACATTAATACCATTAGCAATAGTAACAAGACCAACAATAAGCAACAATAACTGCACTAAGACCAACGGTAACAAAAACAAACAACCTTCGCTAATCTATTAGATTTTACATTTTCAGCATTTGGCAGACGCCCTTATTTAGAGTGACTTACATTATTCCCTGTTATACAACTGAACAATTGGGGGTCAAGGGCCCTGCTCAGGGGCCCAGCAGTGGTGGCTTGGTGGTGCTGGGAATCAAACTCTGATGCTCAAGTTCAACACTTCAGCCACTTTCCCTATTAAATTAATTTCTGATTTAAAATTAAACAACGATGAATTCTATCTATCTATCTATCTATCTATCTATCTATCTATCTCTCTATCTGTCTATCTGTCTGTCTGTCTATCTTTTTCAGCAAATATTTTGGGGTTTTGTTGGTCAAAAAATAGTCAGTAAAAAAAGGGGGAAAGGAAAAATATTTTTAATTCGATGTCTAAACGAATGAAAGGAGACAGAAGGAAAGTACGGCAGGATTTAAGTAAAATAAATCTTTACTGAAAGTGCGTGTTAAATGAATTTACAGTCGACGTCCCTGTGGCTTTAAATAAATGTAAAATGAACTAACCTAATAAAATCAACAACAGTATTAATACCATCAGTAACAAGACCAGGCGCTACAACAATAAGCAAAACAACATTAACAGCATCAACAACAACAAAAACAACCATAACAGCAAAAATAACAGTATTTAAAGAAAAAAACTAAATCCTCAGTCAAGATACGACTGCCTGTGATGGAGTTTAAAGAGTTTTAACTTGTTTGCTTTATAAATATTCACATTTACAGCATTTGGCAGACATCCTTATCCAGAGCGACTTACATTTATAGAACTGAGCAATTGGGGGTTTAGGGGCCTTGCTCAGGGGCCCAACGGTGGTGGCTTGGTTGAGCTGGGAAGTGTTACATGTCTTTTTAAAAAATATAAATATTACATGATTTTTTAAAGGATGTTATTAACCAAATTTTTTTTTTAGACCGAATCATCACTGGGATCATTGAGTGAGTTGCTTATTATCAAGCGAATTAA
Source organism: Bagarius yarrelli (assembly GCA_005784505.1). Taxonomy (NCBI): domain Eukaryota; kingdom Metazoa; phylum Chordata; class Actinopteri; order Siluriformes; family Sisoridae; genus Bagarius; species Bagarius yarrelli. The sequence goes on from VCAZ01000005.1 coordinate 9,069,155, forward strand.
ACAGTCGCTATTCTATAAAATGATTTTTTTTTATGAAAGGTGCATGACGAAATATCTAAGAAACTGATTTTAAATAACAAAGAGTAATTCATAAATCTATCCATCCATCCATCCATCCTTCCTTCCTTCCTTCTATCTATCTATCTATCTATCTATCTATCTATCTATCTATCTATCTATCTATCTATCCATCCTTCTATCCATCCATTTATCTAGCTATCTATCTATTTTCTTACAGTATTTCTCTCTTTCCTTCTATTTTTCTTTCTTTTATTTAGTATTTACTGCTCTTCATGGTCATTACTTTTATGAACTTAAATAAACGTTTTATTTAATGATTTCACAGATTTCAGATTTCCGTTTCTAGTGCAGCGAAACCCATTCCCGTTAACGACAAATTGTTTTTTTATTATATCATTTTGCATTTTAGTATCGAGTGTTCTAGCGAGATAAAATAAAAACTTCCATTTCATTCATTATCATGCTGAAAAAAATATTTTTATTTGTCAATCTGCCATCCCCAAACTTTTATGCAAGAAAAAAATGTAGCAAAAAAAACAAAAAGTTTCTTTTGTTTTTCTTACACACACAAACACACCTTAGGATTTATTTTTTTCCTCAGCATTTGTCCTCATATATACGGTAGTTGAAGAAATCCTGCAAACTCCACGTCATGGCAAATCCCTTTTATCGTCATTACTCAGATTTAAAGTATCATTCCTTAAACAGAGACAGGACCTGGAAATCGCCTCCTTCAATTAGCCAGTTGAACTGCCAAGTAAGACGAGCAACTCGCCTGTGAAATTATCTTGTAACCCAATTCCGGGACTTTGGAACAGAGTGGGAATACGACGGCATAATTTCCAGCGGTTACTAGTCAACAGTGCTGCACCTTGAGAAAGGCTTTTATCAGCCTCGTACCATTCTGCCTCAGCCTCCCTACCCCTAACAAGCTGGCAAGGGGAGAACTCGCTCTCTCTTTTTCTCTTTTAGCTAAGGGATCTAAAAAGTGCAGAAACAGATTCTGTGCACTTCAGTTTGGTGTTTGTCCAACTTTCAAAATTGAACTTCAGTTGAGTTGCTTCAAGTTTAAAGCTAAAAAACAAAGAAAATGTTTATACCCGAGTCTCAACCTTGCTTAAGTGAATAATCTTAATTGAATACTGTTAATTTGTACCAAGGAGATGCTCCGGTAGTAATTACGACTTTCTTGCGCTTATTCCAAGAAGTTATTCACAATTTACGGTATTCTTCCTTGTATTCTTCTTTAGATGTAAGTGATCCATCCTGATGCGAGACTTCTGGTCGGAATCTCATCAAATGAAGGCATCTGCTACTGTTCAGGATGATTCTGTATGAACGTTAAGCCGGTGTCCTGCAGAGCCAACTTGCCTCAACACACCCACTTGTAAGTTTCAAGTATACAGTACCTAGCAAGATTAGTTGGTTCAGGTGTATTTGATTAGGGTTGGAGCTAAACTTACTAGGACACCGCCCCTCCAGGACCAAGGATGCCCACCCCTGTCTTAAAGTGTCAAAAAAACTCTCTTTCAGTTCAAATCTATATCAATCAAATCTATGTATTGTTTGCATACCCCAGCTTAGAAAGTTGGGGTCAGAGCACAGGGTCAGCTATGATAAAGCACCCCTGGAGCAGAAAGCATTAATGGTCTTGCTCAAGAACCCAACAGTGGCAGACTGGCAGTGGTGGGGCTTGAACCCAGGTCTTCCTAGTCGACCAAACAACAATTCAGTGTAACAACCTCAACTATTTAAGCCACCAGGTGGATGGCTATGAGGAGAAGATAGGGAGTAGATATTGTAGTGCAAAGCAACTAAAAAAAAAAGTGAGGGGGGCAAGTAAAACATTAGACACACACATACCTCCTTGTAAAAAGTTTTCAGGACTATTATTATATATCTATTATTCCCCAGTACTTAAAGCATGTTGATGTGCTGCTAGTTGATGGCCAACTTACCCTGCATAGCCACAGTATAGCCTTGGAAACATCACAGAAAAAAGCCATGCAGCACATTAATACCACGGAAATAAACACTTGAAACTCACTACCGCACGGTCTCACAGCTTGATAGGTCTCTGATTGGAAATCAGCACATAATGCCTTGGATAATTAATGGCTGCATCTTCTTATACGTAAACAAAACCCAGTCTCATGAATAATAACAAGACACCGATCAAAACTTCATCAACGTTCTCATGCCCCAGCCTGTATAGAGGGAAAAAGCTGAAAATGAGTAAGTATTATCTTAATTATCTTAAATAATGTTTAACACATAAATCTGTTAAAATCTCAGAAAATTTAGTTTCATGACCCTCAAATGTTGCTGAATATAGAGACCCTTTGTGTGGTTACAGTTTGAGATGACGAGGGCTGTGTCAAAATCTCGATACAACCAAATATCGCAATTTTTTTTTCACGATATGGTATCGATACTAGGTTGTAAGTATTGCAATATCTATTGGGGGTAGTGGTAGCGCAGTGATTAAGGTCCTGGACTGCTAATAATAATAGAAATAAAGATCGGGGTTCGATTCCCTGTACCACAAAGTTGTCACTGCTGGGCCCCTAAGCAAGGCCCTTAACCCCCAATTGTAAAAAAAAAAAAAAAAGATGAATGTAAGTTGCTTTGGATAAGAGCGTCTGCCAAATGCTATAAATGTAACGTAATGTTTTGGATGGCAATATATCGTATCATAACCTATGTATCATGTTATGTATCGTATCGTGAGGGACGATGGGTGTCTTGGAAAGGTCTTCAGTAACATTTGTCCACATAGCATAGCTTATTTTTGACAGAGGAAATATACAAAGTACTTCTTATAGTAAACATCAGCCATTTTTCCATATTTCAATTGGATTTCAGAAGCTGAGCCTAGCCTGGCCTGACATTTCTGCTTTAGGTCATCAAAATGCACCGTGATGTATATTATAAAATGCCTCTAAATTAATTAACTCACTTCAGGCTATGTTCACCCCCTTTGCCCTCTTTTCTCCACCATTCAAGGTCAGAGCACATGCTAGAAGCCACATTTCCCGTCCTCTAAAATGCTACGGAACAACCCGAACCTTCTTAAACTAATCAATAATTGAATCAAAGCATTCTGCAGAGGGTGAGATATAATTGCGGGGTAAGATGGAGGAGCCATATGTAAACGCCTACACAATCTCATACGGCATGAGAAATCACCAGGAACGGTTTAATACAGTGTTTATCCCCGAACATTCTGCTGTGGTTTGTTTTGCACAGCTGGATGAAACGGATCCAAAAGCTATAAGACTTTTTATCAGGAGAAATTGGTATGATCGTGCTGGGATGCACATATGGACAAAAGCAAATGATAAGATTGCACAGCTGGCGAATAAAAAAAAAAATAAATAAAATAAAAAAAAAAAAAAAATATATATATATATATATATATATATATATATATATATATATATATATATATATATATATATATATATATATTACAAACAAAACAGCTGTGTTAGTAATATTGGTAAAAGTGTGTTGAGAGTGAAAAAAAAAAATTGTTTTTATTAAAAATAATTGCGGTTCAGATGAGCGGTTTGGTTAGAAATTTGTTTTTATAGGTTTGCATGATTTATTTTTTAGTTTTTTTATTTTAATTCATTGGAAAAATTTTGGAACATTTGGAGTTTTTAAAGTTAGTATTTTTTATTTCTTTTTATTTTAATATATTATTTTTAATTTATAATTATTACTAATATATGCATTAATGTAATAAAAACTATGAATATTAAATAATATATATATATATATATATATATATATATATATATATATATATATATATATATATATATATCAAAAAACACAAACACACATATAACTATTTCTGGCAGTGTTTTATTTCTTTTTACTGTTTACATTCTTATTTTTATTTTAAATATTTAAGATTTGATTTATAGATTAATATGATTCATTTTTTGTATTTTTATTTCACTGAAATAACTTTTTTTTTTTTACTTTTTTAACATTTTAAATTTATATATATATATATTTTTTTTTTCACTTTAAAATTGTTTTAAAAAATTGTTCAAAATTTATCTATCATTTAATAATGAATTATATACAATACGCAACCACACCTATAAATATATTCCCGGCAGTGTTTAATGTTTTAAAAAATAATAAGTATTATTAAGATAAGAAAATAAGAAGTACTATTTCATTGTTATAGCTACTATTATTAATCCTATATATAGTTAAAGTTTGTTTTGTATAGATAAATATTATTTTATTATTTCTTTTCATTTTTATTTTATTGGAATAACTTTTTTATTAATAATTAATAATGTTTGTATACAATACACAATTCAATACACGCTTATAAATATTTCTTATATTTTACTAGATATTATATATCTATTATAATAAACCTTACTTATAGTTAGGGTTAGTTTGTGTTATAGATTAATATAATCTATTCTTTTTTAGTTTAAATTCATTGGAATAACATTTTTGGTCTTTTTAACATTATCTAAAATTTGTATTTCTTTTTTATTTCAATATTGTGTTGTTTTATTTATAATTATAACTATGTTGCATTTTAATAATCTGGCAGTGTTTTTAATGTCTGTTAATATCTGGTAATATTAATTCTACTTCATTTTTTTATTTTATGAATAAATGACGAATGACGAGCATCGCACTGAACACTTTATTCTCCTTTTTTGTTTTAGGAATGATTTTTTATCCTTAAATCAACCCAACTTATTTTCCATTTATTTATTACCAACCGGCTTTAAAAACCAACCCGAGTCCAGTTGTAAAAGATCCAGAGTCATTTTCAGCCTCTCTTGTTAAATCTCTCAGGAAAAGTTGGACTTTATTTCCATGGCCACCGGGCCTGACAGGTACAAATCTGTTTGGGGTAAAGGATGCCTGTACCATGGGCTGGACCAGATGGTTGAAATAATTAACATGATACTGTTCCCATCGCTGGGGAAATCAGTAGCATGCAGTTCACTCCTGTGGTAATCTAAAGAACATAAAGTGTGTGTTTGCAGTGTCAGTGTGTGTGTGTGTGTGTGGGGGGGTTTTAAACGCGGAACATGGGAGCGTTTAAGTTGGTGATGAATTCATTAGTAGCGTTAAGTCATATTCAAATACAGTAGGGGCTGTAAAGGGTTGATTTATCTGTTTAGAGCTGCAGTTATTGGTATCAGGGTAAATTAGGAAAGGGCGGGATTTAGAACCCCGGAAATTTAACACAATTAAATTGAATGTTTTCCAACAAAAAAAAGGTTGCTATAATCTCCCCTCCCCATTAATAAACCCCCAGACTGCAAAAATGTTCAATATTTGCTACATAATCATTGTGACATAAAACTAATACTTATATATACATTTAACACACTTTCCTCATGGCTTATTAAACCTAATTAAGGTTAACCTAAATTCTTCATTTAATTTTATTGGTTACAAGCGTTGATTTATTTTCTGAAGCAAAAAAAAAAAAAAGTTGCCTGCAAACTGATCTTCTGATATATATATATATATATATATATATATATATATATATATAGATATATATTATATATATATATATATATAAATGGAAAGTGGTAGCGCAGTAGTTAAGGTTGGGCTGCTAATTGGAAGATAGGGGTTCAATTCACAGCACCAACAAGTTACCACTGTTGGGTACCCTTAGCAAGGTTCTTAACTCCCAATTAATCAGTTGTTTAAAAGAGAAAAATGTGGGGAAAGGGGGACGTGGTGGCTCATGGTTAAGGTGTTGGACTACTAACCCAAAGATTGTGGGTTCAATTCCCAACTCCACCAAGCTACCACCGTTGGGCCCCTAAGCAAGCTCAGTTGTGTAAAACAGATAAATGTAAGTCGCTCTGGATAAAGTAAATGTAAAATGTAGTGTTTCTGGTAAGGAAGTGGTAGCGCAGTGGTTACGGTGTTGGATTGCTAATTGGAAGATCGGGGTTCCATTCCCACCATCACAAAGTTGCCACTGCTCGTCCCCTGAGCAAGGCTCTTAACCCCCAATCGCTCAGTTGTCTGCTAAATGCTGTAATATGTTTATGTAAATATATAAGAAGAGATTGTGCTATTTAAAGTTTCGGACCTCAAAACTTTGTCGTTATTCGAAAAGCAGATTATATTTGTGATGTTCTACTCTATGACATAATAGCGCGGATAAGCACCGCCTCCACAGAGCTTGACGCCTGCTTTGACGTCATTGTCTGTTAGCCCCGCCCACTACGACAAGACGCTGCGCAGTTCCAAAATGTCAACAAACACAGTCTTTTCATAACCTTTCATTGGATCTCAGCATTAGAAACAAGTAGATTAAGTTCCAGACGGCGTCAGTAGAAGCTTGGTCATTTGTTCACTGCACAATTAAGATGCTGGATTTTCTGAAAGACTGAAATTAAAAGAGAAATTATATCGGATTCCACTGTCTTGTCCTACCACACAACTGTTTTTTATCAATGTTACATGATCACCTTTGTTTTTGCAAAACGCAAAATCTTAGCAGCGGGCGTTTACTTTCGATACAACAAATTAAATCTATTTTTGAGCTAGTGTCAGTTTTAGCATAACGCTAAATAGCAAGAGGGTGCGAATGCAACAGCGCAATGTTTATAGCTGTACAGTTGAAATGTAAATTACCACCGAAAACCATTTACTTTGTTAATGTTCACCAAGATTTGAATTGTTCACCAAGATCATGTTGTAACGGCAGGATTGACATGTTGATGTCTGTCCAACGCAGAAGGCAATCGTGTGTAAATTAGACACCGCCATCATGGCTTAAGAGCAGCATCAGCAGAATGCCTTGAAGATCTGCCATTTGCTGTCACGCTGTACGATTGGCGCACCAACTGGCATTAGGGGACTGGCGTCTATCCAGGGGTGGTGAGGACAGAGGTAGAAAGAGTATGAGTGTGTGTGTGTGATCACACAGACAGCTGGAGGAGTGGGCCGTGTCAAGGCCATCCCCGCCTGCCCGTCTGCTCTAAAGCAGACTCGTCTCAAGGTCTAATGGTGAAGATGAAAAAAAAAAAAAAAAAACAGGCAGCAAAATGACTCAAAACTTTAACATTGAGGAAACAATAGAAGTCTTAAATCGGAGCCCTGAGGTTTGCCTCGAACTTCTCTCCCAATCTTTTTCTTCTCAGTTTGCTTCCAGGTGCCATGCCAGTGTAAGGTATGCCACGCAGAGAGACGCACTGGCATCACAGCGGCATCGGCTTGCAGGAGGGCATTATCGGCGTGCCATGTTCCTGCTGGTCATGGCTGCAACAGCCCCTACTTTTTTTTCCGATGGCGTCGGCAGCAGCTGAGCGCAAACAGATGTCTGAGAGCGTGCCCGCTCCGCCACCCAGCCTGCCAAGCCGCGCCACACCGTGCCAACCCGCTGGCCATCCGCACAACCACTCATCCTGTTTCTCTTCTTTTTTTTTTATCTCCATTGCTGGTTTCCTTTTCTCATCCCATCTCTCTATCGTTTCTCTGCTGCGTTTTGAGATACCTGCTTTTCATAGCATTAAAGTTAGGTTTTAAATGCAGCTTTTAGTAATAGTTTCAGTGTTTAAACCATTTCCTTTTTTTTTAAAAAAAAAACTGGCTGTCATGCGGGTTAGTTTTGTCTTATCTGTAATGAGAGAAAAAAGAAAAAAGTGCACCATTTAAGGTTTCCATATGACATCATATCTTTACTGAATGGTGCAGTAAACATTACAGTAAACTCTACATCTCTCCCTCTCTTTCTCTCTCTTTCTCCCTCTTTTGTTTTTTCCCCCTTTTCTTTACTTAATATTCCCCCTATATTAACAAATAGTCACATGAACTTATCATTAGTTTAAAGTACAACGCTAACACTCACAATGCTAGAACAAACAATACATTGTTAGAGATGGCATCAATTTCGAACCTGGGATTGAAATCAAAACTGAAACTAAAACTAAAGTTGTGATTGGAAATCAGAGGTATAAAAAAATCCCACAATAACAAAAAGGTAAAATTACTGAATAAAAAATAAAAAAAGGAATTAGTATTATTTTTTTATAAAATTGATTTTATCTCTGGCGGCCCCCAAAGTTTTGGGCTCTTCGAATCATCCTAACTTTTCTCCCCTCAGCCAAAACTCTCTCTCTCTCTCTCTCTCTCTCTCTCTCTCTCTCACACACACACACTTTTCTTTACGAAATATTTCCCCTACATGACTAAATAGTCACATGTTGAAATCCTTCTCACATGGTAACTTCATTGATTTTGTTTTTTTTTATATAAAAATGAAACCAGTTTTATTTATAATTTTACATACTTTGTTATTTTTAATCACATATTCTGTACATAATAGCAACATGATATTAACTGTGGCACCAATTTCATACCTCGGATCACAAAAAAAGTTGGATATCAGAGGTATGCTCCAGGATCTGCTGGAGTCTTTCCCAGTTGTCTCTAAAAGGGTGGAAGGCAGGAGGGGGACACCCTAGACAGGTCGCCAGTCCATCACAGGGACACACACTCACGTTCACTCCTAAGGGCAATCAACTTAATATACATGTTTTTGGACTGTGGGAGGAAACCTGAGAACCCGGAGTAAACTCCACTCCTTCCTGCTGTGAGGCAACTTTGCTAAGCCATCGTTCTGCCCTCTTTACGAATTGTATTTGCAAAACAATTTGCTGTTTTAGTAAAGCCTTGATATTAATCTGACTGTAAGAGTTCATTCCAAGCTCGAGATGTTTAACTCAAGCAGCTTGACCTACAGATTAACTCTGATGGCAGAAAATGACTGTAAAAATGTAGCATTTTATTTCCCAGTAATATTATTCATGTAATCACTTAAAAAACATATAATCACATGTAGTTTCTGGAAAGATGGGCTGTCAGGAAAATTTGCATGAGTGATATCAAATTCACAGGAACATCAGAAGAACCATACACTAACCTAGCTTCTAACACCAACCAGAACCTTTGGAGATTCTATAATTCTGTTTTTTTTTTTTTATTATTAATCTGAAAATCTTAAACAAATACACTAAAACATTATAAAAAATTGATTCAAATTAAAACCCAGCACTGATGATGATGAGATATGTAGACTGTCAGGAAAAAAAACCCTGCAGTCTGCACTTTATGTTGTCGGGTTTTTTTTGTTGTTGTTAGTGACTCGCACCAGATGGACGCGTTCGCTAATTTGATTGTGTTATCTGAGCGGAGTGGGAAGTTTCTTTCTTGAACGCGTCGCCATCTGATCGATGTCATCTGCAACAATGTGTGATGTGCGGTCTGCTTCGCTCGTCTACGGCGCGCCACGTCCTTAATCGTACGAGGAGCTACAACTAAAACAGCTTCGAGAACAACGTTGTGTCAAGTGGCGAGTTAATTACCAGGGGACAATTATTTAGTGTAATAACAGGGTAATTATAAGAATAGTAATTAATTAGGATACCTTTTAGAATCCTGAAGTGAGTGATACACTGTTTGGGGGGGTGGGGGGCGGTTTGGGTGTTAAGGGAGAGTCATGTGACCGATTTGTGCTTGTGTGCAGTCAGTAAGAAAATGAAGGTTGGATTTAATGAAAGGGTATAATAATAATCAAGGTTGAAGGGTTTATTGGTATGTGGACAGGAAACAGTCAGACAGAGCACGATAAAATTCCTACAGCAACATCTTGAATACACATACATACATATACTGTACACACACAAAAGATCTTCACTAAGGCGAGTAGTAGTTTTAGAACCCAACAGTGCAATTTATAACACTTAGCAAAACAACTAACATGACCTAAACTAGAATTGACTTACCTTAGCAGAGCTTAGCTTAGCATAGTTTAGCTTAACTTGACTTGAACACTTAACAAAACAATAAACATGAACTCGACTTGAAAACACAGACTCACAACAGCGGTACGGAGACAGAACCGACAAATCTACGACAAAGACAATGGGAAACACAAGGGCTATTAATACACAGGACTAACCAATAGGAACCTGACACCTAAACAAGGGGATCACGTGATAGGAACACATGGGGAACCAAAACAGACTCACATGAACAATGGACATGAACTCAAAGCATAAACATGAAACATCGAATGAAAAATAAAAACTAAACCATACACAAACTATATAAAATATAACAAACATAAACATGTAACACAAACATGACAAACAGAAAACAATAAACATGAAACAAAAAAACAAACCTTAAAATTAAGGTCATATCTCTATATACACTGTTGGAATGTTGCACTTGTCTGGTTAGTCTATTTATTCATTCATTCATTCATCTTTGAAACCCGCTTATTCCCTAATTTGGGGTCACAGGGATCTGCTGGAGTCTATCCCAGCCGTCTCTGAAAGGGCGAAAGGCAGGAGGGGTACACCCTGGAAAGGTCGCCAGTCCATCACAGGGCCACACACACTCACTCCTATAGGCAATTTAGAATCACCAATTAGGTTAACATACATGTTTTTGGACTGTGGGAGGAAACCCGGAGTAAACCCACGCAAGCAGGGAAAGAACATGCAAACTTCACATAATCGAACCCAGGCCTTCTTGCTGGTAGGCAAAAGTGCCAACCACTAAGCCACCATGCTGCCCCTTTTTACTACCATAGTAACATTAATATTATTATTATTTTTAACACGGTCATCTCTAATTAATCAGATCTTCACTTTCACATCTCTGTATATTTCTACAGTAAGTCTTCTCCCCCCTGAGCACAGACAACATTATAAGGAACACAAAACAAAACCTTTTATGCCCTGTTATTCTACATTATTCCCTATCATAGAGCCAAGTGTAATATACTCCCCTGGTAATTTATGTATGCATGGCAACATCATTTGGAGGCGTTGTTCAATTTGGCTTTGTGCGAATAATATACGATCAGTATCACCCGGGCCATGGCATATGGATGCTGAGTGCATAGCGTTCGTACAGCAGCTTTTGACAGATTAATTGTCTTGAAATACAGCTGCATCCAATTTATGCCATATCTATATTTTTTTTCCGACTGCCAAAGGAAAAAGAGAAAAAAAATAGACTAGACAAACTATCGAGTTGATTAATCTATAATTATTAGATCACAAGGGTCCAGGGACGGTCCGGAGCGCTGTGGTTTAATTACACGGTGGCGGTAGTTAATGCAGCACATGACAGATGCAACAATAACGTCATAATGTTTCTGTTTCATAGCCCGAGCTGCCAAATAATCAGCGGTACTTATTCTGCGCCATTCCGACAGCCGATAGCCCGGATTTTTCGTCATATTTTATCAGATTGAATTATATCCTTCTTCTCTTTGATAACACTTTTTCGTTGAAGTTCATCCTACAGACATGTTTTTGTAACCATATCCATATTATATTGGTAGATTTTCCGGGTAGGTATGTACTGAATGTGTGTGCATTTTTCTCTGTAACATTCCCCCCCTTGTGATTTGCTTATAATACAGGCAGCTTAAGTGACTGCATATGAAGAGGTAATCTTACACACACACACACACACACACACACTTTTTCTCTCACTCGCACACATACGCAACACACACACACAAGAAAAAAAAGAATAAAAACGCATCCGAATAGGCCGAGTGTAGACAGCTCCGAGAAATAAATCTACATCCGCCTGCCTCCATGCAAAATAGGCCTGCCTGCCCTAATGGTGAAACCAGCGATGAAAAAACAGATAAAAATATTAAATATTCAGCCTCTCTTTTCAGCCTGTATCAAAAGCTGCCAGATGTGCGAGGCAGGAGTTGTTATCAGGCAGCCAAACGACAGGCATTGAAAGAAATTTCTCTGAATTTCCAAACCATATAAAAGTATTTTATGCCATGCAAATGAATGGTAATTTTTTTTTTTTTTTTCGACTGTGGAGGAGAGTCAAAAACATGCCAATAAACGCTATCATTTGGGAACTAAAACTCCAGAAACAGGAGCCACTTTCAATTCCTATTGCCCGTCTCTGTCGGCGTTAGATGCCGGAGATTTCCGCAAAATTAATCCATTTACCAATCTGTGGCTTAAAAATTTGGAGGATTTCTAGTTTTTTTTTTCTCTCCCCTCCTTCCCGGCATATCAATAAGTTCCAATTGAAGAGAGGATTCTTTTGCAATTCAGGCATGTGAGGGCGATAACAGAGGAGTTGGCATGAGGAGAGGCAGAGATGGATTAATTATGCAGAGAACATGGAAATTCCGCTTATCATCGTCTAGCAAAGGAGCCTGGCTCGCACAATCAAAAAAAAAAAAAAAAAAAACGGGATGTGGGGGAGAAAGGGGAGAAAAATAACAATGCAGTGCCACCTTCCAGCCCATCATCTTACAAGTTAGATTTTTTTTTCCTGTAATTAAAAAGTAACATACAATTATATTCCTATCTCATAGGCAGACCATGAGTGGGTGTATATTAAATAATTGCATGGGGATATAAGGGTTGGGAAAGACACAGAGAACGAGACGGGATGATGTCTGGCAACCTTCTTACATTTGGGTGTACGTCCCATGGGAAGGATTGAACTACTTCCACTGAAATGAAAAAAAAAAAAAAAAAAAACCCTGATCGTATGAAATACAGCTAAAACAGTGTCACATGTGAGTTGCCCTTATTTGCTGCTAGTTATTGAAATGTGCTCCGATTCATTTAGCCCGTATTTATCTCCCCCGCAAACTTTGAAGCTAATGTCCATGGCTTGACTTAGTAAATCCCCTCAGAGCGTGTGTGTGTGATATGGCCAGATCGACTTTGTTCAGCTTTCATTTCCTCTCTGTTGATGGGAACGGCATATGAAAAGGCGGCATGCTGGATTATTTCATTTTTCCACCAGACAAATTGGAAAACTTTTGCAGCAGCAGTCCAGAACAAACTTTATGTTCGTTTTACCGCTTACTTTTCTTAGTAATGGACCCAAAGGTATTCGACCTTCCCTAAAGCGTTTAGATAGGCTTCTTTTATTTCTCTGTCTCTAACAGGAAGGAATGTTTGCAACACCTTATCTGCTGTTTATTTGCCTTTTTTAGAAAAAAAAAATACTATATAAGCTAAAATATATTCAAAGGTACAAAGAAATAGTTTGGACTAATACATTCCTATCTAATAGACACAAACTAAACATTTTATCTACTGATTCTGATCTACTGATATAATATATATATATATATATATATATATATATATATATATATATATATATATATAATATATATATATAATTTTCCAATGGTCCTACTATATATATATATATATATTTTATATATTTTATTTATTTATTTTTTTTTTTTTTTCCAATGGTTCTACAGGTACAGTAGGATTTTTTAAAATTCTTTACTTGATTTCCAGTAAAAAAAATATATATATTTCTATATATGTTTCTATACAATGTTTCCAATGATTGTATATATTTTAATGGTTCTACAGGGAGAACCATTACAATATATACAAAAAATGTAAAAAAAAATCCAAAACATATTCCATTAAACAAACTTTCCATAAATAGAATTTTCCCAAAAAATTATTACCAATGTTTCTACAGATAAAAGTTACTCTAAAAATGACTCATTGATTCTACAGGTAGAATTACCTCTGTCTGAAAATGTTCTAAGGGTGGTTGGTTGCTTTTGAGATGCTTTTCTACTCACCAGGGTTGTAGGTTGTAAAGAGGGTTTAATGGTTATTGAATTCTTTCTGTCAGTTGTTAATAGTCTAGTCATTGTTTTCTGACCTTAATGTGCAGTCTATAATTAAAAATAATTGATCTAAGTCATTAAATAAGCTTTGATTTCTTTCACTAATGTATACACTTAAAAAAAAAACAACTATTTGACTTCTAACAGTCAAAAAATAGATCAAGGTTTAATCAATCTATAGAATTAATCTATAACGACAAAATTTTTTTGTTATTCCATAATATTGTTGTTGCTCGTTTTACATTTGCAGTATTTGGCAGATGCCCTTATCCAGAGCGACTTACAATATTCCTTGTTATACAACTGAGCAACTGAGCAATTGGGGGTTAAGGGCCTTGCTCAGGGGTCCAACAGTGGTGGCTTGCCGGAGCTGGGAAACGAACCCACAACCTCTGGGTTGGTAATCCAACACCTTAACCATGAGCCACCACTTCCACCACTTTTAGTGAGTTGAATACTTACTTAGTTCATTCTTTTTCTTATGTTTATATAACCAAGATTAAAAGTCATCAAACAAACTATCTAAGACAATTAACATACTTAAAAAAAAGTCCATATTTACAATCAAATAATTTGGAAACAACTTCCCATCTGACTTTAAACACGTGCTGACTTTTAAACTTGATTGATAAGATTCTATAATAATCTATAAAAAAATAACTAGTCTAAGACTAAAATAAACATTATTTTATGCCAGAAGATTTATTATAATTAGTGCTTACTGTTGTCTGTTGTTAAATGTTAAAAGAGAAAAGTTTCAATCCCTTTAAAAGAAATTATTACACCATGTAGAACCCATAGATTAGCGTTACCCTTGCTAATCTATGGGTTCTACATGGTTTTACAAGTACGAGTTTCTCTAAAAATATCTCCAATGATTCTACAAGGTTCTACAGGTAAAAGTTCCTCTAAAAAAATATTCTAAATGTTTCTACAGGTTCTTAACGGTTTTATATATAGAAGTTTCCGTGAAATTATATCTAATGGTTCTGTAGTAGGTTGGAGTTCCTCTAAAAAATTATTCAGTGGTTTGACAGATACAGCAAAAGTTCCTTTAAAAAAATATATCCAATGGTTCTACAGATAGGAGATCTTCTATTTCCTAATAACGTTAACCTTGCTGATCTACAGGTTCTATGAAAGACTTCCCTAAAAATATTCCATGAAAGACTTCCTCTAAAAATATCTCCAATGATTGTACAGGGTTCTACAGATAAGACTTCCTCTAAAAAATATCTCCAATGATTGTACAGGGTTCTACAGATAAGACTTCCTCTAAAAATATCTCCAATGATTCTACAGGGTTCTACAGATAAGACTCCCTCTAAAAATATCTCCAATGATTGTACAGATACAATAACTGGTTCTACAGATTGTACAGATACAGATAAGACTTCCTCTAAAAATATCTCCAATGATTGTACAGGGTTCTACAGATAAGACTTCCTCTAAAAATATCTCCAATGATTCTACAGGGTTCTACAGATAAGACTTCCTCTAAAAATATCGTAAATAATTTTACAGGCTTTAAATGGTTTTACATATAGAAGTTCCTATGAAAATACAGTATATCTAATGGTTCTACAGGTTAAAATGCCTCTAAAAAATTATTTGATGGTTCGACAGATACAGTAGAAGTTCCCTCAAAAAATATATCCAATGGTTTTACAGGTAGGAGATCTTCTATTTTCTTACAACGTTACCCTTAAAGTAAGTGTTCTTGAAAAGAAAGAAAAACTATAAGACACAAAGATTGGACTTGTTGCCAAGACCTTGATTTCCTCGTTTGATCAAGAAACTCTAACAAAAAGCCAAGAAGTGAAAGGGGGAAAGGGGGGGAAGGAGGACGAAAAGAGACGAGTCGAGAGGATAGAGAGTGAAGATCTTTATCAGACGAAAAAAAAAAAAAAAAAAAAAAAAAAAAACTCTCGGCCGGACAAAGAATTTTTCCACCACCATTCAAATGTGTCTGCCGAATGCTTGAGTGATTCATTACAGATGATCCTGTGAGGCCACAATGGGCCAGAGAAATGAGTGATGTTATCTCACTCCTGATGTCATTTTCCTGATCCGTCTCATCCCTTGGCCCTATGTACCTCTATTAATTAGAAAGTAGGGGATTTCCACTCATCAGGCCGTGCTTCTCGCGCGCCGTTCCACCACAAAGCTCCGGCAAACGCCGTCTCCACAACAAAACCTTCTTCATCTCCAGGAAAAGAAGATAAACCTTCAATCCTGTTTGGACAAACATGTAACTGTCATCAAGGTGAATACCTTTACATTTTTTTTTTTTTTTTTTTTTTTTTTTTTGTGAAACGATCAAAACTGAAAAGATGCTGTGTGAATCATGTATAATATATAAATATAAACTTCTGTGTAGTTGGATTAAACATATCTTAAATAAATAACTGTATATATATAAATAGATGCACATTTGATTTTTGCAATAGGGACACGGTGTGTGATTTATATGATTTATAATAAAAATAATAAACAATAAACATAAACAAAAAGAAAAAAATAATAAACACTGGAGTATCGTGATTTATATATATATAAAAAAAAAACAAGGATTTAAACGTTAATTAAATTCGCAAAGAAAGGTCTTAAATTGTCAGGGACGAGACGCGAAGATGGTTGGAGAGTTTTGGCAGATTTGTTCACACCATTGGCAGGAAAGACAATAAGTCTCGGGAAGAAAGAAGTACCAGAGACTGGATAAGGAAGTGAAACTAGAACAATAACAGACAGAAGCGTAGGATGCTGATGATGAACATCGATGTGAAGTCTGTAAGGAAAATGTACCCCAGATGAACGAGTGGGGAAAATAAATAGGAAGAACTTGCGAGGATGAACTAAAGTGAGAACATGTGCAGCGGATTAACACTCTGGTGCTGGAGTGCATGCGGGGAAGTGGTGAGGATCTGGTGGCGTTGGTGATTCCGTTACATAAATAATGCCTAATAGTCAAATAAGTCCAAAAAAGATTGCACAAGATGTCCCTAATGCTTGTCCTTTTCCTTAATGGTGGCTGGGTACCAGAAAAGCTTATTACCACATGCTATTGTGTCGATTTAATTATGATATTAAATGTATTTAACGCAGTTATTTTGTTATGAACGTACAGACAAATAAGAATAACTTTTTTTAAGGGATAAAAAAATATTTAAAAAATGTAAGAAGACAGATGAGACAATCAGCTGTTTCTTTTCATTGAAACAAAAAATAATCCCTCGTCTACGTTTGGATGAATTTCCTGCGCTGTGAATCATCTTTATTTCTTTCTCAACCCGATCGGTTGTTTTGTTGTGTCTTTAAATTTTCCCGCTGGTTGGCGTGCGGTAGCACCTGATCATCACCATGGAACGTTATTGGGGAATCTAACAAATAATTAGACCACATTAATGACCAAATCAGATTTTAGTTTCATTTTAGAATTAATAAATCCAAATACTATTATCAAAATAAAAAAAAAAAATTAAATATGTCTCTGACATTGTTTAGAGAGTCGGTCCAAATGTAGAGACGGACAATATCTGGCCACCGGGTCAGAGTTTGGGAACTCCTGCTACTCTATACATTTATATTTGCAGCATTTGCCAGACGTTCTTATCCAGAGCGACTTACATTATTGCCTGTCATACAACTGAACAATTAGGGGTTAAGGGCCTTGATCAGAGGTCCAGCACTGGTGGCTTGGTGGTGCTGGGAATCAAACCCAGGGCTACCACTACCACTTTCCCCACATAAACTAGTTAATTTTTCCTCCCAGCATAAACTGTTATTTTGCCTTATACTTTAACACATTAAAATCCAATCCAATCCAACCCAACCCAGTCCAATCAAAAGCACGGCGCCTCTGCATCATCTCTGCAGTCTTACTGCATATGCAGTCTGACCCCCTGCCCATCTGCAAAGCACTTATAGACATTAGGATAATTTAAAGAGCAGATCAGCTCTTCAGGGCCTTAAGATTGATTAAATGGGAAGTTCATCCTCAGTCTTGTGCCCGTCTGCTACAGTACACTTCTCAAGTTTTTGCCCCTTCAGTCGTGGCTAGATCCAGGTTGTATAACCAGACAAATGTATGCGGGGTAGCTAAAAGAAACACCAGTTTTAACGTGCGGTGTTTGTCTGACACTTCCGATGCTAGCGGTTCATAGCGGGAAATACTTACTCATACTTAAGAATTCTGCGTCAACACAAACCACTTCAGTGAGCTTAATGATAGTAACGGCACATTTTATTGCCGGGGTAACAGCGTTATAATGTTATAATAATAACAGGAACTCATTTAATTACTTGTTACTGAAAAATGTGAGGCTATTTTTAATATTTTTCCCATCACTGATATTATTTATATACTATCTTTTATTAATTCCTGATTAATCTACTAGTGCCTTCCAGCACAAGTGTAGAATTAAAAAAAAGAAATAAATTAATATCTTCATATATGTATATGTGTATATATATATGTGTGTGTATATATATATATATATATATATATATATATATATATATATATATATATATATATATAAATTTTTTTTTTTTTCCATGTGAGCAGAAAAGGTTTATGCTTAAAAAATGAAAACTGAGGCAAACCTGAGGAAAAATATAAAGATGCTCTATTCGTTTTTAATGATAAGCCGTTCATTTAAAAGCATCCACAAATTGCATTTACGTATGTGTGTGTGTGTGTGTGTGTGTGTGTGTGTGTGTGTGTGTGTGAGTACATGTAAATGATTTTGCTCAAGGGTAAGATCTGCAATTAGCAGATACTTGGGCGGCCATCATGGTCTACATCGAGGTGCGTTACTTCGATGTCTGCATACAGACGAGACACAAGTGTCTCAACCGAACGCCTCGTCTGTCCTTCTTCTTAAATATAAAGACATTAAGGTTGATGAGGCTTTATAATTAAAACACACTCCCATGACTATTTGGATATGTGGGCTGAACCAGTGTTCCTGTGTGTTTTATAGATGGTGGGTTTAAAAGACTGCGGATGTTGCCGTGCTCTGAGGGAAAGAAGTGTGATAGAGGAGGTTTTTGTAAGCAAGCTTGTGGAACAGTTGAAAAAAAAAAACAGCATTTACAGCAGTGGCTGCTGTTCAGTAGCGCCCCCCTAAAGAAGAAGTGGTGGCTCATGGTTAAGGTGTTGGACTACCAATCCCACGATTGTGGTTTCGATTCCCAGCTTTACCAAGCTACTACTGTACACCCTTAACCCCTAATTGCTCAGCTGCCAAATGTAAGCAATAATAAGTTATAATAAGAAATAATAAGAAAATATATATCGCAAAAAATAATAATTAAAATAAAAACATGTATCACATTATTAGTCCTAATATCATTTATTTAAAAAAAATATCAAACAATTGCACTATAATACAAAACTGTATTTTGTTAGTGTGTATGAAGCGCTAAACAAACAAGTGTCTATTTAGTTCGACAAGCGTTTGAAAAGCATGTGACTTGAGCGTGAGCTCCAATTGGATCGTTTCAAATTCCTCTAAGAAAGGACGCTTTTCGCTCTTAACCCTCCCACTTTTGTTGTTAGTGAATCAAAGTATTGTTTTTATATTTATGTGATTAAAGCGTTGCGATAGACGCCATGCCATTTATTGTTTTCCCTTTGGCTCCCTCTAGTAGACAATATTAGTATTACGATGGCTGAATCATTTGACTGATTAATTAATTACTGATAATAAACCCACATTGAACTTAAATTCACTGCTTCCTGGTTTATTTATTGCATTCTTTACCAGCTAACTTTATTTCCTACTAAAATATTAAAAAAATGCTAATGATACATTATCACCGTTAGCTATTTACACCCCACCAAATTTTTTTGCACCAGCCGCCACTGATCTGATTGGGCTACTGGACTTGGACAGAGCTCCACAAACTACCGCTCTCTCTTTTTACCCCCCTCTTTCTCTCTCACACATACACACACACACACAATTGAGGCCTCTCATCAATGAGATCTGAAATCAGAACAGAGTTATTATTGTGATCCACAAAATCTGCCTCCTCAGGCAGGACATACTGTAGGACTGCAGGTGATAGCTGATAATATTACAGATAGAAAGAGAAGAAAGAGAGAGAGAGAGAGAGAGAGAGAGACAGAGGGGCCTCTAGGCTTCTGATATCTTCTAAGCTGATGTCACCACTGCAGGTGCCTCGACACCGTCCTTCTACAATTCATCCCCACTGAGGAGTCATTGTGTGTGTTTTGTATGTGTGTGTGTGTGTGTGTGTGTGTGTGCACACAAATTCCCAGAGAACTTTTATCTCAACCTCATCTGTGTGGTCTCAGGCGCGATGATCTTGGACTCCAGCCATGACAGACTTCACAGCAGATCTGGACCCGAAGAGTGAGAGAGTGAGTGTGAGAAAACGAGAGAGAGAGAGAGAGAGAAAGGTAACCTTGTTCCACTTCAGAGCAGCTTGTTGATATCTCCATTCTTTATCTCCATCATAGTTGCATTGTGAAATTTTTGGGGCACAAAACATTTTTTTTTAGATGTATAAAAAGCCGCCTATTTAACAGCATTTATTATTTTAGTGGATTTTTACTGATTAACTCATCAAAGTCCCTCTAAAATAATCCAGCCAGGAAAAATGTCAGAAATAATTCAAATGAAAAAATCCTATCAATAAAAACAAAATCAACTCATTCGAATCAACTCACAAAAAGGAAACAGTTAGTGATTAAAAACATGAATAAGTTACTGAAATCTAAACCTTTCCAGACTAGAATATAACTACCTTCAAATGTAAACTTTGACTGAAATAATATTGCAGAAAGAAGAAATGTATAAACCAATAAAAGTTAAAAAAAAGGTACCAGTAAGAGTTTTATCACTCCATCAATAAAAGCAGTTAATTAATAAATACTTAATTATTTCTGCGATAAAATGTTGAATCAAGTTCAAAATCTAAACAATAGTCGGTTTAAATTAAAGCTGTAACACAATAGATATATATATATATATATATATATATATATATATATATATATATATATATATAATAAATATCCGAGGCTTAACCCTGCTTTAGGTGTCATTGGTGTAGACGCTCTGAGGGCCTCCAATTAGCCTTTAGCTTAACAATGATCTTAATTACTATTTTAATAATACCTTTTGTTTTTTCTTGCCCCAGGTGTCCAGCCTAATGATTTATTTAAATGGCTGCAGAATAACAGGAAATTATTTACGCCTCGATGTAGAGGGAAGAGAAGGTTTACAGGTCGTCCAAAGTTACACAGACTAATTTAAAAAAAGAAAGGAAGATAAATAATCTTGTTACAGCTTTTTTATGATTAAAAACAAGAATACAATTGATTTTTGGGGTTTCAGATGAAACTACATTTTATAGACAAAAGTATTAGGGGACCTGATCCGTACATACATAAAAGTATTCTATTCCAAATGTAATCTTTCTATTACTCCTTTAATTACCTCCGGACTGTGTTGTGTGACTGTGGAACGTAAGGGAAAAAAGTCCAACAAAAAGTTCAGAACACAACATAATCATGCCGAAACAACGGAACCAAAGGAAAAACACAACAGAATCAAGTCGAAACACAACATTATTGAGACGAAACATACCGAAATCAAGCCGAACGCCGAAAAATTGAGCCAAAACACAAAGGAATCAAGCCAAAACACACCGGAATCAAGACAGAACCCAAAGAGGTGAAGACAGAACCCAAAGAGGTGAAGACAGAACCCAAAGAGGTCAAGCCGGAACCCAAAGAGATCAAGACGGAACACAAAGTGTTCAAGCCAAAACACTTTTGGTCATATAGTGCAGTTCTACAAATAAAAAGAACCATTTTGGGGTTCCATATAATGTATAAACTAAATGATAAAACCATTTTAGACTTCTTTTAGAACCAATAATTTTAACCCATTCAGCTACCGGGTTGACCTCTGCCAGCACAGAACAACAACCCCCCTAGTGACTTTATTTAACACATACACATTACATCCACCATGTTCATTCAAATAGGTTTCCAAAAAAACATTCAATGCTTTCTCATCCTTTGCTTTTGTTCCCTTGCACCTTGAACCTGTAGCCTTAATGGCTTCCATTCTGGCCTGCAAGATTGACATAACGATAATTCTCACTCTTTTTTTTGTGTATTAATGCAAAGTCTTTATCATAATGCAAGTTCGAATCGTGACTGCACCCCGCAGACATGTTGTTAATTTATTATACAAAGCCGAATAATCTAAATAAAATGAAGCACCGATTTTGAGTGGCATGAGATTACCTGAAAATACGATGCATTGCCGATAAAGAAATGGAGAAAAATTAAGTCAGATGATTAGGATATTTTTTCCGTTCCCTTGTTCATCTGTTTTGCATTTGTTTTGCTTTGTGTTTGGTCGGCAAAGTGTACCACCTGCTCAGTGCTGCGTTAATGGCCTTTTTTAATGCTCTCCTCAAAACTCATTTAAGGAACAATCCTTTCACTACTTCCTTAATTTCTGATGTAATTTCTTCCTCCCCCCCTCCCCCGTAATTACTCTTTTCGTTCCGTTGTTTATCACACGGTGTACCTGCAATGGAAATATAAGACCTCGACTCCACTTCCGCTGGACCAAGACGAAATTTAATTTGATGCGTTTGGCCGTCGGACGTAGTTGTCGCAGGGATGCAATTAAGACAATATTATCTGCCGTTTTTTATATTTTAGCCTTAGAGCCAGGACATGTGGGAGCTTTCTGATAAGGAGGGAAGAAATGCGGCACGCAGGAACGGCTGGCCAGTGTCTGAGCTCGTGACTTCAGTGGCTTCCAGAGCAATTAATGGTGTGGAGATTGCTGGATGGCCATGCTAACAACAGATGCAGATGTGCTTATTGGCCGGCCAGGTAAGGAAACAGCCGTTTCCCACATGCTGCCCTCGCTTGTTAAAACAGAAAGCGGAAGTGAATGTGTGACACATACACTTGGCCTTCAATTTCCCAACTATCGAGATTGGAAATCATTGTAATTTTCTTTTGATGTTACTCTTTTACTTTTAAAATGTAGCACACACACACGTGTACATAGCACATGTTTATTGTTAAAGTGAGTAACAATTCTTCTAAAATTGACATCAGAACATCAACTCTTTCAGACTTGATGAAAAACCAGATTGTTGGATCGTTTGTGATAGCAAAACTAATGAGCAATCTGTCGAATATTTTACAAACCCAAACGAAAAACATTGATGAGAACGACACGTTCTGACAAGTGGATGAAAAAATAAAAAAATGCCAGCTAATTCAAACGTATTGCAGATGCATGGTTTGTTATGGTGGCTGGTTGAATTTCTGCTCATTATGACGAATAAAGCAGATCCCAGCAAATCCCAAATGCACCCTTTCATTTGTCAAACTTGGGCATCGTTACGGTCTTGTGATGCAAATTTGTCTCCCATTAAAATCCGTCTGCAGAAGTCGAGGAGGTTTGGTGAAAAACTTGCCACTACACGGAGGAGTGCACATACTTGTACATCAGTGTGAGTCTGTTAACAAGCGTGTCCTTAAAGGATCTATTAGTCATTTACAAAACTATTTTCGCAAAAAAAAAAAAAGGTTTTGGACCATTTCAGACAACACAACCTGCTATATGTTATGCTGTCAAAACCGTGGATGTCCTGGTGTAGAAAAATTAATGAAGCTGGCGATGGAGAATTAGCTCTTGTGTCAGGTTTGGTGCTGCAGAGTGCCAACATGCAGGTGCACAGCTGGGGGGGATGGCGGGCCAATCCTATGCCTTCTGTGCCTCACATGGCTAACTGCACCTCTGCAATCTACAATTCCATCCCTCTCATTTACTGTCTGAGTTAGAAAACTTAGAGTAGGAGAAAAATCAAACGTAGGAATTTTAGGCTTTTATTCATTTATATTTTTATCTTTATAGGTGATTAAATTGACTCCTGTATATTATCTAAGTACAGAGTTGTAAAATTACCCGTTTTTAAAATAAAGTTTCATTTTAAATAATCAACAAATCACCAGAAATGACAAATTATTTAAAATTTAATTAATAATAATATTATTATAGGCAATAATATAATAAATTACACTTCATATACAAATTAAGTAGTAATTACACATTAATAAATGAATAATAAATGATTACTTAAAAAAAGAGGGCTTTAAAAAAAAAATGTTGTACAATGCAACACAAAAAGAACATTAAAAATACAGATTGCACGACATGGTTAGGTAGAAAAAAGTATTATTTTAATTAAAATCAATTTAGTTTGACTTGTATAGAGCTTTTAAAAATATAGTCTTAAAAACCTTAACAATATAAAAACCGAATTTAACTTTAAACTAATTTTAAATGAAAAAAAAAGAAACAATATAAAAATGTAATAATAATAAAACAAATTCAAATGTTAAGTCAGAACTTATTATTGTATATATAATGCTCTATATTACAAAATCTAATGTGAATCCACTTAATTTAAAGATTCCGTTTAAAATTAGGATGCAAATTAGGAGGGATTTTCCATGTATTTGCACCCCAGACGCATCTACAGGCGTGTCTTATGTTACCTAGACTTTATTTTGTCCTTAAACATTGTCTTTATTTTATTCGTCACAGACACCTCAGCACAGTAAAATAAGTTTTTTTTTACATCCTATCTTAGAAAGTTGGGGTTCAGAGCATAGGGTCAGCTATGATACAGCGTCCCCGGTTAAGGGTCTTGATCAAGGATCCAACAGTGGCAGACTGGCGGCAGTGGGTCTTGAACCCAGGTCTTCCAATCAACAACCTAGCACCTTAACCATTTGAGCCACCACTGCCCTAAACTTGATATTAATGTCTACCGTCACAGAAATCTTTATCAATTTCAAATTTAACATGTCTCTATAAGCTAGAACGGGATCCAGCACATCAAATAAAAAACTTTCTGTTAAAAAAGATGTGGTTAAGAAGAGGTTAAAAACATTATATCTAATATTAAGAATTTCTGCCAGGAACTAAACAGGCCATATGTAACAGGCTATGCATGTTATTTCTTTTACTAATCTATATGACCAACACCTGTATGAAGTTCTTTCTTGAACTGTCACTAGGATGTCACTATGTAGTGCATCATTCAATTTTTTTTACTAGAACAAAAAAAGCCCCAATTACTGGTCCAGCATGACGATGCTCCTGTGAACAAAACCCCTGAACTCCATAAAGACATCATGTTCTGGTTGGAGTGGAAGAACTTGAGTGTTCTAAACATCCCTAAATGTCCTTGAAATGTAACGGAACACTAAATTGAGATGTTCGCCAGAGTTTAGCGATGCGATGATCAGCTGTCCAGAGACGCCTGGCTGTATAGTGTATTATAACGTTGCGGTGACGTACTTGATAATAAGGTCCAAATCATAAACCAATAATCCAATAATCTTAATCTATTGTTTGTAATTGCTAGTAAAATCTAGAAAACACATGACTAGACTGGAAACATGAGCATTGTCTAGAAATACTCAAAATTATTTTCATGGTGAAGAATTATGTGGTGTACATGTTACTTTAAACACATTATGATAACGTAAAATGTAATATTTAGTGTGCTGAGGAAATGAATACAGTCTTGACAACAGAACCATTGTGATTGGACATAAACCAAGTGTTTGGTGACAGAAGTACTTCAATACTGACACTTCATTTACAGCATCAGTCACTAATTACAGAAACAATGGCTCTCTCTTGACTTTAACACACAACAATATTGGTTGCTCACTTGGAGGACATGTTAAGTCTTATTTATGCCGTTTATTATCGGAATGTACACGAATATTCTCTAAATTATACTGTTGTCACTTGATTTGTCATGATTTTTTCATTTATTTCAAATACAGTTTTCTACTTGAAGGGACCTTAAATAAATTTTTGGAGATTATAACCGATTTCTGTGCGTTGAAAATCATTTAAGACGTTCTTAGCATCTGTTAGCTTCACTTGTAGGAAAAAAACCCAACTAATTTGAGCTTTTTCTGCTATTGAAGACTTCCGGGTTTTTATATTCTACATTTTGATGACATCACAGGTTGTGACGTGACAAAAAAAAAACTATAGCACTTCGATGACGCGTCAGTATCTAATTATTATTCATGAGGCTAGGTTTTGTTATCCAATAAGAAGACACTGCCTTTTAATTATTTATGACATCATCCTCATTTTACAGCATTTTTACATAAGATGCTAAAACCTTCAACAGAACTGTAGTTGTTCAAGTTACATCTTGGAGATTGCCAAAGTTCTTCTGGATTTAGTCCGTCTTAGTAAAAATACTAGAGTTCTAGTCATTTTGGCCACCACTGCATAATATAATGTCTAAATCATCAGAATTGTTATAATTTAATATTATTATTGTTATAATTATTATTTTTTTTGTTGTTTTTACAGATGCCACTCTCTTAATTCCTAATTTGTCGCTTTATTTCTTAATTTAATGAACATCATAGATTATTATCATTTAATTACTATTTTATTACTGTTAATTTAATTTGTTGTACAATTTTCTTTAACTTTTCCATTTCATTTACTTATTTTAATATTATTTACTTAATCATTTATTAGTAATAATTCTGAAATGAATAATATTATGAACATTTTAATATTACCTTTTTTATGTTATACTCTTGTTATAAAGCTTTAAAGGAACATTAAGATGTTTGGTGCAGTTGAGTTTTTTTATTTAGGAGTTGTTGTTGTTTTTTTAAAGTTGCCCTTTTTGTCACTGCCTATTAACTGTTAAATAAAGGCAACCCATTTGATTCACTTTTCGAAAAACTAATTGAAGAAAGTCCGTGTTTTGCACTTTATACGACTTCCTCGCTCCATCTTTCTCCCCCCTCCTCCTCCATGTCGAACTACTAACATCCACCTTTGAGCAATAGAGGAGAAAAAAATAAACTCACAATTAACAGAAGCCATCATTACACTTCTATCTTGCCAATGCAAATCCAGATCGAAGAGGAGCAGGGGTAGGATGCGCCGGCTCGGGAGGAGAAAGCCGACTCGCTTCTGTTTGCCGAATTAATCGCTTCCTAAATGGCTCGGGGCCAGGCAAAAGTTAACATTTGCAGTTTCAAAGGTTTTTAGCGCCTGCAATGAGCCATGAAATTACTGCAACAGCAGCAGCTGATGAAAAGCCCAAGGAGCAGGTCCCACAGGCAGCCAGAAAAAAGCAGGACCTCCCAGTGCAACGTACAGCGAAAAAGAAGGAAGAGGGAGAAAAAAAGAGGAAAAGGAGGGCTTGAGAGCAGAGTCCATGGACTTCCTGAGTAAACTTTACTGCTCTTACAGCTGACTGACTCTCTCATGGCCAGAATCTAAGAATAGTTCAGGCCAGGGTGAAAGCTGCAGGTTAGGGTTGGAGCTTTTCTTGGCATTCTGGCAAATAAGTCTTTGTTTATAACTCAATAAATTAAATAAACTACTGAAGGAAAAGGTTTACTGAGAATACAATCCTAGCAAAGGATGCCTGCCCTTTATTCCTAGTTTCTGTACATCTGTGTTATATAAATCTATAACATCTCCAGGTTATGTAACCATGGTTCCCCAAGGGAACTCGTGTTGCACTGAAATGTTTCTGGAATTCCCTTTAATAACCTTTTTCCCTGAAGCATGTTTTTAATCTGACAAATCAAAAAGCACTATGTCACAGGCGGGTGACGTCAACGACCAAGAAGTAAAGTTATATAAACAAGAGCACACCTTGCATTTAGTGTAAAAGTGGTGCTGGGGGTATAGCATGTGACGCAGTATGTAGTCCTCCCAGGGAACCATGGTTACATTCATAACCTGAAGACATTCCTCTTTAGGAACCTGAGATGTGGGTTAGCCCAAACGGTCACCCTACAAATGTCCAGTTGCGGATATTTCAAGGCCCCAGTTCCAGTACCTTGGAGGCTGCTGTACCCTTGGTAGGAGGAGGACAGAATGCCTGCAGCTCAATGGGACTCAGTACTGCTGATAGTACTTTGGAAATTTACCCAGCTATGGATAAAATTCCATAATCTCATCCTGGGCTGTGCCTTAGCAAAAGTGGAAACTGAGTCTTGGGGACTCCATGCCTGGCCATGCTAACAAACCACAAATTACCCTTAGAGATATCTATTACTGGATGCCTTTAGTTTTCTGCACCACTCGGTGTAAACTCTGCCTTGTTCTATGCTAAAATTCCTGGATATTTTTTCAAAATAAAGTGCCAAAAATCGTTTGCCCAGAATCCATTATTACATACCCTTAAAGCCAGAATTCCACCTTTATTGGTAAAAGGCACCAATTAAGATTCCTTATTTTTTCATTCATAAATATTCAGACTCAAATATTCAGACTCACCACTGTATACCAGTGGTGTTAAACCCAGTCAAGGGCCTAAGCCCTGCAGAGTTTAGTTTTAACCTTATTCCAAACCACAAAACATGGATTTTTTAAACGAGCCTAAAGTACATGATTAGCTGGTTTAGGTGCAATTAAAGCTAGGGTTGAGGCTAAACTCCACAAGGATTGAGTTAGACACCTGTAATCTATACCATGTCATGTCAGTCATACGTCTTCTTGGGCGGGCCTTAGCCATTTAAAACGGCCAGGGTTCCCAGACTTTCTGCTGTCAGTATGAAGGTCTGGCTACATCAGACTAGAAAAACCCCAAATTCAAAAAGCTTTTTTTTCCAAAAGGTGACTATCTATATAAAATATCAATTAGCACATAAACTATGACATCATTTTGTCTAAGAATGGCCTAGAAATCTCTTCTTTGCTATTGTTGCTCTTCTTAATTATTACTTCTCTACTCAAGACACCGGCTATTACTGCTAATAGAGACTGAACACATGTTTATCATGCTGTTACCATATTAATGACAATTAAATATGTTATGCCTGACACATAAATCGTTAATACGCTATTGTTAGCCCTGATTCGAAATGGCATGTTTATAGATGAGCACTTAATTAATTAAAGAATGCATTAGGATTTAATGTGAATTGCTAACTTTTCTAGCACCCTCATTAATATGAGCCCTTTGGGCATTGTAGTGCTCTAATTTCAGCTGGATTCTGAAGGCTGCTCTCTCTCTCTCTCTCTCTCTCTTTTTCTCTTCTCTTCCTCTCCCCCCTTTTCCCCCTTTTCCCCTCTCTCTTTCCGTTTTCTCTCTTCCTTCCTTCCTTTCCCCCCCTTTCCCCCCCCCCTCCTCTCCCCCTTTCCGTTTTCCCTTCCTTTTATCTCTCTCTCTCTCTCTCGTTTCTCTCTCTCTCTCTCTCTCTCTCGCTTGCTCTCTCTTTCTTTTCCTCTGTAGTTATTTCATGCTGTTTCAGATTGATGGATGACAAAGTAATTAATCACTGGGAGAAATGAAGCAGCTCACTGGGCAGACAGTGAGTATAGCAGAAGAACACGGAATCGTTCTCAGGTTATATCTATATAACATCTGGGGAGATCTGAGAGAATCAATGCTGAAAATTGAATCCACAATATTCTGGTTAGCAGTCCAAAACATTAACCAGTGAGCTACCACACTATAATGCTTCTGATGATTGGGCTTTTTTCCAAATGATTTAAAGTTCCCTTTTAGGGGTCGTCACAGCGAATCATCTGTCTCCACCTACCCCTATTCTCTACATCCTCTTCACTCACACCCACTAACTTCATATCCTTGTTTATCACATCCATAAACCTCCTCGTTAATCGTCCTCTTTGCCTTCTGCCTGGTAGCCTTATTTCTGACATCCTTCTTCCAATATATTCACTATCCCTCCTCTATACATGTCCAAACCACCTCGATCTGGCTTCCCTAACTTTCTCCCCCGTCACTCCTAAAAAAAAACCCTCCACATCTTCAGCTCTGTGGCAACAGTCTGAATGTCTGGCTGAAATACACTACAAATCCTCCAACCACTAAGCCACCATAATGAACCATCAAATTCAAATTCTCTTAATCAAATATGCAACCGTAAATGGTATAACATGTATCAAAATAAAGGAAGAATGAAAATATATACACAAACAGTCAGCCAAGAGGACACCCACATGGACACAGGATAAATATGCACAGATTATCTACTTAAAAAATAACACAGGGTAGCCTATCTACTGTCCTATATAATTAAAAAAAAATAACACTGAATGTTAAAAACTGTCCCAGGCCTGATCATTCGAAACAAATAAAATAACCTACTGTATATTAAAGCTGATAATTGGGTACACACTTCCTGTCTCTGTGTGAAATGCATGTGAAAAGGTTTTTTATGGCAAGATTAAATTCATCCATCTCTTTCACTTTAGCCTATAAAAAAAAAAAAAATACCCTTAACGTAGAACACTGGAGTCAAGCCGGGTAAGACAGACGATCCGTAAAAATGTCATATCATAATGACACACTTTTGAGAATTAAAAAAAACCCCCACAAAAAACGCTGTACCGGGCCAGACATGGCAGGTGCTTCCAGGAAGAACAATGCCTAAGGGCAAAGCGCCCCCCCTCTTCCCCCCAGAGCCAAACGGTTATGACAGGAAAACAGCTCTGACCAAAGCTGCTCCACTGCTGGTCCCTAATTACCGGCGCCTCTCCAGAACATTCTGTGCCCTCTCCATCTGTCCCATCAGTAGCATGCAAGGAGGCATCAGTCACCTCGTTGAGCGGGTAACAAATGGGGGGCCGGAACCTGGCCATGGCAGAGGTGGAGCCACAGCGGGGAACCTCTATAAACCAGCATGCACCAGCAGTTTTGGTTTTGGATGAGCCCAATGGGCAGAGATAAATGTCACTGAGAAAGTGAGAATCTTTTACACTAGACTTATGAATACATAATAAGTTTTTTATACCACAGAACCTTACTTAAAAATTAATTGTTTCATCATGTAAACTTGAGTGTTAAATATATTACACTTTTATTTTTCTGTAATTAGTAAACTAGTGTTGTACTAGTAAGTATACTATTTTAATAATTTAGACTAAATTTTCTTGTAATTGTAGACTACAGATCATATACTAATTGTAAGGATCATCTTGGATAGAAACACATTTATTTATGAGGGTTTCATTTCATTCCTGTCTGAAATTCCTCCAGAAATCCTACTTTGCTGAAAATTTTACTTTATTCATTCATTTATCTTCTATATCCGCTTATTCCCTAATTCAGGTTCACAGGGATCTGCTGGAGTTTATCCCAGCCGTCTCTGAAACGGCAAAAGACAGGAAGGGTACACCCTGGACAGGTCGCCAGTCCATCATAGGGACACACACACATTCACACTTACTCCAATAGGCAATTTAGAATCACCAATCAACCTAATATACATTTTTTACTCCGGAGTACCCAGAGTAAACCCACACAAGCACTGGGAGAACATGCAAACTCCACACAGAAAGGCCCCTGTCCCGGAATCAAACCTGGGACCTTTATTTATCTTGTTAACAACGTAGGTACTGATTCATCTGAACCGTAGGATTTAGTAGATCCGTCAGACTCATAGCGTGTTGCGATACAGCCGAATCGGAGGGACTCGTGTTTAAAATTCATGAGTTCAAGGATTCTGTTGAGAGCCCTCTAGTGGAAGGATGATGGCAAAACCAGTTATAATTCCTACTGAATCAAGTGACTCAGATATGTTTTAAAAGAATTTGAATCTGTAAACAGATTTGGAGTTCCCATCTCTACTTTTGAATGCATGGCATCAAAATGTTAGAATCAATTTTTTAACATAAGCAATAATTCAACATTCTTTTCTTGAAATGAATCAGTATTTTACACTTGTATTCTTTTATTCGTTTCTGAAGGTCAAAGACTGACCAGTAAAAGATCTCAAGTTTCACAAAGGACATGGCCGAGTGTCTTCAGGAAGGTTTGCCAAGTTTTGACAAGCTTGTGTTAATGCACACAAAACTTTTCCACAGAATCTGTGATTGAAAAAGAGAAAGAGAGAGAGAGGGACAGACAGGGAAAGGCCAAGCCATTCTCCAGTGCCTTTGTTCATTTCTCTGATCTTCCCTTCCTCACTCTTTTTTTCTGTCTTTCTCCAAACACTTGATCTTCTGGATGTCAAAAATTCTTACAAAAGATAATGAAAAGTAGCTGTTTGTCAGGATTTTAGAAAACTTCTGTAAAAAGTAACTCAATGACTGAGCTTTTTTTTTTTTTATTTATTTTGTTGGAAACCAAAAAAATCCTTTACAAAGTATTTCCTCATGAATGATGGTAATGATGTGAGGTTTGGAAATAGCGTCAATAGAAAGATTTTTTTTTGAAACTTTCTTTGATCATCCTGATCTCACAAAATTTTGCGTAAAAATGAAACATTTGTAAATTAGAGTTGTCAGCAGGACAAAGAACTTGGTGGTTTCTCAGGAAATCGACAGACGTTTTACATTGATTACTTACTGCTGTTATACCATGAATGGTAGCGTCAACAATTATGTTTAGGGCAGGATTAAGTGTCATTTTAGCTTAATATTTCTAAAAGATTAAAGAGAATTATAAAAAACATATCTAGATTTCTGGCATTTTGCCAGATTCCCTTATCCAAATCGAGATCCAACTAGGTAGCCATGACTTGCTCAGTGGCCCGGTGGTGATGCTCGAAAAGTTAACCCACAATCTTCCTTTTTTCGCATTCCAACCCCTTAAACTATGAGCTACCCCTTCTCACATATAGATAAATGACTGCACACACTTATTGGTTTTATAACAATCTATTGGTTAATTCAGTTTGTTAATATAAGATGAGTAAAATAAATTTTATCGCATATATTATACTAAGACATTAAATAACCAATCATGAGACCATGTCAATGAGCCTGAAGACCCCAAGAGGCCATGGATCCAGCTCTGATTATTAGCTTGGGTTTGACTACACTGGCATTTCCAGTTCTATTTCCTTAAATAAGGGACCCAAGCATTAGAGCCACTTCCATCGAGAAGAGCGTTTGCCGGTGTTAAATGAGATCCCAAAGGGAGTGCAGGGCGACAGCAGGGGAGGGAAGGGAAAGGCATTATCTCCCTCGCTAATGAACGATTGTCTAATTTCCATCAAAAGCAGTCCGAACGGCCTAGGCTGCCTCGGCACTATCTCTCTATAAACACTGTCACGATAAAGGAATGTTAAAAGAAAGAGGGGGAAGGAACGAGTGTGAGACGAAGCTGAGAGCTGTCAAGAGGGGCACCATGGTCAGGGGAGGTGGAATGTAGAAAAGTTCTCTTTCCATCGCTCGTTATCTTCCATTTCCTCAGCTCGTCCTGGCTACATGAATAATCTGAAAGTACAGAGACAATCGCACACCAGTGCGGGAGATAAAATACGGGTGACATAATATCAACTTCCTTTCAAACCCCCTTTTCCAAAGTGGTTATTAGAATATCAGCGTAGGCAGTAATTAATTTCAGCTTTAATTACTCATGCTGCTCCTGCCGATTAGATCGCGGGTCTTAGATAGGTTATTAAAACAGCTGTGAACGGTGCTGTGTGTAAATTTCAGAAGAGAAAAAAAACCCTGCGTATTCATTTTCTAGCTCCTTCTTAACCTGCTTGACGAATGTTGCGATTACATTTAGCGCAATAAAGATGCTGTAATATGTAATATGGCTGCAGGCGGAGAAGACGGCAGCGATAGCATCGGGCTTGGCGGTTGATATTCCGGGTTTTGTTTCTTGAAGGTCAGTAGGAGTTTGGAATTAATATGGCTTTGGGATATCGAGGGAGCCCAGCATTAGCAGGCACTTGATCAGGGGATTTCTGTGGCTCTAAATCAGTTGGAAGAATAAACTGATAAACGGCGTGCACTTAGTGACCTCCCCAGTGCAAAGTCAAACTTCTAATTCCACAATTTGGAATTAGTCTCCAAAAATGGACCAATCATGTGGAGTCAGAAGATAAAATAATCCAATTTAATTACATCTTTCTTTTTGTGTCACTATTGAATTTTACGCAAGTCTGTGACTACAAGCAATAATACTCTCAGAGAAGTCAGGAAGTAAAGTGAAAATACCTCAAATACCTCGAAATATTTTTATTCAGCACTTTTGTATTTATGTTTGTGTGTGTGCCTGCATGCATGTGAGGGAGAGAAAATCAGAAAAAAAAAAAATGGCGACCGCAGATATGCAGGATTTTAGGCAGCTTGTGTATCCTATCTGCAAGGTCTGGAGTTGGGGGCAGTCTGTCATTGTGTGATGCTTACGAGAGATGCCTGCCTCACAGGTTGGGGGCAGTCATGCGTGGCAGCTACACTCAAGGGCTGTGGGACATAAATTGCCTGGAGATGCTGGCAATTTTCAGAGTGCTAAGGCACTTTCTGACAGACCTGACCGGCCGACACATGCTACTAGGCACAGACAACCATGTCTGTTGGTGGTGCTCCCTTACCCAGAACTATGGAAGCTGTGGGCGTGGCCCCTGAGGGGGCACAGCTCCTAGCGGAGAGTCTCTCGGCTAAGACCATACTTTAATCCAGAGCACCACGGATAATGAAAATGGAACCTGTTTTTTTTTTCTTTGTGGAGAAACAAACAGCAGGACCCAGTTAACTACCCGACTGGTCTACCGCTGGAGTTCCTGCAGCAAAGGTTCTCTGCAGGTCTAACACCAATAACCCTGTAGATCTACGTGGCAACAACAGCTCCTTTTCATGCCCCTCTGGGTGGAAAATCAGTGGGCGTGGAAGTGCTGGTGTTGAGGTTTCTTAGTGGCACTAAGGAGGCTAAGGCCTGCATGGCAACTGAGGTTTTGGTCATTGGAACTCGCTATGGTGGAGGCTCTTTAAAAACCTGCACAAACTTCTGCAGTAGGCTTCGGACAGGCACATTCCATCAAGAGGATTGAAGACATTCAGGCACTGTCCACCTTGACTTTGCACTGGTCATGGTGAAAGCCTTCATCCACCCACGGGCGGGGTGCGTACCTAAGGTAACAATGGCAACACCGGGGAAGCCTCAACCATCTTTGCCCAGTGTAAGCACTGGGTGCATACAACCACAGAACTGCCCCGTGGTAAAGAGATAAACAGGTGAGTGGTCAAATTAAACAAAAAAACAAAAACAAAACAATATTACATTTTAAGATGCCATGCTGTTTAACATAAACATATTTTAACAAAAAAATGTATATTGTGTATATGTATAATTTGTTTGTTATCCTGCAAATTTGGGACCTTTTAAAAGTATATGAATTCCTTCATGATCATCTTTCTTTCTCTATCTAACTAGATCTAATGGCAAGGCAAAGAGGGGTCAGATTTCTCACTGTGCATTAATACCCAGATCTGTTTGCTTTCAATTCCACCAAGCACATGTCAGCCAGGCCTAATAAAAATCCCTATGCATCTCCATCCTCATCAATCAAAAGCCCATCTGTGACACCCGCTTTTCTCCCACCACTTCATGCCCTGTATGCAAATCCTTTCCTAAAGTGCTCTGCGTATGAATGAAGTTTCCTGTAATAAAATGGTTTGGTGTTTATATGATGTCTACCATATGCTCCACATACTATTAATTTATTATTTTAGCTAATTAATAAAAAACCACTTAATTAATCATAGTTTTTATAGTTAGGGCATACCGAAAAGCTAATGGCTTAGCTAACAATCAGAGATTTTAAAACTATGGAAGCTACTGCGGTACCATGCCGAGTCTACCACTTGGAAGTGCTGGCACTTAAGAGCAAGTGGTAGGGCAATGGTTGATGTGTTTACCCCTTAGGGTAATCGGAATTAAGGAACCAGCAAACCAATGCCTTATTCATTAAGCTACCACTTACCAAAATTAATTTCCTTAACACCTGTATACCATGAGTGGAAGGAAAGTGTTGGTAGACACAAATGAAATAAGACACCTTACTGCTACATGGTAGAACCAAAATGGTAGAACTTATCTGGTACATTTACAGCATTTGGCAGACACCCTTATCCAGAGCGACTTACATTGATCTCTTTTATACAACTAAGCAATCGGGGGTTAAGGGCCTTGCTCAATAGTGGCTTGGTGGTGGTTGGCATTAGCGGTCCAACACTTTAACCACTGCACTACCACTTCTGTAGTGAATCCACTAATAAAGTGAATAGCAAATATCAAATGTTTTTAGGTAAAATTCAGTTCTAAGCGACTAAAGAAGTAACTACAGTAGAAATGAGAGACCCAAGGTCAAGCCCAATTGTTACATTGTTCTTTGCATACCATCATATAATCAATTTATTTGGACTATACATAAATATTTTGGCATTTCCTGTGTGTGTTTGGCCTATGGAAGGTGAGGACAGATCTAAGCATCCAATCTAAACCACTTCTGCCACACATTCAGACCAGTGACAGAGGAAGATGTTAAAGATAAGCCTCAGTAATGAAAGTGGACGCCAAAGGAGGAAGACGGTTTATAACAAAGAGGATGTCAGCGGGGAAAGATGTTTAAAAGAAGTTCAAAAAAAGGAAGATACGGTCTCGGAACGATGCTATCTGTCAGATTGAAGAAAGCACTCGAGCGACTCAAGATCACTTCCAATTTCTTAATCGCT
This sequence comes from Bagarius yarrelli, assembly GCA_005784505.1. Classification (NCBI taxonomy): domain Eukaryota; kingdom Metazoa; phylum Chordata; class Actinopteri; order Siluriformes; family Sisoridae; genus Bagarius; species Bagarius yarrelli. The sequence goes on from VCAZ01000005.1 coordinate 9,105,398, forward strand.
GTGGCTCCACCCAAACCCATCCCTGTTTTATGTCATACACTTTTTCTCCACTTAAAACACTCCATCAATTTTGTTTTATGTGTGGGAATGAGAGAAAGGCGTGCTAAAGAATAATGGTTTATAGTACTGATACTGATAACACTTAAATCAGAAGACAGGTTGCAGGCTTTTATCCAACTGCCAACCTTGAAGAAGCTTATCAAGATTTAATTAAAACATTAATTGACCTTTTATTTCTGTAACAGTTATGCTCTATTACCACCCACCACTAGAGACTTATTTACTTCATGCATTAAAGAGATATTGGATGTTTACCCAGTCTTGGTTGAGGTTATCAAGAGGTCTTGCTGACTTAATTCTATTCTAAAATAGACTTTTCCAAATATTATTGGCTTTCTTACATTATAAATAATCTGTAGTGGGACTAGAAGACCAAGCTATGTATTAACCACAAGTGTACCAGGTTTCCAATAGTGCAAAACATGTATATTATGCCATGCTCAGCACTTAGGGCTTTGGGCTACCGGTTGTCCAGATAGTCCAGGTGGTAGAACTTGCCAAGCAAGACTGTTGCTTGGTTATTTCTTTTCCATTCAATCCATGCAATAAGATACAATTAACATGGAGAATTAAAATCTAGGCTCTGTTCGCACACATTGACTAATAACATCGCAATAATTATTTGTTAAACTCAGAGTAAAGTAACTAAATCTTTAGAAACTTTATTTTTGCATCACAAGGCAACAGGTCAGAGCATGTGTGTGTAATCCCTAGGCAGTTTAAATCACTTGGACTTCAAGCCTAAGTGGGAAGTTACCACTGCTGGGCCCCTGAGAAAGGTCCTTAACTCCCAATTGCTCAGTTGTATAAAAAGAGATAAATGTAAGTTGCTCTGGATAAGGACGTCTGCCAAATGCCACTTACAAAGCCCTGATTTTGTATGGTTCTGCCAAATCACTAGCTTGGAGTATATCTATTTAAGCTTCTTTGACTAGATTTCATTCAGGGAAGTGGTAGCACAAAGTAATGGACTGCTAATTGGAATGTCAGGGTTCGATTTACAGCACCACCACTGTTGGGCACCTGAGCAAGACCCTTAACCCCGATTTGCTCAGTTGTATAATAGAGCTAAATGTAAGTCGCTCTGGATAAGGGCGTCTGTCGAATGCCGTAAATGTAAATGGTATCACATCAAATATACTCAGATCTCAGAGGATGATGTAATGGTTGAACTTACAAAAGGAGAAGTAAAGGTCTCGTAAAATAAAATAAAATATAAAATCCTTCTTCCCACTCGTATGTAATATGCATTTGTTTTGATTGTACTTCATTACCTTTTCTTTTCATTATTTCAGCACTTCACATTTGCTGGTTAGCATAAAGGCTAGAAAGTGATTGGTCAACCTAATACAAAATATTAAAAAAAAAACTTGGAACAGGCCAAACTCCCACATCTTGGCTCCAATCACTATTTTTATAACCATAAAATGTGTCATGCTGACATATTGGATGCAAAGACCACTAAAATCAAATGCACTTTTGCTAGGGCAGTTTCTGTAAATGTTTGGAAAATGGCATCTCCAGTTCTTTTTTTTTTCCTGAGCTTCAATACAAATAGACAGCCACCATCTCAGCATGTGAGCTCAGCAGGCTAATGGAAACTGATGAATGAAGCAACCAGTGCTTGAGCAGTTGTACAAGTCAGAAAGGGCACAGGAACCCCTCTGAGAAAAAGGGCAATGATGCACCTTCCCCACATGGTCAGATAGGGATGCTCTCTTATGGAAGAAAAGTAAGGGGTAATTCATAAGAACAAACATATTTACTCTTAAATATTAATAGTAGTTTTGGAGTAACTAAATAATGTTCTAGAAACATTCTCTAACCAAAAACTTGCAAGGGGGGAAGTGGTGGCTCAGTGGATAAGGTGTTGGACTGTTACCTGGAAGACCGGTGTTTGAGATTCAGCACAACAAACCCACCACTGTTGGTCCCTAAACAAGATCCCTAAACTCCAATTGCTCAGTTGTATAAAGAGAGACGACTAAGTTGCTCTGGATAAGGGTGTCTGCCAAATGCTCTAAATGTACATCTTTTTGCAATTGTTTTTTGTAACAACCTACCGAGAATGAGATGGCTTTCTAATTTTAAATAAATGCTACAAAATCACATTCTGTAGCCAGGTTATATAATTTAGTCAAATTAAAACTGACTAACAACCAAATTAACATCAGGCTCTATGTGATTTCCATACACTATGTGCTAACATTAATGCTATGCTAGCTACTGCCAAAATTTAAGGCCAAATTTTGCTAATATTAGGAAGCTAGAGAATTGTATAATATTTAACTAGCTAACACAGAGTAAAGACTGTGTTAATGTAAGGGTTAATGTAATGTAATGCAATGTGATTAGCAAGCTGGCTAACAAGCACAAGGTGGATACAGGTTGGCTTCTATGCCTAAACTGAGATACAGATGTTAGAGCTATGCGAACATATTGTTATAGTATCATTAAAGCTTTTTCGACGAACTATACAAAGGATTAATAGTCTAACTTTTCTCCATGTTACTAAAGGGAAAATGATGCAAGACATGAAAGTTTTGGGGTTTAAGATGACTCTAGGTAAGCTTCGAAGGGCTGATCAGAGACATTCAACCCAATTTTCTTCCATCTCTTTTTTTTTTTCATTGTAAGCAGCTAAAATCTAACCTGATTTCCCCTCACAGTATGGGACAAATGAGGTGCTTTATTGTAGAGATGATCTAGATGGAGGGAAAGAGGCAGGAATTTCTTGGCTTCGCTGTTTAAACATCAGCAGAGATTAGCTTCAGAGATATTAACACAGTCGAGGAGGTTTGGTCTCGTTGTTACAGCAGCAGCTGGCTGGGGCAGTGAGCTGATGTGCTTCTGAAGCAGAAAAAACCTCTTATTTACTGTCTAAGAACATTTAGTGGTACCAACAGTTAAATTGAACAGAAATACTTTGTATAACTTTGTATTCGATTGGCTTTTTAGATATTTTTTTAACTCTAATAGAACAAAGAAACTTCCTACTGATTTCATTTATTGTACATTTTGTCATGTTTACATAGCTGCAGCTGCTGAACTGTATTTTTTGCAAACATAAGAAAAAAATCTTAAGATTCTCATAATTTTGACAAATCAAAGGACTTCGGCATGTTTTGTCCCACCGTAATTTATGCAAATACACTATATAGCAAATGTATTGGGAGACCTGCCAAACACATATATACGTGATGTTTAGGTGTCCCAATACTTTTGCTACAGTGTGTTTCAGAACAATCCTAAAATAACCTCCTCACTTCTGGAAAGAATTTGCACTAGATGGTGGAGGGTGGCTGTTGTGATTTATTCATTCAGATACAATATTATCAGTGAGATCAGACAGTTATGTCAGGTGAGGAGGTCTGTGTTGCAGTCAGTGTTCCAGTTTATTTTTAAACGGTGTTTAGTGAGGTTGAGATCAGGTCTCTATGCAAAACGTGGCAGTTCTTTCACACCAAACACTTAGTGGCTTTGTGTAAAAGGGGCATTTTTTTTACGTGGTGTACCACAAGGCTCCATTCTTAGGCCAATTTTGTTTTTGCTTTACGATAGTCAATTGTAGCCAGGCATAATATAGCTTTTCACTGATATGCAGATGATCTGTAAATTTATCTACCTATAAGGCCAAAAGATACTGACAGTTTTGCATGCATTAAATGATATTAATCTACGGTTCGAGAAAAAAATTCACGTGAATGAAGAAGAGACTAATTATATTTTATTTGCAGATTCCGTTAACCAACTGTCAAAAATCTGAGTGTGACTTTTGACATTGGCCCATGAAATTTAACAAACAAATCGACAGCTTGATTAAAGCTAGCTTTTTTCAGCGTCGTCTTTTGGCCACAGTCAAACCATTTTGAAATCGCTCCGACCTTGAGAAAACTATTCATGCTTTTATCAGTTCAAGACTCGATTATTGCAAGGCATTTTTTGTTGGTGTCTCACAGGAGTCTCTCAGACGCCTTCACCTGGTGCAAAATGCTGCGGCCTGTTTTTTAACTAGCACACGCAAATTTGAGCACATCACCCCAATTCTATATTAATTCCACTGAGTTGATTTTATAAATTACTATTTAAGGCTTTGAGGGGCCTTGCCCCTCCTTATGTGAAAGAGATGCTGTTTTTTCGTCAGCCAAACAGAGTTCTGAGGTCAACAAATCAACCTTTGCTGGGAGTCCCGAGGTCAAGGTGTAAACAATAAGTTGACCAGGCTTTTGGTCATCATTACTGACCTGGTCCTTTTTAAAACTAGGCTTAAAACATATGATTTTAGATACCTTTCTAGACTTCTAGCATCTAGTAATTTTGATTGTTCCATCTTGTTTTTATCGGAAAGCACTTTGGATCACCCTGTTACTGTAAGTGCTGTATAAGTAATTGATTGATTCAGTGATTGATTGATTGTCATGCTGGAACACTTTGGGTCTCTTTGTTCCAGTGAGAGGAATAAATGTAGAAGTGGTAACATAGGTGTTGGACTGCTAACCAGAAGATCATAGGTTTGATTCTAAGCACCACTGCTGGGCCACTGAGCAAGGCCCTTAACCACCAATTACTCAGTTGCTCAGTATAAATAAGATAAAAATTTAGTCGCTCTGGATAAGGGCGTCTACCAAATGCCGGAAATGTAAATGTAAAGCTACAACAAGGAAAGACCTCCTTAAAGAGGGAACTATTTTATATATATGTGCAAATAAAAACCTTTTTATTGAGAAAAAGCCAACTGGGGTGCAAAAGATCGTGCTAATGAGATGAACATTTAAATAAAATTCTTTACTTGACCTCCATAATGTTCTCCCCGTCATCCTGGAGAAAAGAAAAAAAAACAAAAAGTGCAGATTTATAATTACACCTGGCAATGCGCCATGAAATTGTTATTGTGAAATACCTTTTTGAAAATGTTATCAAACTATTACTTTAATTTCCCCTCCAGAAAGTGTTGCATGGCGAAAAAAAAAAAAAAAAGCTAGGATGAACGCTGGCGTTTTCGGTTCATGTTCGAGATACCGCTCTTGTTTCTTCCTTCTCAGACTTTCCATTAGTCTCTGGTCTTTTAATTTCTCCCTGCGAAAAATGTGCTAAACTAAAGAAAATACGATCTAGTGATCATCACATATCACTGATGCAGGTTCTTTTTTTCTGTTCAATGACATCAAATGAGTGTAAAAATAGTCAAAGGCTTTGCTCCATGATGAGCTAACTCTCGGAGAAATTGACCTGCTAGTTCTGGTGATAAAGTTCTAGCCAAAACGTGCTATCAGCTCAGGACGTGACTCATTAGAAATGTGTGTATGGCGTGAAAGCCGCTCTCGCTATCTGCCAGCGCCTGGCTTGCCGACTGATAAGCAGCAAATGCAAATGTCCTGATAAGAACTGAATGCAAATATTTATGATATGATATTCCCAGGGAATTATGTGTGGATAAAACAAAGTGCGTTATTTCCCCGGATTTCTTTTCAGGTTTGCCAAAAAAGAAAGAAAAAAAGCTACCCTTTCGGCTTTGGGAATTTTCCATTTCTTTAAAAAAAACTGATTGGGCCCGAGCATTACGTTAAGCTATTTGTTTGCAGAGGAAGGTAATTAGTTACTGTAATTACAGCGATGACAGTTGGTAAATTGTTTTTAAAGCATTACAGTGCGCCTGTGCCAGAAGATTGCAGTACTCATTTTAGGATTTAAGCAACTGCTGCGAAAAAAAAAAAAAAAAAAAAAAAAAAAAAAAAAAAACAAGTCGTGTGTGTGTGTGTTTTTTGTGTTTTGTTTTTTTGAACTACAAAGCCGCCATTTTCTAAGCAAAGATATTTTTGAAAATGGCTATACATTTTAACTAATTGACTTTTTTGCCTTTGTTCATCGTGGTCATGCCACAGAAAGGACGTCTTGCAGCATCGAACTTGGCTTGAAAAGTTGATCCACATGTTTGCGTTCGCTTTTGTGCGCTTCTTTTAACGTCGACTTTTAGGTTTTAGGTGTCTGAAGGCTTATTCCTGGTGCTGGCATGTTATTTAAAACGTTGTGTGTATACGCTGGTTTTAAGCATTTGTTCGTTTTTGCACTTTGATATCATTATGCATCTTTGCACCATCCATAACTATCTATCCTTACACTTCTCTCTATTCCATCCATATTTACTCTGTATTTACTGTATCATACAAACACTCGTATGGATATATCCATTATGTCATTCTTTGCCTGCTATAACCGTATCATACTATATATACAGTATATCCTTATATATACACCATATATACATACCTTTGCACCTTCTGTACATTATTTACCCACCTCTATAACTATCAACCCCACATCCTTATTTATTAGACTGCTATTTATTGTAAATAAGCCACTTATGCACTTCTGCTGAGATGCTAACTGCATTTCATCGGCTCTGTACATGTACCTTGCACAATGACCATAAAGTTAAATCTAATCTAATCTAAATTGACCTCCTTGGATATTTAAAAATTACTAAACAGTTATAGAACTATAGGGAAACTGATTAAAATGTAGATGTATTAATAATTAATTGAACTATACAACACATTACTTAAGACAACTAGGAATAATTAAGCAAATGATGTTAAGAAAACAATTAAAAATATGAAAGTCGCAGTGTAAAGAGATTTTGTCTAAATTGAAAAGTCCTGATACGTATTTTATATTTTTCTTACAGTATATCTTTTATTATCAAAGAAAAATACGTCAAATAAAAATCTTTTTACAGAAAAAACTGCTAAATCAATGTCTAAATTCTTTGTTATTTAAATTCAACCACTATCAGTACCTGTTAATGATAAAAAAAAAAAAACATTTTGTTAAGCACAGTCACTTTACAATGCTGTACAATATTGTTGTTAATTTGCACGTTCCATGTCTTACCTCATTTTACAATATGGTTGGTGCTATTGCGTTATGTTCTGCACTGTCTTCGTAATGTCTGTATTGTCTGCACCAGGTTGCACACATGCACTTTATGTCTATCCCGTTCAGTGGCTCTTTGTTGTTTTGTGAAATTCTGTGTTTTGTGTAGCACTGGGGGGTCCTGGAGAAACGTTATCTCAACTCACTGTGTACTGCATTCTGCTATATATGGTTGAAATGACAAAAAAGCTCCTTGAACTTGAACAGATTTTAGCTTTTAATTATAGGAAACTTTTAGGATTTCAAAATTAGTCTCAGACGACCAATCGTACAGTATAACCTGGGGTTTAGTTAAAGATATGATAGTAATTTTAAATTTAATCTTAATTATTCAGAAATATTAAAACATTTATTAATTTTATGTGCAAGTTTGGCTGAAAGAAATTCTGAGAAAATAATTGTTGGTCATTAAAACACTATAAAGTACAACTGATTTTTGGATCCATTTGTCCTCCATTGCTCTGATTCCTTAACATCTCCATATAACTATGCACACTTTCCTCCTTATATTTTTGTTCATTTATACCCAGACAAATATAACACCCACCACAGGTCCCTTTGAGATTTGCAACACTCTACGCCTGGTTGCGCTAAAGATATCAACAGCCCAGACCTCAGAACACATGCACACACGACCCCATTCTATCGGTTCTAAATACTTTTTGTGTACTATTTGTAGATTAAGGCAATCACAGGGTCGGGATATGACGGGAACCAACATGCATACTTTGTGATTAAAAAAATTAATATATTCTGTTACACAAATCTAGCAGAATGGCTAAGAAGCTATGTTTTTAATTAGCTGGTAGTGACCTGGAGGTGTACTTCTTACTAATAAGTCATGTTGGAAAAATAGAGTATTGCGTGTTTTAAATAGACCCGAGCCCTCATTTACTATAAGTACATATTCACTAGGGGTGTGACGAGACACTTATCCCACGAGACAAGACGAAACAGGGTTCACGAGAACAAGACGAGACGAGATTTTTTTTTAGGAAATCCTCAAATGATGCAATACAGGGGGAAAAAATGCACACAAAATGCAATTTTTTTGCAATTAAACTTCTATTTTAATGAATTATATGTGGTAATTAACAACACTGTGCAAAATGTTTTGCCACAAAGTTCCCTCCCGACAGGTTCTTTGATTCTTGGTTCAGTAACACGCCATTCTATAGAATGAATACCACCTGTCATTTGGGTCTTTCTATATCCATCATCCCCTTAAAATCACATGCTAGTAATTAGCTTAAATTATTTCAGCTCATACTCAAGAAGGGTTTTGGTGTTGCGGTGAATTCTGGGAGAAGTTATTTAAAAATGCAGCCTTTAGTGGCAGTTTAATTACCAACCACATCATTCGGATTGATTGGCTTTCCGTGGTACATCAAACCCCTTAAAAATCATGCTGGATTAGGAGAAGTTGGTCGTAAATCGAGGTTCCATCTTTTATTTTACTGAATCTTAGACCACTAATTGATGAGTGTCACCTATGCAAGACTAGCATGTCTGATGTTTGGTAATTAGCAAGCCATAGAGATGAAGTTTTTCTAAAACATACACACACAAAAAAAATCAATGAATCAATGGGAGTGAATGGGTTTCTTTTATTCTTTTGTTTCTTTGCTGTTCACAGCAGAGGTTCACATGGTCATAAAAAGGACTCGAGAACACATTTTAATTAGCAGGTGATGCTAAATATTTGACATGTATCTCTAATTTGTTATATATGAAAAATATTAAGCCCTATTTGACAACAGCTATCAAAATCCTTCTTCCAACTAAAATGTATACCGTTATAAATTCTTAGAAAAAAAAATTTAGGAAGAAAAGGTTTTTTTTGGATTACAGTCTGAACTTAACTAATGTCACAACGGTTTAAGTTTTTTATATAAAATATCACAAGTGATGATCCGACAGGATTTTTCTGATCTTAGTCTTTACCAGTAGCCAATGGTGCTACAAAATTCATCTGTTAGTATTGCAGGACTAAAAACAGTCGAAGATAATGGTGATGTATCATTACCGCTAGCTAAAATATTAAAACGGTTGAACTGGTTAACTTGGTAAAGAATGCAATAAAATGCACCATGAATCAGTGAATTTGAGTTTAATCTGGGGTTATTATCAATAATTAACTAATCAAGATAACCATTCAAATGATTGACCCATTTATAATCAATTGAAATCAAAGACGAAGGCTGTTATACCCATATTGTCCAATAGAGGGTAAAGAAATGGAACAGACTAATTGAATAAAATATTGAAGGGCAGCATGTTGGCTTAGTGGTTAGCACTGTTGCCTCACAGCAAGAAGGCCTGGGTTCGACTGTGTGGAGTTTGCATGTTCTTCCTGTGCTTGCATAGTTTTACTCCGGGTACTCCGAGTTTCCTCCACAGTCCAAAAATATGTATGTTAGGTTAAATGATGATTCTAAATTGCCCATAGGGGTGACTGTGTGTGTGGCCCTGTGATGGACTGGCAACCTGTCCAGGGTGTCCCCCTCCTGCCTTTCGATCTTTCAGAGACAGCTGGGATAGACTCCAGCAGATCCCTGTGACCCCGAATTAGGGAATAAGTGGGTATAGAAGATAAATGAATGAGGGAATGAATGAATAAAAAAAACATTATTGATTTGCTAACAACAAAAGTAGGAGGGTCTGGGCACATCCCAGTGCACCCCAAGAGGGATATAAAACAAGACAATTGGCATTCATGATTAAATTATCTGCTTTTTTAAAAGTTTACAGACCTACATACACATTTTTTTGTGCAGAGCCCCACACACACGGCGCAGACTGGCCATCTGGCAGACACGGCATTTTCCCGCTGGGCCAACATACTTTTTGGTTTGATGCATCTCGTACTGTTCCTGTCTGCTCGAGCCATAAAACCCTTATCAGCCTATTCTTTTTTTCCTCTTTTTTTATTAGTTGATGATGATATGATCTTTGCAGTGATGTAATGTATTTGTCAAAAAGAATTTTAAATGAAATCCTACCGAAGTATTTTCCTTCGGTCATGATTCACGAGATAAATTCAGATGCGAGTGCAGTTAATTAACAAAGAAATTGGAGAAACAAAAACAAGACCTAATCTACGACGGTGACTTGCAAAAAAAGCAAAACCAAGACAAACTGAAACACAGGGGTATACATACACAAACTAATTGGGGGAAACAATCAACTAAACAAGAAACACCTGAACACAAATGAGCGAACAATCAATTAATGACAAGACTGGGAGAATCACATGACAAGACACAAACAACATAAACAAACATGGAGCAAATAGTATACAACGTGGAGGCAGAAAGTTTCCCAGTTGCCCTCTGGTGGACTGGCAAAGCAACGCAACGTATCTATAATTCTGTATGTGAAAACGAAAATTTGAATTTTAACCCCTATAATGACTAAATGGGGCAGTGGGATTAATAATTAAAACAGGTCATTAGTATTGCAATGAAATCTGCCTCACCTGCCACAATGGATGAGCTGCCACTGAAAATTTTATGACGCATTTTGTTGTTGGTGTGTGTGTGTGTGTGTGTGTATATGTTTGAGTGAAAGAGAGAGAGAGTTATCGAGAAATTACCTGCCATGGTTTGGCATCCTGTACAGGGTTCATTCACACCCCATATAAATAAATATGTAAAAAAATGGATCTAAAATTTGATTTAGCTGTAATATCAGAAACACATTTTATTTTTTCAGGCAGTTTTGATATTAAATACACAGCTATGGCATCTTCTAGTCCAACAATGTCAGCTATTTATCATCTAATATGCAAGACTGCTTCAAAGGTTTCTCGAAATAGCTCGATTTTTGCATTCCCACCGTGTTCAATGCTCTGTCTGTCTCTCTCTCTCTGTCTCTCTTTCTCTCTCTGTCTCTCTCTCTCTCTCTCTACAGGGATCCTAGTGCGGGTTTGTGTATGGAGTGCGTGGGAGTGTGTTGCTCATTAGCTCACTTATGTAATTCGGGGTGTTGCTAATCCTCAAGGCAAGAAGAGATGAGCACCACAACAACAGAACAGATGTCAGTAACAAGGAGGAAGTTGAAGCTACAGCCACAGAGTGTGTCTGCACGATATAAACACGCTATAAAACACGGCTTCGAGTTGCAGAGAATGACATGTCACTTATATAAGCGCTTTATCAGGACTAACACAAACTTTACATGTAGGGTGTCATGTCAAAACCTTAGGCAGACCCTTAGGACTAGATGTTGGACTCGGTTTTTCAGTTGAAAAGCAGTTATGGACTTTTTTCTAATAATTAAAAATAATAATAATACTCAAGCTACAGAGAAATCCGGGCTGCATTAAATCTTTTATTTTATAACTTAAAAGAAGTCAGAAAAAAAAATGTCTGGTGTAATTTTTTGGCTTGTAAAAAAAAACAAACAAACATTGATTTTCCTAAAAACATTAAATAATTTTACATTTACAGTATTGAGCAGACGCCCTTATACAGAGTTACATTCGTCTTTTATATACGAATGAGCAATTAGGAGTTAAGGGCCTTTCTCAGGGGCCCCAGCAGAGACAACTTGGTGGTGCTGGGATTTAAACTGAGCTCTTCCAATTAGCAGTCCAACATCTTAACCACCGAGCTACCACTTAGCAAGGCCCTCTGAATAAAGATGTCTGCCGGATGCTGTAAATGTTAATGCATTCTTATAGAAAACATCACAATGTCAACAATACACAAATTATTAACCTTATATTGTACAGTATATGCTGTTGCTATAGAAATTATAAATCATTGTGTGTAATAATATAATATAAACCACTGGTCAGCGATCAGGAAATCACGCAAGCCAATAAAATCCCTAATGAATTAAACTGGCAAGAATTATTCTTATATTTATATTCAAACCTGCAGTTTTCCTAATTGTGGTGTTTAATTTTTATGATTAGTATTATTGTCCTCCTACGAAGGATTAAGCTCCAGATCTTTTTTTTAATTAATTTATTTATTTTTTATTTACAAGCAATAAAATCAACAGAGATCTGAATAGCGGCTGTAAGATAACGTCCATATCGTTCACCCTGAATCACACGGTGCGGGAACAACATGCTACCGAGCATCGTTTAACCTTTACAGCGCCTGTATTGATCCAGACGAGTCTTATCCAACTGAGATCAGCTCTTCCAGCCAGCGTCCCTGGATTTAGCACACCTTTTAATGACAAAGCCGTCCCCCAGAGCTCATTAGTTACTATTTCTTGAAAGGTTATGGTTTACTCATTTTTGGTGTCCGCTTCCTGGTTTGGAGAAGGTTTAAGATGGATGAGGGTTTTTAAATATGTTCTTGGTTATGAATTATAATGCCAGCGTTGCCTACATTTTGCTTTTCAGGAGGTATAAAACACACACGTCTCTTGCCTTGTCTAGTTCTTCCTGATTGTCGGATGCAAAGACGCTTGGATACGAAACAATTATAGTTTTGATTTTTTTTACACACAAAAGTTATGCCCTAATATCAAGATTGTTGGCTTGCTTGAGAGGCATAAAACTAATTTTCTTTCATTTTAAACTTAAAACTAAATATTTTGTAATTGCAAGAAAATATTAAATCAATTGTAAGTGTTTTAACTGTGACCGATTACTTTTTTAAAACTTAAATTTTGACCGATATTTTAAGGTCAGTTGTTCGTGTCCTGTCATGTGATTCTCCCTGTCCTGTCATTGGTTGATTGTTCCCTCAACTCTTTAAATTTCCTGATTAAATTGATTAATTGTGACATTTTACCTTACAAATGCAACATAATGTATTAATCATCCACCCATCCATCCACCCACCCATCAATCCACCCATCCATCCATCCATCGACTATACATTTACAGCATTTGGTAGACGCTCTTATACAGAGTGAATTACATCTATCTTATTCATACAATTGAACTGATTAAGGGCCTTACTCAGGGGCCCAGCATTGATAACTTGGTGGTACTGGGAATCAAACCCCAATCTTCCGTCAAACAACTGCTTAACTACCTCCCCATACTATCTAATTCCTAATCAGGCTAGAAGATCTTGCTAGAGTCTATTCCAGCTGTCATTGGATGAAAGGCAGGGTTACCCTGATCAGGTTGTCAGTCCATCACAGGACCATAAACCAATCATTTGAAACTGTTTAACTATTTATTTATTTTTTTTTTATCACTTATTTTAATCAGAAATGCTTTTTACAGTAATGGCAGGTTGACAATAATACAAAAAGAAACGTCAGTAAATTGATAAACGAGGCATAAATTAAAATGTAAGATTTTAGAAGAAATTTTAAATCTAAATAAGAATTAATCTTCAATAATACATTTAAAGGCAAACGCTGCAGGTGTAGTAATATCCGCTTATAGAAATATAAAATAAAATCAGTATAGATAAACTATAGAAATCTATCATTCTTACTTATTTAGCTTTTGATAATATTTTTTAGAGCACGAGAAACTTAATAATAATAATAATAATTATTATTATTATTATTATTTAGAGCACAATTTTTTTCTTATTTCGTGGGTTTTTTTTCCCCCAAACCAACAAATATAAGGAAACCGGAACTCTAAATTTCATTGTAATTTCAGTATCCTGACCAAACCTGCATAATTAAGCCCACTTTTTTTATCCCTTATTTTTTAGAACAAATTTAAATGATTTCCCCTGTTCATCCTGGGTAGAGACACTACAGACCCGCAGTATGTTTGCGGTTTATTTTAAATGCATGTGTGCTGGAAGGACTGTTGTATTTTTCTCCACTGAATTTGTACCCCGGCCAGCATCTGCAAAATCTCTCCTGGGATTGGGCCGCCAAAGACAAGCTGCTCATTAGCCAGAGTGGAAAAGGAACACTCACAGATGGCTGTCAATGTTCAAACACACCGTTGGCTTCAACAAACAATTCAATTCACTCTTCTTTCTGGCTCTTTCGCTATAACATCCCGAAATTCGCAGCTATTTGTTTATAAGCTTCCTGCGTCTAAAACTATGGAGAAGAAAAGAGAAAGGGAACGTTGAGAAGGTAAAAAAAGTGTCACAACGTGACACGTGAAGCCATGATTCTAATCAGTGTGCAGAATATCGAACAGGAGTCGGTTGTCATTCAGCCTAAATGACTGCTGTTGCGTTATAAGGTTTTGTTGTTTTTTTCCACAAAAACAGACACCGAAATCAACAAATCCGTCCATCTTTCTAAAGACAATTATAAATACCTGGACGTCTCTCCAGGTGTATGGTATCTACAGTACCCCAATCGTCTCCATCTCATGCGGACTAATTGCAGGGACACCTGCTGTAGCTTTAGACTCCTGGAAGACTAGCGCAGAGAGACGGAGACAGGAATAGAAAACCGCTCAGCAGGGAAGCTCTTCATGTATTGCTCTTCATCCCTACATTATGCTTTGCTAATTGATATTCTGCCGATTGGCGCATAGACAAACTCTTTGAAGCAGAGTCTATAATGTCCTTTCTTTGGATTATATGCAGAACTAAGATTACAAATGAATATTATTATGTGAGCCTTATTTCTTTATAAAAAAAATGTCATCTAAAACTAAATATGGTTTACACCCATCTAGGATTAAAGCATAAAAAAAATGATACATTATTAAAAATTCATACTTGAAGCAGTTTTCTTGTAGAATTGTAAAGTTCGTAGCAGCATGAGCCAGCATCTGAGCTGACCTACTTACGTAATGTTCAGTATTTTATTTAGCTTTCAGCCTTTCACTTCTCATCCCAGCTCTCAAAATAAACCCTGCTGTCCTCTTTTAGCGCTTTCAGTTCAGTATGACGCTACACTGAAACAGCTCTACACTGGATTTGGTTAGTGGAAGTTAGAAAAATACCCAGACAATAAGAACCTGTTGTGTCATCATGCATTTTGGTGGACTATACTTGAACACTTGAATAGCTGTAGCACAGAATCCATATAAAACATCCATATATAGTGTGTTAAGTTAATCAAAAGCTTGAAGATACTAATTCACATGGTCTTCCCTCACACTACCCTGATCTGAAATGGTATCTTCCATTTCATGTGAAAAATAGCTGTAGGGGAACTTCATTAAAAGCGAATGGGTGGCACTATTAAGGCATTTTGCCACATCCACTTCCATAACATTTATCAGATATAAATTTCCACCAGTTCTGAAGAGTGTACAAGAGTGTTTCACGAACATGTTTAGGCCACTTCCTGTTTCATAGTGAATAGTAAAGGATTTTAGATCATTAAATGTCATTAAAACTTTGGGAGGAGTTCGTTACAGGTTAAAATGTGTCATTTCCTGTTGATGGTAGGTAGACAGGTGATTGTAACCTTCTGTTTCATGGTGAAACACCGGAATTCGTCAGGCCACCAGGGACCCTTTAACTAAAACCTAACTTCCCTGAAATGTAACGTCATAAAGAGCTTTAGATTATAGGGGGCAAATCTGGTGTTGATTTGATTATATTAATTAAAAATACTGCACCTGAAAATGCCACAAATGAAAAAAAATTTGCAAAGAAAATTCAAAAATAACTATAACCCCAACAGGAAGTTAAACATGATGGCTTACTTCTTCGAAAAATGAAAGTACGCATTGACATTTCTGTCATTTGGCAGACGCCCTGATCCAGAGCAACTTACATTTTAATTCATGTAAGCAGTTGCAAGCTAAATAGTTAGCCCAGTAGTGGTAGCTTAAAAATTCTGGAAACTGAACCCACAATCTTCCATCCAGCAGTTCAACCAGTGAGTCATGGTGGCTTTGTTTTCAGGCAGATTGTTTTTAAAATGTGACGCCCAATTCTCCTGGAAATCTGGTAGAACTTAGTCAGAGCCACTCCTAAAGATCCTGCAAAGGTTTCCAGTTTTGTGCGCCATATGCATTAGATGTCCACCGAAGGTTCATTTCCACACTTCGTCACTACCTTCAAAGCGAACATTTTTTTTTAACAATTTAATAATAATAATAATAATAATAATAATAATAATAATAATAATCTCTTTACAAATCTCTGGGTTTAATATTGGTCACGTTTAATATCTACATCTCCGTGTACACCGTTTTGTTCAGAGATATCCCAACCCTGAGTGCAATGTTTTTTATCCTAGTGGCATTTTCTGGTATAAAATGTTGTCACATGGCACAGAGACAGGGAGAAAAAAGGTCATTTGTGGTTAATGTATCCACACTGGTTGTGAAAAAATTGCTCTGCGTGTCACAAAATGCCAGATGATATCGCCGACATAATCTCTGTTTAATTTGACAGAAATATTGCTGTCACAGTGGTGCCACATGGCATCGTCAGGGCATTCGTGGAAAACCCTTCGAGCTCACCATCCTTCAGCTCTGTGCCTGCTTCACAGAATAAAAAAAATAAAATAAATAACCAAGGAACTCGGTCTTTCGACGCATACACAGCATGGCCCTAATGGATAATAATACAGTGGTGTCAAGTTGCTCATTACTGCTCTGGTTGGCGTACACACACACACACACACACACACACACACACACACACACACATACTCGCCTCCATCGTTAAAGAGGATGATGCTGATGGCGTCTGAAAGCAGCCACTGTGCATCTCCGATCTGGTGTGCCCGTCACTTTGATTGACAGTAAAGGACCGGGGCAGTGGGGGGAAGGGGGGGGGGCTTTTACAGAGGGGGAAGCTGTGATTTCAAACACCTTTAAGCATAAATATGGACTCCTAGCATTGTTTTAATAAAGGATATCATATTGAAGTAGGCAAAACGAGCACTGAGTCGCGGGCTAAGTTTTTTTGCCCGCTTACGCCGCATAAATATTTCAATTTATTATATTTTTAAAAAATTAATATTACGTAATTAGAACATTTTCTGTATTCAACAATCAGATTATTTTGCTAAAGGTTACTGTTTGTCGCCATTATACCCCAAAGATGAGTTGAACCACATAATTTTGCTTATGATTAATAATAATATTCAATTCATTGTGCAAGGTACATGTACAGAGCCAATGAAATGCATTTTTTTTCGCATATCCCATCTTAGTAAGTTGGGGGTCAGGGCGCAGGGTCAGCTATGATACAGCGCCCCTGGAGCAGGAGGGGTTAAGGGTCTTGCTCAAGGACCCAACAGTGGTTGACTTGCCAGAGGTGGGGCTTGAACCCAGGTATTTCTGGTCTTCAGATTAACAGCTCAGCACCTTAACCATTTGAGCCACCCTGCCCCCTATTAACACATTACTAGGAATTTCTACATAGTTCATATTAGACATATCTGGACAGTAGGACTAGCTACCAGTCAGGATGGAGACGCTAAAGCAGAGAAAGATGTAAAAGAAGGTAAGACTGTTTTAACAAACATACAACAGCCCCAAAACATCATATGAGTTCCGGGTCAGGTGACCTGCCAACAATGCAATGTAGATTTGACAAAAATGAGTGAAACCTTTATGGCAACAGTGTCTAAGTCATACTAACATCAAGTAGAACAAACAGACCGAGTCAATGCTAGGTGTGTTTCTGGGGAGTGCAGTACATTACGGGTTAATCACAGATGTATTTCACATTTATGGAAGAAGTCTCCGGTGTCAGTGCTTCTTAACATTTTTTGTACTTAATTTCATGCGAAATTATGCTCTACTTCAATATTTTAACAACTATCACTTTACTTAATCGTTCCATTCCGCCATTTTTTTTCTCCCCAATCCCCCCCTTCTCTAAAAAGCACTTCACTACTACTTTGCCGAGCGCACTTCCTTCCGCACATCCGTACAGCGAGCTGTCTGATCTCCCTACGTCTTTATATGAAACAATTAAGGGCCTGTCGAGTGAGGTCAAACAGAAGCACTGTGAAAGAAAGCGTGAATGCAAAATTGATTTTTTTTTTTTCCCGCCATTTATTCATTTCATTCCCCCCCATCCTGGTCTTTTAAAACACTGAAGTGAATGCTCTTTGCCCATGTAAAAGGAGCCCATTATCAAAGCATTACGATGCGATTAGACTGACATTTTCTTAAGAAAACCAAGAGCGAAGAAAGCACAAGAGTGAGAGCGGCGAATCAGAGAGAGAGGCAAAAAAAAAAAAAAAAAAAGAAAAGGAAAGAGGGACTCCAGATCTTATCACTAAGCAAGCACACATACTGATCTCTGAAGCCGCTTATTACTGAGGGTGCTAAGAGGACAAGCGGGCTGGTGTTCAGATCAGAGGAATGTCCGTAAACACACCTGCTAGAGTTCCCTATCGTGCCACGTCAGTCAGCGTCGGCGCTCGCCGTGCACTCGCATTTTTTAATACCACGTCCTTCTCATCTCTCATCATCGACGGAGGCAAGCCGGAGTCTTAAAAACCGCAGGGGAATGTTTTGTACGTCGAATGATGCAAAAGACATCAATGCTTTACTGTATGGATTATTACAGCGATGAAAGAACTGCGTGTCGTGTATAAGCCAGTCGAATCAATGCTCTCGATAAGCCATGATAACATTTCCAAAACGATGACCATTAGATGTTATAGTTGTTGCATATACACTCGCAAAAACAGCTGGCTCTTTCTTAGTCTTTCCAAGCCAGACCTTCAGTCTGACAGCAGCAATGGGTCTGGACTCCGTAGCCACTTTAATCGGCAGCGATGTGCATGATTGACATGTGAAGCAATCAGTTTGTTTTCTTGACATTCACATTTAAATTTATGCCATTTTATAGACACCCTAGACAGTGCATGTAGTAATAAGTGCTTGAACTCGGAGGTAGACCTGCCAGGAGCGAGTTGCAGCAAGTTCCAGTCCTGGCAGGCGGTCTGTATGAATAAAAATGGCTGACTTCTTTTAATAATTGATATACTGTCGAGACATTGTCAAAAAAGGACTGTTGATTATTCCAAGGTTGTGAGCAGTGATTGAAGAGAAGATCAGCAAGTTCTCCAAGGAGATCTTAAGCAGGCAGTTGCAGGAGAAGAAGGGTGGGTTGGGGGTTGGTTGTTAGTAATTTTAGTAATTAGAGTGCACATCTCGCAATATTTATTAACAATTGGGGAAGTGTTAGCACAGTAAGTGTTGGACTGCTTCAGTAAGCTTAATTATAGTAACGTAGCATTTTGTTAACAGTAACAACGGTAACAACATTGTTACCGGATGGAAAACTCGTTAATGAGGTAATAACAGGTCGTTCGTTTGATTATTCATTAATTAAAAAATGAACGCCATTAATTCCCATCATTGGTGATCGATGGGTTGTTTTTTTTTGTTTTTTTTACACTCATGCCACTGCGTCTGGGACACTGAATCTGCACCAAAGCTTCAGAGATAAACATTGATCACATTCAATAACCAGCAGATTCATTTCAAAAGCAAAACCGTTTGCAGGTAATTGAAAAATTATTGACTATTACTATGAATATGACTATTATTGACCAGTACCGCCAGAAATTCACGTGGGGTTTTTGGTGATTATTGCAGGAAAGCATTTCTAATTGTACCCACTGAAAAGCCTTAAAATACGAGAATCGATCTGTAAAAGTATGAAACCCCAGAAGCTTAAAGGCGAACGATCTCTGAAAAGGTCGAGGTGTGTGAGGTGAAAGGTTTTCCTGTAGCTTCTCATCAGCTCTATTGATATTAAATCACTTTTGCTTGTCTTTCTCGTTTCAGCATAAATTCCTTTCCCCTCTTTTTATTTCCTTTACTTCCACTCTCTCGTTTCTTTCTATTTATATTCCTTCTATTATCTATTCACCTTTCTCCCTTTCTTTTCAGTACTTCTATTACTCATTTATCTCCTCTATCATTTTACTTTTTTCCCCTTTTGTCTACTTCCTTTTTTAATCTTTTTTCCCTTTGTTTTCCTTTTTTCTCTACTCTTTTCTATTCTTTTGGCATATGTTTTGACTTATTTTCTCTTATTTTCTTTTTTATTTAGCAATATTCTATTTTGCATTCATCCGTTTTGTTTATTTTCTCTTTTCTTTCATTGGGTCTACTTCCTTTTTTCATTGTATTCTGTTCATCTTCTCCAATTTTTTTCTTAATTTTTAGCCTTTTTGTTTTCCTTTTTTTTCTCTTTGCTATTCTCTTGTTTTGTTTAACTATTTTTTTTGTTTTTTTTGTCCATTCTTTTCTCTTTTCTCTCTATTATTTCTTAATTTTTTCCCCCCATCATGTTTTCTGGTGTTCTCTATTATTCCTTAGGTATTTTTTCTTTTTTTATATATATATTCCTTAATTTTCTAGTATCTTCTTTCTCGCTTTCTTTTCAGTATTTTTATCTCTTCTTTCGTTTATTTTTACTTTTCTTTTCTTTGGTCTACATTATTTTCTTTTTATCTTTCTTTAATTCCCCCCCCTTTTTTTTGTTTTCCTCTATTCTCTACTCTTCTATTCTCGTCGACTCATTTTTCTGTCTATTTCTTTAGTCTATTTTCTTTCTTTGTTGTTTTCGCTCTTCCTGTTTTCTTGTCTTTTCTATTCTTTTTTGTTGATTCCCTAATTATTTTTCTTTTTTCTTTCTTTGATTTCTTTTCATGATCCTGTTCCTCGTATGTCTTTCCTCTAGCCATCATCACCATTTAGCACTAATTAGGAACCAGGCTATATTTTAGGGATTTATATAATCACACTGGTGCAGAAGGAAAAGACTGGGGGGGTGGATGAGAAAAGGACAGTAAGCTTATTATGTCAGCTGAAGATGGATTATTAGTTGGCAGAAGCCACACCTGTTCTTGACTAGCATCGTCCGCTAAAGGTCATCTGGCTACAAGTAAACACATTTGAATGCCCTTTTAGATCTGTGTTTATAACGGCGCTCTAATAAACAGCACAGATTATATTAAGTGGCAGAGGTCCAGAGATGTTTCCCGCACACTTCCAGTGTCTTTTCTAGCGTGAGTGATGGTGAAAATCAGGCCGTAATGCAACATTCAGGCTTGTTAGAAAGATATCATTATCGCCAGCTTCCGGCAGTAAGCTGAAGATTTAGTTAAATATAGTGGCCTTGATTTGTTCCCTTTTTTTTTTCCCCGAGCTGATCCCTCTTGTGACAATTCGCTTGCATCGACCGGCCAGCATTTTCTTTCGTCTCACATTGGCAGCCAATCTCTAGCCAAGCCGGGCCTGGGGAAGCAATTTAGGAAGGGACTTCTATGTTTCAAAGCTTGCTGGGAATTATGGACCAAACGCATCAAAGCTAAGACACTCACCAGTATTCCGGAAAGAGCTGGAGCTCGTCTGTGATACGACTACGCAGATTTTGGAAAAGTTAACGTTAAGTTTCAATTTTTTGTAACAACAGAAAAAGCTATGTTTAGTAGATTATGGGCAAATGATTAAGATTTAGATCAGTTTCATCTAAATCAGGCCCAGTTCTTTCCATCCATAAAAGGATCGGCAGACAGATGTTCCAGGTGGGCAATTTTTGGGGTTAGGGATTGAGGTAAACGATGAGGAGATAGATACTTTGTAAGAATACGTGAAATAGCGATGAATATATATATAATATTTTGAATTATTTGTAACCAATAAATAGGCAGTCTACACACACACACAGCATTATATATATATGATATATATATATATACACACATATATATATATAATATATAGTATATATACACAGATATATGCCATAGTATATATAGATATATATATATATATATATCTATATATAAATATATATATATATATATATATATATATATATATAGCATATATATATATATAATATATATAGGCGATATATTATATATACATATTATACATTATATTACGCACGATTTATTAAACTTTTTATTTTGCATATAATTACTACAAATATTCTACCAATTTTTTTTCTGAAAAAAAAAAAAATCTATTATTTTACTTACTACCACAGTCTATCTATAATCAGCTACTATATATATAAAACTTCTTTTACTGTTTCTTAGAATATAATTATAATATTCAACATAAATGTAATTATGTAATGTAATCTAATTTTTGTTCGTTTAGATTTATATATAAAAGCACTACACATACCACACATGTGGAATTCCAGCCAATAGTCATTCTAGTCTTTTTGCACATCTCCATCTACTTCCCTGTCTCAAAAAAGCCTTAAAATAGAACCTCTTTCCATCCACCAAGCACATCTTGGCTCCGCTATACCTCCAGTCCTAATTAAATAAGATCACATCTTAATTAAGCAGATCGTGTCACACTTGCTTCCTGGTGCAAGCAGAAAACAACCCCAAACACAAAACTCTTTTCTTCTCACTAGCGATTATTTGTGATCGCGCTCACCATCAGCGTGCGATAAAACAAGCTTCATTTACATTCTCTGTAGGAGGAAATCACTGTTATGTCCCTTGGCACCCAAAGCCCGTGGCTATCCACGCTCAGGATCTCGGGAACGTCTCCATATTTATGGAAGTGTCTTGTGTCTCCGAGCAGATCGTTAAGAGCGATAAGACAAAATGGATGAGGAAATAATTGCTCTCTTAGGTGGGAAGTGTGACACGCCGCCCGGAGAACACAATAGTGAGACTCATTTTTGAGAAAGACAGTTCCAGGAAAGGCAGGGAGAGATGATGAAATGGTATGTGTGCGGCAGGGCAAGTGCTGCAGGGCAGAATATCGCTGGTCTGTATTATATTAATAGTAATGTAATGTTCAGCTAAGGACAATACAAGCTAGCAATAAAAAATAAATAAATAAACAGGACTTGTATTGTTATCCAGGAAGTGAAGTTTTTTTTAAGTTAAATTGTAAAATATTAAGATTAACTGCTACCTGGAAAATCATAGAATAGTAACCAGAACCAGCCAAGAACAAATATATTAACAATAAAAGAACAACTTTAGTAATTTTATCTATGACATCACAGGGAATTTAATTATGAAATGCTTAAAAATGCCTGCGATGAATTAGGAACATATGTGGGCGGGGCTTATTCTGTTAGAGGCGGGGCTAGTTTTCTTCCTTTTCTGTATGTCCCAGTAACTTTTTCCAGAATGTTGTAACACTAATTACCTTGTAATTTTTTACACAAATATTTTACAAGTATAAAATGCTGTGTTTTAATGTAGCTTGTCGTTTTATTCATTTAATCATGATCGCATTTGATTGGCATAAAACGGCTAATACTTCTTTTTTTCTTCTCCGTGTCTTTCCCTTTTTTATTTCTGCTGCTGACATTTGTGGAAGAGCCGGTCTGGGTCATGAGAAGGAAGAACCTAAAACACCGGAAAATGTCCTCACCGATTCAGAGGCGATAAGTTCAAATATCAGCCTTCCCACTCCTAAACAGGATGTTATTGGTGTCCGCTCTGTCTGCCATGGCCTGCTGACCCACAATTCCTTTCTGCCTTTCAATACGGTGCCATTTCAGAAAAGTATCCATGAGTAAGGGTGTCACCAAAGGGTGTCTTGTCTGGTTGCCCAGGCGACAATACCGAGATGATTACTCGGTGGTGGGGTTAGAGTGAGTTGGTGTAAGGGGTGGATGGGGGGTAAGGTGTGTGTGTGTGTGTGTGTGTGAAGCGAAAGAAATAATTTGCAAAGATTATATTCAGATAGAAGAAGGAGACAGAATGACAAAAAGAGAAACCCGAGATAGAAATGGAGAGAGAGAGAGAGAGAGAGAGAGACAGGAAGAGAGACTAAAAGAGAAAGTCAAAAAGAGAAAGACAGACTGAGAGCAAGCGATTGAGCAAGATAGAAAGAAAGCGTGAGAAAGAGGAAGAGACAAAGAGAAAGAGACAATGAGAAAGAGCAAGACAGTCAGAAAGTGAACGAGAGCGAGAGAGGGTGTCATCTAGTGGTTGCACCAAAATGAGAGGGAAAAACTCCACAAAAGGAGAGACACCGATTATGCGTATCACTTTGATCTGCATTATTTGTGCTGCCAGTGTCCGCTTTTGTTCCCCGACTCATTCTGCACTGATGATACGAATAACATTCAAATATCAATTCATTAACCGCACAGTCAGTCGAGAGATTCGCTCTAAATACGCATCAGATTGCGGCAGCAAATGACTTCTGCAGCACGGGGACCGCTGGAGGACTGATTATCATCTGACACGTGTGTTTGCAAATCTTTTAATTAAGCCATGTAGATCGCACAGAGGCTCTGCTGGAACCGTGTCATGTGTACAGTAGATTTAGAGGCAGGACTGGTCGGGGTGCAGGGGAATTTTTACCCACAGTTATCCAAAGACACACTGACCTTCAAGTCTCGAGTCATTAACACACACTTGGAAAAGAAAAATGAAAAATGAAATGTTTCAAAAAAAAAAAAAAAAAAAAAAAAAAAAAAAAACCCAACTGTCAAACAAAACAAAAAACAAAAAAGAAAATGAATAGTTTGCATTATTCTATATTTGGACAAATATTTTATGTTTTCTTTTTAATTTAAAAAAGGACATTTTTATGTTTGGTCCATGTTGTTGTGTGTGTGTGTGTGTGTGTGTGTGTGTGTGTGTGAAACAGCAATGTTAAACCAATCAATCACTGTATAGTATAATAACTTTCTTTTCTTTCTATTTGGATTTGACGATGAAATGTGAAGTAATTTGTTCAGGAAGTCTGGACATGTCTACCACATTACAGACTGCAGTATGTTACATTTTCCCCCTCATGCCACAGGTACGGAATAATCCCATTGTATAAAACTCTTGGATTATGACTTAAGTATTTAGCTGTGTATACACACACACTTACCTTTAATACATTTAGTATATAAAGACAATCTATAATATGTGTTATGCTGTTCTCTAGTATAAACCCACTACATGTTTCTCACTGTTAATAAGTTGTTAAATCTATAACTACTGCGTTTGAATAAACATCTAGCATTTCCCACCCTGTCCCCTCCCCATTAAGAGTATTATTATTATCATTATCATTATTATATTTGTCCTTGTTGTTGTTTATTATTATTATTGTCATAATCATTGCTGTTGTTATTGTTATAATCATTGTTGTAATTGTTAATGTTATTATTGTCATCATTGTTGTTTGTATTATCATTGTTAATGGCTGCTACTGTGATCACTCTTAGAATTGTGATTGTTATCAGTGTTGTTATATCATCATTGTTAATTATTGTCGTTATTGTTATAATTATGGTTGTTATTATTGTTACTATTGTAATGATTGTTATTATTGTAATTGTTATCAGTGCTGTTATTATTGCGATCATTGTCGTTTGTATCATTGTTAATTACTGTCGTTATTGTTATAATTATGGTTGTTATTGTTGCTTTTGTAATTATTGTTATTTTTGTTGTTGTTATTATTACTATTGTTACCAGTTCTTAGGTATTTTGCAGTTTTAACATAAGAGATCACTACTTGCAAATGTTGCCTAAGGTGACAGAAAAGTCTGAAAATAGCACTGTTTGTTATTAAAAAAAACAAAAACAAAAAAAAAGACACTGAATCCTACATTTGATATTAGAAATAAAATAAAAATGATTATTGGGAGTGAAAGCACAGTGGTTATGGCGTTAAACTGCTAACTGGGAAATTGTGGGGTTGATTTCCACCACCACTGATTTCCCACTGCTGGACCCCTGAATACTCTAATTGTTCAACTGTACAGATAAAATAAAACTGTAAGTGGCTCTGGATAGGGGCGTCTGGATTGGGTGCTATTTTAACCTGGTACACTTGTGACTCCTTTGTGCAATAACCAATGCAAACAAATCTTTTTTTTTTTTTTTTTAAATGATGGCTTTCATTTTTCCCACCTTTATACATAGGGACAGGACAGACAGAACATTATTGAGTCCTTTAACCTCCCCTATGTGAGGCACACATTACACCTATATGATCACAGATTTTGTGGGTGCCTATTTCCCCCCTTGCAAAGTAGGATGCGTGTTTGTTTTCTGCCCCTGCCTAAATGCCAAGTCCCCCAGGTTCAACCGCAGCCTGGTGAGGGTTAAGCAGACTCAAGCAAAGCGTTAAGCTTCCAACAATGAGAGGCGGCACATGTGAAGGGGAAACAATTAAATTACGCCTTGCATGAAGTTTGCTTTTCATTTTGGGAGGCAAATTCGGCACCACGGCTAATCATTATGCTGTCGAACACGATTCGCCGAAAAAATATTCAAGAGCTTTACGTGCCTCACTGCCCCTTCTGTATTGGAAAATAATGGGCCTCTATCCAATTAAAAACTGCATTAAAATCGAGGGAGTGTTACGCACACTCCGCCGCTATCTTTGCGATTAAAGGCTTTTCTGCTTGTGCAGATGCCGACTGGAGCTCGTGCTTCGTCTCTGTTGAGCTGTGCCATCGTCTGCCCGACGCTGGCACCTGGCACCTGGCACCGCCAACAACGCACAAATTACTGTTTCCTGCAGTGTGTAAGAAAATGTGAAAACATCATCGCTTTGCTATAATTTAGATGATGAGATCTTTATTGAAAATTCCAGGGTTTGGATTTTGAACTAAAGAAGTAGTTCTATAAAATGTATGTAATTACAATGTAATAAAATACGAATTTTTTTTTCCTCTTTATTAACCATTTGCTTTTTATTCTTGACGTTCAACACAGGCAGCTGCTTGTATTCATGCGTCTCATGGCTAAAAAGTACACAACACGCTCAAACGTATCAGAATTACATGTCACACAATTATGGTGTCATGAAAGCGTTTATAAAAGCTACAGAAACCATTTCTCTCAATTATATTTATATCTAAACTAATATTTTCTATTATATATATTTAACATTATCCATTACATATTTCACAGTAAATCCTATAATCGATATTCTGAGTGCTAAATTAACACTATATTCTTTATCAAGGTTGCCATTAAATAAGTGTTGGTTTATAATTACAAGTCAAAGCCGACTACAAAATTTGTACTTGTTTTTGTAATAATTTTAAGCTTTTTTTCGTAATTTCAGTCCAGCTTTGTGTGTCATTAAATAAAAACATTGACTCAGCGATGCGTGCCATCATTCAGGTCTTCCTGGAGGTAAATGCTCCCATCTTGTGTCCAATGGTGAAAATTTCAAGGTGATGCTTTATTTCAAAATCACTGCTACTTATAATATCACTAAAATAACCAGAAGGAAAAAAATTCCAGCCCTTGAATATATATTTTCTTATAAATTACTAAATTGTGACAAAGAGAAACACCAGCTTTTTATTGGGCAACACCACTTTTCTAGTATTAACACCAATTTTACTGTAGCCAGAAATCAGCTTTCCTGGGCAAAAGCAGTTGTTGAGGGACACCACCAGTTTTAGCAATTGACAGCAGTTTTATGGCCAACTTTGGGGGCAATATCAGTTCTTTAGGGGCAAAACTAAATTTTCCGATGGTTGAAACTACCTTATCCATAGTCAAGAATGGCTTGTATTTGTATATACATATCTGAATTTCTTGATAGGGCAAAATTTTGCCACCCCGTGTCTTTTTTTTAACATTTTCTTCCATTTTTGGGACTGTAAAGCAATTTGTAAAAACACCTCCAAATTTTTTATAGCACCAGTCACAGAATTAGTAGATAAAATTTCAATACTATATGACCATTTGTTATTTTAACCGGTTGGAACCACACAAAAGCTGATAAAATCATATTCGCTAATAAAAAAAAAAGCAGAACTACTTTTTTTTTAATGCAAAGAGACATAATCAGAGGTGCTGTTCAGCTACCAAGACGTTCTCGTTAGCATTTCATACACTGATTGCACTTCACATCACCCTGCAAATCCTCTTAAGGCATGCAGTAGTGTTCCTGCCTCTGTATGTGTGTGTGAGCGAGGAAGATAGAAAGAGACACAGAGAGGTATTTGTAAGCCCAGAGGACTTGCTTATCTCACCCGTACATACATCTTTGTCTTTCCGGAGTCTTTCACTTTTCTACTTCCGAAAGAAGCAAAAACAAAATAAAAAAAAGTTGCACAAAAAAAAGTGACATGACATTGACGACGTCCCTGCTGTGTCGAACGGGCTAAAACAGACCAGGGTCAAAAGCCTAAAGAGCGTCGAAACACCACCGATAACTTTAGAAACCACCAAACATGCCATTAGTGTGTGTTATAGCACAGGTTTGAATAGAACCATTACATTTACAGTATTTGGCAGACGTCCTTAACCAGAGCAACTTACATTTCTCTCATTTATACAACTGAGGAATTGGGGGTCTTGCTCAGGGGCCCACAGTGGTAGCTTGGTGGAGTTGGGAACTGAACTCCCAATCTTTGGGTTGGTAGTCCAACACCTTAACACCTGAGCCACCACTTTCCCCAGTATAGTAGGTAAGTTTGATATTTTTGACATAAAACCTTGGACCTTGCTTTTAAACTGTAATGCAACCGTAATAGTTTATTTAATTTTTACTTTTATTTAAGTAAAAATTAAATAAAAACTATTACATGTACATTATATCGAGTTATCTATAAGTAGAAACTCAAAATGTTGCTACGTAGCATTTTTTTTTAAACAATAGACATATTTGCCTTAGTGGTTAAGGTGTTGGACTGATACCAGAAAGTCCAGGGTTTAATTCCCAGCACCATCGAGCCACCACCTCTAAGCAAAGCCTTTAACCCCCAATTGCCCAGTTGTTTATAAGAGATAAATAGAAGTCGCTTTGGATTTTTAAGCAGTGAACATATTTTAAGGTTAGATGTTAAGATATATGGAAATGACATACCTGTAAAACCAGAATTGATAGACCAGACTATGAGAACTGTGTCTTAAGACACGTGTCCTCGTTGTTTATGGAGTTATCGGTCTTTCTTAATTCGATGTTTCTGACTAATTATACAAATTGTTTAAAATCACTGTCATCCACCAAAACACTGAATTAAGGCATCAGCTGCAAGCGATTATTCAAGTACAAGTACCTGACTGTTGGCAGCTGCTTATGACATTTGTGTGGGTTTGGGTCCTCTTTAATACACACACACACACACACACATTTATTCAACTGTTCTGAAAAGACTTAACGTGTTCTAATGTATTTATACAATTTTGTAATTAACCTTGTTAGCATGTTATTAGAATACTATTTTAAATGATTAAAATAGTAATACAAAAAGACCCCAAAACTGGCACGTAAACTGGAAATACACGTCCGCACATGCACAAGCGCACACACACACACACACACACACACCCTCTTTTTTGTCATTTTCCACCTAAGGCTAATTTTTCAAATATTTCTACGAAAGCAGACGACTGTATGTACATTAGTCAACCGAACATCAAAGTACAAAATGTAGGTGTTTAAGTAACGTTGAATTTTTTACTAACTTGTAGTAGTATTTAATGTTATAAAAGTAAAGCTAGTAAAAATGTTCCGTGTGCAACTTTTAAAGTAAAAAAAACAAACAAACAACACTTAAAACATGCTAAAAGAAGGACCGGCATAATTTAGTGATTTCTTGTGGTGCATTTAAAACAATTTTTACTTTGACCAATTACTATAAATACATTTTTTTGTTTTTATATATAAAAGTCAAACAATCAAACTTTTTTTTTAAAATAAATTTGTATTAATTATACAGATAAGTAAAATAAGTAATAGCCCAAGATTTATGATTTAAAAATATTTTTATTTAACAAAATATCTTGCAAACATTTCTTATAAAGTTGTAGAAGTTATAAAAAAAAACCCAAAAAACTTTATGCTAGCCAGATTAGCTTAGCTTTTGCTACTTTTTTACTGATTAGCCTTATAAGCTTTGTGGTATTATTTCAATAATAGCATTATTAGCATTCTTTTAACTTTAAAGTATTAAAGTAATACCAATATTAAAAAAGGGTTAAAAAATTAAATTACAGAAAACAGTTGTTTTTCTTTTAGTTGGAAATTGGTCTATTTATTTGTTTTAGTCTCTTAATTATTTTTTTTAACGTTAGCATTGATTCAGGACTAAAACAACAAAACAAAACTTTGACTTAACTTTTTAATGTAAAAAAAAAAAAGAAGCTATTTTTGTTTACTTATTTTTAGTAAAAAAAAAAAATTAATAATTAGTAATAAGTTAAAATGTGCATTACATTGAGTTATCAGGCTTTTTTGAACAGTGAACTTATTTTATGTACACATAGAAAATAGACCTATTATACAAGGACAAAGAAGTTGAAAGATGAGACTCTCAAAAGGGGTGGGGTTCGAAAAAAATAAAAAAGAGAGAGAGAGAAAAAAGAAGGGAGGAAAAAAACCAAAAAAAACACAACACACTCCGCCTTTCAGGACTAAGGTCAGGTTTCGTAACTGTGTATAAACGGTATAATATAGGTTGGGAAAAGAACAGTGAATTATTATTAATTGGATTTACAACCCATAGAAAATATTTCATTATAGCCCAGGTTATAATACTAGTGTAATAAGGATGTCGAAAAGAGGTGGGATTTTGATTAAAGGTGGGATGGTGGTTAATGAAGAGCGCTCCGAACTGGCGGATGTGTTTATAGAACACGGTGTAATCCAGGCGGTGGGCGCCGGGCTGCATGTACCGGAGAGCGGGACTCGGGTGCTGGACGCCACCGGGAAACTAATACTGCCCGGAGGAATAGACACACACACGCACATGGAGCTGGAGTTTATGGGGACTGTCGCGGTGGATGACTTCCTGTCGGGTACCAAGGTATCAGAGCGCATCGCTTTCACAACAGTGTTAAAGAAACACAGAAGCAAACAGATCATCAATCTCTGTCTCTCAATCTGTCTCACAAACTTTAATAGAAACACCTGTACACACACACACACACACACACAACTCCAATTACCTAATCACACCTAGGATCAGAAGATGGATTATAATGTCAATCCCTGATTATTCACACACACTTTAATCCTAACACACCTATTGTCAATTCTATTTATTGTTGTTGATGTGTGTACTAACCAACAAAAGTGCACATCGCAGTGGTTAAGATGTTGGACTGCTAATTGGACAATCAGGGTTTGATTTCCAGCATCACCAAGTTCCCAATGTTGGGCCCCTGCGCAAGACCCTTAATCCTTAATTGCCCAGTTGTATAAAAGAGATAAAATGCAAGTCGTTTGGGACAGGACGTCTGCCAAATGCTGTAAATGCATAGGTGGTATCTATAATAAACCATATTTCATTAATATTGCTTTTTTTTCATAATTACCATTATATTGCTGGGGGGGGGTGTTAAGGTGTTAGACTGCTAATGGACAATCAGGGTTCGATTCCCAGCATCACCTAGTTCCCCTGTGCACAGCCCTTAACCCCACTTGCTCAGCTGTATAACAGGTAAGTCGCTCTGGATTAGGGCGTCTGCCAAATACTGCAAATGTAGAAAAACAACTTATTTTATGATGTCATGGGGGGACCCCCAGGGGCATTAGCAGCACCTTAAGATATGGCTCTAACCTGTGGCATAGTTGTTTAGACCCTATGCTTGTTATTTCTTTTAAAACGCACTGATTTCTTTACAAAAGTCTTTAGAGTTGATCCAACATTTAAAAAAACTCCAGAGCAAAAAAACATCTTGAGAAGATTGTTCAGAGGACTTTCCAAGAAATGCTACAGTTAATAACTAATAGACCATGAACATCTCACTGACACACCTAAAAACAAAAAAAAAAAAAAAACAAATACAACAGTCAAAAGATCTTAGCGGGTTTAAGTTCAGGCTAAGAACAGGGTTCTAAAGTCACAATAGACAGTCAAAGACCAGAAAATAAGATTTATTATAAAGAAAGAAGTATTAGGACTCAATCTTTAGCACTGATGTGAAAAATGAGGTGTGTAATTACCCAGCATAGTTAGCACACATGCCTTAGAACCAAAAAAAATGTCAAAAACGATTGTGTGGACTCAAAGTCCATCATTTGGTGTTATTGAACCCTAGTAAGATTTTATATCATGTTCAAGACCAGTGCAAAACCTTGTAACACCGTAGATACGAGTTTTTTTTAGGGAAAATGTTTCATAAATCCTGACGTTAAATAAATTAATTGGATGTGTGGAAATACTTTCTTTCTTTGTAACAAGGTGAATGCTAGTGTTAAGATCCACTGAATGGGAGTAGTCGAGAACCCAAGTGCAGTTCATTCAAATCAACCTGACAAAACTTAACATAGCATGGCTAGAAAACAGGACACACAGATACTCACTAGACAGCAGTACAGGGAACAAGGTGGTAGCTCAGTGATTGAGGTGTTTGATTGCTAACCAGAAGAGTGTGGGTTCGATTCCCAGTACCATCAAGTCACCACTTGTATAATGAAAATAGATGTAAGTCACTCTGGATAAGAGCATCTACCAAAAGTTGTGAATGTAAATCTCACAATGGACAAAACACCAAAAGGGCGCTATATATATACTTAACCTATAGGGGGACCATTACCTCAAACAAGAAACACCTGAACACAATAAGGGAACAATCAACCAATGACAGGACACAGACAACCTAAACAAACATGAAGCACATGGTCTAAAACATGGAAACATAAAGTTTCGCTGTTGCCCTCTGGTGGCCTGGCAGGGCACCGCAGACCTGATGGCTAGTGTAGACCTTTATATTATATGGAAACTAAAAAGGTTCTTTTATTTCTTTTGTGGTAACTTCTTTACAAGAAGATCAGAATTCTGCAAGTTTCTTTTTATCTACAGGCGGCCGTAGCTGGAGGAACCACCATGATCCTAGATTTTGTCATCCCTAGAAAAGGAACTTCCCTGCTTGAGGCATATGACAGATGGAGGAAGATTGCGGATGCAAAAGTGTGCTGTGACTATTCCCTCCACGTCGCTGTTACCTGGTGGGATGAGAGTGTATGTTACCAAACACTAGTTTGTATAAACCGGTAATGTTGTAATTCTGACGGGCAGTTGCCTGAAAGTTGTCAAAAGTGTTTGTCTTAAACTTAAAACATAACCCCATTCCAAATAAATACTTAACCTAATGGGGGGGGGAACAATCAACTAAACGAGACACAACTGAACACTATGAGAACCACATGAGCAAAATAAACCAATGAAAACATGACACATGAACAGGAGAAACATCTGACAAGACATAAACATATATTAAGCACATGAACTAGAACATAGTGGTTAAGGTGTTGGACGGCTAATTGGAAGATCAGGTTTTCGAATTCTAGCACCACCAAGTTGCCATTGTTAGGCCCCTGAGCAAGGCCCTTAACTCTGAATAAGGGTGCAAAGCATTTTAGTCAATTTCGTGGGCATCTAGTCTTGTTTTTGGTTTTTTTTTGCATGTTGTGGCATTACATTATTCCTTCACTGGAGCCAAGTGTCACGATTGGATGCAACAGAACTTTATTTAGAAAACAAAGGATAAACTAAAGAAACAAACACGCTCTTAATCTAGAACTGAATTTGAAAACAGAAAGGAACTAGCATCACAAGCTAAAACATTAGCGTTAGCATTTAATATTAGCATTAGCAATTAGCATTAGAATTTAGCATTGTATTACAACCCGAAGGGAGACAAAGATACTAACCTTGGAGATCAGCCTTGCAAACCAACATTTCCAACCCGGGGATGGGGTTGGGGGCAACACCTAAAAACAATAGGGAAACAATCAACCAATGACAGGACAGGGGACAGAAAGCACATGACTAATAAGAACAATGGTTCTAGGATGCCATCTTGTGACCCTGTGGGAAATATGTCCCCATTACCGTTACACTAAGCAGCCCAAACTCTGAGTGGGAAGTCTTTCCAGAATTTTGGAAGTTCTTGTAGGAGTAAGAGTGAGAATAAATCTGTGAAAATACATGTATGGGTTCTTGTCCTTAAAGTCTGTCCTTAATAAATGTGCAATCAATCAATAATTAATTGACTATTGACTTCAGGTCAAACAAGAGATGGAGACTCTGGTGCGAGAGAAAGGAATAAACTCCTTCAAGACGTTTATGGCCTATAAAGACATGTTCATGCTGTGTGATGAAGAGCTCTATGCTGTGTTCTCTCACTGTAAAGACATCGGAGCCATCGCACAAGTCCATGCTGAGAACGGAGACCTGATTGCAGAGGTGAGGAAACTAAAGCACTTTATAATAATGTTCAAAATCAGAAATTTCTCACCGGCTCCTGCGTTAATGCCATGAATCAAAAGTCAACTTACTGTAAATATTTGCTTAAGAGGGTCAAAAAACAAGGGGTAAATAATTAACTGCCTGTGGGACAAACTGTTTTGTTGTCAAGAGGGTATCTTATCTATCTGTCTGTCTGTCTGTCTGTCTGTCTAAATCTATCTATTTATCTCTATCTATCTATCTATCTATCTATCTATCTATCTATCTATCTATCTATCTATCTGTCTGTCTGTCTGTCTGTCTGTCTGTCTATCTGTCTATCTATCTGTCTGTCTGTCTGTCTGTCTATCTATTTGTCTGTCTGTCTGTCTGTCTGTCTGTCTATCTGTCTGTCTATCAAAATCAACTTAATATTAATATTTGTTTAAGAGGGTAAAAAAAAACAAGGGATAAATAATTAACTGCCTGTGGAACAAACTGTTTTGTTGTCAAGAGGGTATCTATCTATCTGTCTGTCTGTCTGTCTGTCTAAATCTATCTATTTATCTCTATCTATCTATCTATCTGTCTGTCTGTCTGTCTAAATCTATCTATTTATCTCTATCTATCTATCTATCTATCTATCTATCTATCTATCTATCTATCTATCTATCTATCTATCTATCTATCTGTCTGTCTGTCTGTCTGTCTATCTATCTGTCTCTATCTGTCTGTCTATCTGTCTGTCTGTCTGTCTGTCATCAAAATCAACTTAATATTAATATTTGTTTAAAGAGGGTAAAAAAAAACAAGGGATAAATAATTAACTGCCTGTGGAACAAACTGTTTTGTTGTCAAGCATGTTGGATATCTATCTGTCTGTCTGTCTTTCTGTCTGTCTGTCTGTCTGTCAATCTATCTATCTGACTGAATGGACTGACTGACTGACTGACTGTCCTTCTGTCAGTCCGTCCGTCTGTCCACCTGTGATGTAATTTTTTAAGATTTAAAATAGACTAAGATAATTTTACACTGTAAACATATCGAAGTTATTTTTTGTGTGAAACCGTAACTTCTATTTCCTAAAATAAAACAATACCGAATACACAAACAACAGTGTTTTATTTTTTTTTTCTATTTGTTATTTTTTTTTTTTAACTTGTATTATGGCTATTAGAAAAAATCTCAAATATTCTTTTACAAACACTTACATAGATAATTTATATATATATATATATATATATATATATATATATATATATATATATATATATATATATATATATATATATATATAAATGTATGGTTACTAGATTATTAAATAAATTTACGATACCTGTGACCTTTTTTAGCTCTATAATACTAAATAATAATTCAACAGCCTAAATACTTATAGGAACCACTAGAGGGCAGCAAATAGGTATTTATAGAAAGGTTATAAAACGTGTCACGCTGAATCCTGGAATAACATTGAAATGCCACAATAATAGTCACTGTTACATATAACTGTGGGTTTTTTTTTTACCTGTTTAACCACCAGGGGCAGTAAGGATGTCTATTATCATTAAGGCTTTTTGCACCTAATTTCCAATTTACACCTCTTTTCCTATCAAAATAGCTGCTATTTTTCTAAACTTTATACAGACGACAAGCTCGTTATTGAGGTCAGTTACATTACTGCATCACAAAAGTCTTCATAAAGCAGCAGCACACCACATTTTTACTCAGGCTGAAATGACCCACGTCACATCCTTTCCATGGATCACTTAATGCTACAGATGCTCCTTAAATAAACCGGAACATATTTGTTTAATTTTCATTTCTTTTTTTATTTCAATTCAAATGGGAAGCAGATGTGATAAATAACAGTAGCAGGAAATAGCAGGAAAAATAAAACTTGAATATTGCTGGAGGAAACGATAAAAAATAATATAGAGGAGAAGGCGGGACAGAATGTTGTACCGGAAGTGCGCAGATCTATACCATCATTTTATAATTATGTAACTTGTTTTTATTCAAGCGGTTTGTTGAAAATTCAAGTCATGTCACCGTTATTTATTTAGCGCTTTTGACAATAAGGATTGTTTTAAAGCAGCTTTACAGAATCACATCAGAAACACTTACTAAAACACTGTGATTAATATCTATAAATTAAGAGTCCCCGACTAAGCAAGCCAAAGACGACGGCGGCAAAAAACCAAAACTCCATCGGTGACAGAATGGAGAAAAAAACCAAGCTCAGTCTATCTGACTGGACAAACCAGTAGGTTACCCATGCTGCAGTAAAGTTTCTGAGGTCTTCATCTTCAACTTCAAAGTTTCTAACCATCTAGAAGACAAGATATCACTGCCTTATTGTGTCATAAAACATACAATATGTATTTCTTTGTCTGCATCTAGGAGACTAAAAGAATGCTGTCTTTGGGAATCACAGGACCCGAGGGTCATGAACTCTGTCGTCCTGAGGAGGTGGAATCAGAGGCCACTCAACGTGCCATCACCATCGCCCACACCGTCAACTGCCCTCTGTATGTGGTACACGTCATGAGCAAATCGGCCGCTAAAGTGGTGGCCGCTGCTCGCAGAAACGGTGGGTAGCTGATATTAAATATTAGTTTTAAAATGGAGGTAAGAATTAGTGACATTTTGTTTAAAATAAAGAATTATTAAAATTAAAGTATAAACTGATTTTATGTCAAATATAAAATTTCTGTTTTATGAATAAAACATTTCAGTACATGTTTATTTTAAAATGGAAATAAAATAACAAATTAAATGTTTATTGATTGTCATATTTATGTCAATTCCCGGGCAGTTTATCTGTGTGAAGTTTGCATGTTCTCCCCCCGTGTTTGCGTAGGTTTACTCCGGGTTCTCCAGTTTCCTCCCATAGTCCAAAAATATGTGTGTTAGATTGATTGGTGATTCTAAATTGCCCATAGGAGTGAGTGTGAGTGTGTGTGTGACCCTGTGATGGACTGGCGACCTGTCCAGGGTGTCCCCCTCCTGCCTTTCACTCTTTCAGTAACTGCTGGGATAGACTCCGGCAGATCGCTGTGACCCTGAATTAGCGAATAAGCGGGTATAGAAAATGAATGAATGAATGAATAAATATTTTACGTCAACTTAAAATTATTAGACATTTATGAGAATTAGAATAAATGAAGCTGCTCTAGGTAAACGTGTCACTTAATCAAATTGTGATTTGATTAATTCAGCCATTTTGTATTTGCGGGAGGCCACATTGTCTCTTGCACTCCATTATGATAAAAGATGCTCTCTCTATCAGGCCGAGTGGTGTTTGGCGAGCCCATAGCTGCTGGCTTGGGTACTGATGGCACGCATTACTGGCACACGGACTGGGCACATGCGGCAAGCTTTGTAATGGGACCCCCGCTAAGACCGGACCCAAACACACCAGGCTATCTCATGGACCTGCTGGCTAAGTACACACAACTCTTCTATAGCACAGCTTTTATTCAGGTTCTCATAAATAAACATTAATATTTAATCAGGCCAGAAATCTGGGTGCAGAAACAGAATTTAAAAAAATACAGACATACAAAATAAGAAAAGCAGACAAATAAATATACAAATAAAATAAAAAATATACCATTTACAGATTTATACATAGTTACATTAAATTCAATTTCAATTCAATCTTATTTGTTTATACAATGGTGATCGTCACAAAAGCAGCTTTACACAATCGAAGAAAATTATAAGATGAAAAATGAAACAGAAATCAGTTAGTTCCTGATGAGAAAGCCGGGGGTGACGGTGGCAAGGAAAAACTCCCTGAGATGGAAATAGGAAGAAACCTTGAGAGGAACCAGACTCAACAGAGAACCCGTCCTCATTTGGGTGAAAAACAGGAAGCAGGAATTAAGTGGTTACATTGTGTGTGTGTGTGTGTGAGCAGCTTAAATCATTAGTCCTTAAAGAACAGCTGGAACGTCTTTTATGGCGGCGTGGGACGTCCTTGGTCACCCTGGTGATGTATCGTCCACTGTAGCAGGTCACAGGGAAGGGTCTGACAGGTCCGGGGTGGAGATGGGGTCTGGATCACCGGCAGCTCCGTTGTGGCATATGTAGCTTAACAGTGAGAGAGAGAGAGACAGAGAGAGAGAGAGAGAGAGGGAAAGGAAGACAAAAAAGAAGAAAAACCGTTAAGTGACAATGTAATCACATGGTTTGGAGTGATTAAGTGAATAATGTAGAGTGCAAGGATGGACTCCGGCAAGACTAACTAGGTCAGCATAACTAAAAGAAGAACCAATCCTTTTAAATGACAAATGAATTACATTAATTACATAGATATTACACATACTGTTAAAAATACTACTTATAAGTCATATTTTCATAAATCTTTATATTGTAATTTGCATCATTAAATATTTTTCAGTGATGATCTGAGCGTAACCGGGACTGATCACTGCACGTTCTCCACATGCCAGAAAGCTCTGGGCAAAGACGACTTCACTAAAATCCCTAACGGTGTTAACGGCGTGGAGGATCGCATGTCTGTCATCTGGGAGAAAGGAGTGGTCAGTCACATGCTTCCATATTTTCTGTTTCGATTCCTAGTTTAGAACAAAAATGTGTGAAAAAAAAGATTTATTCTTATTAAATCTGATTGGTTAGAATATGTTGATGTATCGTCTATAAATGCTTGGCTGTAACATGAGTGCTGTTACTTATATGTTGTCTTCTCTTAAAGTGACAGCAAACTGAAATTAAATAAGGGGGGCAGCACAGTGGTTTACTGGTTAGCACTGTTGCCTCACAGCAAAAAAGGTCCCGGGTTCGATTTCCAGGCAGGGGCCTTTCCGTGTGGAGTTTGCACATTTTCTCCCCGTGCTTGCGTTGGTTTACTCCGGGTTCTCCGCTTTCCTCCAAAAGCCTAAAAACATGTATATTAGGTTGATTAGTGATTCCGAATTGTCCATTGGAGGGAGTGTGAGTGTGTCTGTGGCCCTGTGATGGACTGGCGACCTGTCCAGGTTGTACCCTTCCTGCCTTTCGCCCTTTTAGAGACCGCTGGGATAGACTCCAGCAGATCCCTGTGACCCCAAATTAGGGAATAAGCGAGTTATAGAAGATTTTTGTAAAACATGGCGCTTAAATTTTTTTATTTTGTTTAAATTATTAAACAGAAAAAAATCATCACCTCGTACGAGACCAAATAATTGTAGCGCTTTGCTATAAAATATTGCGTTACGACCTTGCATCATGTTTTGAAGACACCGCACAACATTGAATATACCTATCAACCCCTTTTAATGAATACATAAAAGATAAAATGTCTCAAATGATAAATTATTGCAGTATTAAAAAAATTAAAATAATTTTATTACCCCTTGTGTAGTATTTCGGTCTGTGGGACCCGAATTTCAAAATTTGTTAGCCTATTATTATTTTTATCCCGAGACTTATTGGTCTTGATTCATTTTCCATTTTAGAACATAAAATAAAACATAAATTACTGATTTCTTGAACTGAACCTTTTAAAAGCGTAACTGATGAAAAAGGACCTAATGTTCATTATAAATAAGGGGGAAAAACGCTGTACAGATGATCTACAAGTTCCCCCTTTTTTTTGCCCTGTTGGCTGAAATAATCTGCTTTGATTCATGGAGTGTTCGAGTGGCGGTTTAATTTTTACTGCAGAAGAATTTGGTTGAAGTTTAAAAGAGACTTAAAGGAAGAAAAGTAAAAAACAAACCCAGACTTACACCGACTTAACATTTGCTTCCCTCAGCATAGCGGCAAAATGGATGAAAATCGATTCGTGGCGGTCACCAGCAGCAACGCAGCCAAAATCTTCAACTTTTATCCACAGAAAGGGAGGATTGCCAAAGGCTCTGATGCAGACCTGGTTATTTGGGACCCGAAAGCTACCAGGTAACTTTTTTAATAACCAAATAATTACAAAATTATACTTTAGAACCATATTTTAATGTTGAGGTAGTAAATATAACAGTGGCAGAACCAAGCATAAATTAACTACAGATTATATATCAATTACACATTATATCAATTAGGTTTGGTTGCATTTACATGCTACATGCTAAATAATACAAAAAAACCCCATCAATAATATATTAGCGACAGTAATACAGACAGTAGCGATATTAATAATACGTATTATATAAATAAAAATACTAAACAGCAGCAACAACACTACCGAAAATACGACAAGAATATAACACCAACATCAACACTAAAAATAACATTAATATAACAACACGACAATGAGAACGTAACAACAACAATAGAATAACAGACACTATAATTGCCGAAAGCTTGTGGACACCTGACCTTTAGATCTATACAGTATGTGGTTCTTCTCCAAAATCCCACTACAAATTTGGACAATGTCTTTGTATGTTGTAGCAT
This sequence comes from Bagarius yarrelli, assembly GCA_005784505.1. Classification (NCBI taxonomy): domain Eukaryota; kingdom Metazoa; phylum Chordata; class Actinopteri; order Siluriformes; family Sisoridae; genus Bagarius; species Bagarius yarrelli. The sequence goes on from VCAZ01000005.1 coordinate 9,145,717, forward strand.
TACATTATTCTTTCACTAGAACTAAGAGACCAAAACATGGTTCCAGCATCACGATGACCCCTGAGTTCCATTAAGACACTTTGTGTTCTGATTGAAGTGGCAAAACTTGAGTGTTCCTGGACTTTAACACCACCGACCTCCTTACCTGACGTTACTGTCTGATCTCACTAATGCTATTGTAGCTAAAAGAACACATACCTCACATTCAGGCTGCGCATTTTGGTGGAAATGCTTAGAGAGTGGAGCTCAATCGAACAGCAAAATGGAGAGTAAATCTGGAATAAGATTTTGTCATGGTCAGGTGACCAGAAACGTCAAACACTAATAATAAAGCGACATCAACAGCTGTATTACAAAAGCAACAATACAACAACAACAACATCTGTATTTCTTGTAATGTCGTGCTGAGTTTATGCACAAAAAAAACATCAATCATGGCAGATGTAATTTGGTAACAGATGTGCTGAAACCCCCTAATATTAATTTTGCACCGTATATAAAATATCACAAAGAAGTGGCAAAAAAATTTCAATGGACACCAGCTGCTTTTGACCAAAGTAGAAGAAAGACCTGCTAGTTAGCACATTTTCAAGCTGTTTGTGTGTCTTTTTGTGCCCTAAATAACCTCAAGGTACTCAGGGCAGGTTGCCTCAGCTTCCCAGAGTCAGTGTGACTCATAAACAGCACAAACACACACACTGATAAGAAGTTAATAAAAAACATGAGGTAAAGATGATGAAATAAAAACAAAAGGAGGAAAAAAAAGTATTGTACGGTACGTGCAGTCACAGTATTAATCTGTATTGCGTCTCACAATAAGAAACTACACTTACAATAGTGATTCTCAATCAAAGGGGGTAGTAGAGCCCTTCATTGGGCGTCAGGGGGCAGTTAAAATCTGATGGTGCCTGGGGTGGCGTTTAAATGCTAATAGTGGATGCTAAAGAAATAGGTGTGGTGAACGGTTCGCCAAGACATTATTAGCGCATTTGGTAGATGCCCTTATTCAGAATAACTTACATTTATCGCTTTTTATACAACTGAACAATTGGGCCTTACTCAGGGGCCCAACTTGGTGGTGCTGGGAATCGAACCTTGACCGATGCTCTCACTTATTTGCTTGTACTTGATATTTGTTCAATATTTTATCATTTATTTACTTAATAAATGATTAAATGATGGACTTTAAAACAGAAAACATCCACTTTGTGTGCATGGAATGTGTGCTGGGGTGTGCGGTGGCAGTAAGGGGTTTTAAGAGGGTTGTCTTAGAGGGGCGTTCGTCTAAAATAGGTTAAGATCCACTAAATAGTCCAGTATGACAAATTTTATACTCCACAATCAGTTAATATTATAAAAACCCATGCGCTACCCAGTGCTTAAATCATTTACATTTACTGCTTTCGGCAGACGCCCTTATTCAGAGTGACTTACTTTTATCTCTTTTATACAACTAAGCAATTGGGGGTTAAGGGCCTTGCTCAGGGGCCCGACGGTGGCAACCTGGGGATCAAACCCTGATTTTCTAATTATCAGTCCAACACCTTAACCACTGCGCTACCACAGTTTATTTGTCGGAGGTCTGTAGGTCACCGCAAGTTTGCTAAGAAGTAATGAAAAAAGAATATAAGGAAAAACGAAGGAAATAGAAATAAAACATAAAGAGAGAAAAAATGTCAATTGACAAAAAGGCCAAAAAAAACCCCAATAGCGACAATTTCATAATTTATAGTATAATTTAATTATACTATATTAAAACTGACCCTAAAATAAAGAAAAAAGAGAGAAGTGAATAATATATTGAGTAATACTGTAGTTGTGGTTTAGACTCGTTTCCGCTTGTACAGATGACAAGTCAGCTTCGTTTACTACATTGTTGATGCTGAACCCTGTGACGCCTAAAGAAGTGTGTGCAACTATATAGCCATAAATGGTAGCGTGTGCCGGGCTCTCTCTCTCTCTCTCTCTCTCTCTCTCTCTTTCCCGTTTTTTTTTTTGCACACACACACACACACACACACTCAAACATCTTTGGAATTCTATACGGTTCTATTCTTGGAATTGTAAAACCTTTCGGCTCTGTTAGGTTTCTAAGTATAAACAATTCTGTCAAATTGCTATCCGAAAGTCAAAATAGTGATTAAAATGTAAACATAGCTCTACAGACACACACCGAGACACTCGTCTGGCTCAGTGAGCCAGCAAAAGGACACGGTGTCTTACATAAGCGCTCTCTGCCACTTAACGTAGCTCAAGGACGGCAGGTCAAGGGTTTTGCCACCAAGTACGAAGTCTTGTTTTGCAGAAAGGTCGAAATTTTTGTTCACTCATTAAAATGCAGTCAATTTTTTTTTCTTGTTATTCTGTCTCTCACCGTTAAAATAAACCCACCATTAAAATTATAAACTGATCATTTCTCAGTCAAGTGGACAAATGTACGAAATCAAAAGCAGGGGATAAAATTTAATCATTCTTTTCCTTAACAACGTTTTTCTTTTTTTTCTTATTTGTTTCTTATAATAAAGATAATAAAAATAAAGAATTTCTGCTAAATGATGTCATTTTGTAACATATTGACCATATGACAATTTTTTTGAGTCCGGACATTAAAAAGTGGTATGTAATATTTTTTTTTTATATTTCGAAGGCTTGATGACGTTTTATAGTATTAAATTTAAAAAAAAAAAAATAATAAAAAAGAATAAATGTGTTTTTCAAGTAAGTCTTTCCCCTTGTCAATTATTACCAACAGGCACACGCAACATTCGCAGCACGGGGCTAGTAGTTAGCACTTTCGTGGATTGCCATACAACAAAAACAAAGGGTTCCCAGGGTATTGCGAACATACAGGTGCATAGTTTTTGGCACCCTTAAGATAAGCTCCATCAATGTGAGTAAAAAAAATAAGAAGGATAAATAAGTTTTAGAGTGAGGTTTAAAAAAAAAAGGAGGGGGGAATTCATAAAACTCCAGAGTCTGAAGGGGTACCTCCGGGGGTCCTCCACAGTCAAAAACATGTATATTAATTGATTGGTGATTCTTAGAAGGTTACCCGTGAGTGAAGTGTGTATTTGGCCATGTGATGGACAGGTGACCATCCGCCTTTTGCCCTTTCAGGGTGAAACTGTTGGACTCTTTTTTGGTCCAGCAATCCCCGTACCGTGAAAATTATGGAAGGGGGTATAAAAATAAACCAAAGAACCAAAAAATTTATTAGTTTCATGAAATGAATGGTCTGGTTTTGAATGCTTATACGTTAGAGATAGACCCCAATCCTGGGTGAGATTTAAGAGAATGTTTTAAGCAAAGGTTTTGCCTAACATATTAATCATCATAAAAGAAGATTTTGAAGAGATGAACCCACACTACAAGCACATTAAATCATCTTCTGGACTACCTAACATGGGATTCCAAGTGATATTGTCCTAACGTTGCTGGTTAGAGAATTTAATATCAGTCCAACTTAATCTGAGAGCTCTCCTTTGGGGATTCTTGAGGCAAGGTAGTGCTGGGGAGAGGTAGGTGACGCAGCCATTATTGCGGAGAGCGCTTAGCGTCGAGCAGAAGCCGCTTGGGGACCAGCGAGACACCCTGAAACCGGACAATGTGAATATAAGAACTTTCATGACAAACCAATGGTGAGAAAAAAAGTTTTTCTTGTGGGTTATAAATTATAAACAAAATATGTCATTTGGATACAGTTGAGTGGCATAATATTGTGACATTGAGTTAATTACCAAAAAATATTAAATTTCACCCTTCTTGGGGGTTTATCTTCAGTAGAACCATTATTAAGTGCAATCACAGCTGCCTGTAATAGGAGAGGTCTCTATTAGCTGTGCACATCTGGACCCTCTTACATGAGAAGCAATCTTCAATGTAATCCTGTGTTTGGAGACGATCTTGTCAGAGAGCACAAATAAATATCCAAAATTATTGTCCCAAAACAAAAAAAGATCTCTCACATATTTTGTTAAGGCGCTTGGGGGCTGGGGAAGTTCCATAAGAGAAGCACAATCTCAGAAGGTGTCACACTCGCTATCAGGTAGGGTTGATAATTATGCATATACATGTTAAATGATACCTAATGCAGAAAATTGAGTATACGTAATGCAGAATGAAAATTTCCTAACTTGTACATGGGCAAGTTAGACATAAACCTGAATAAATGCTTGTCAATAATGCTAAAGGGCAGGAGTTTAAGATATACAGGGGGAGGTTGTTGATTTGCTACTGTCTTTACAAGGCCAAAAAACAATTTTTAATTACTTTATTCGTTAAAAAAAAAACTCTGTGTGTACATCTTTGGGGTCAGTCAGAGAACTTCACTACTCAGACGTAAGCACACTTTTAGGTAACAAAAAACTGACATCATGTCACTGCTGAGAAGTGTGTAGGATGATTTCAGTCATTATTGCGTATGAGCTAATATATGACACACCGAGTCAATTAGTAGTCAAAAGAGTAATAGATAACCAATCTTCACTCAGCTACCCTCTCTTCTAATCCGGACCGGCCTAACGCACCATTCCTTTTTTTGTCTAACTGAACAGGAATGTCAAACAAACCAATGGTATTTAAAGTAATTTCCCTTTTTACTGGACCTGAAATGTATATAGCCAATGAAATACAGAAAGCCTCCAAGAAGTCCTCACTATATTTAATTTATTCAGGTTGTAATTTAAAAGTTACTAAAAATTAAGTTCTAAAGTTAATGGGTTTCATTTTTTCTATTTTTTTTAATGTAAAGCATTGTACAAAAAGTAAACTGTTATGTCATCCTGACCCTGGATCGGCTGATAGACTACTATCAACTACCAATACTCTGCAGTTCTTCAAGAATCTTCATTTCTTCTGGGCCATATGTCGACCTTATCAGACCTATAAAACTGAAATCTCCAGCTTTATCCACACAGGTTTGTAGGAATTTTTTTTTTTTTTTTTTATGCCAGGCATGCAGAAGGCACCTCCTCAATAAGCTTAAACACCCCTACAAGATGTACCGTACAATTCCTGTAAATTCACTGTCTATGTAACAGGGTCATTTCAGCAAAGAACCACCACCAGGCGGTAAATTATAACATCTTCGAGGGGATGGAGTGCCACGGCGTTCCTCTGGTGACCATCTCCGGTGGCAGAGTCGTGTATGAAAATGGCCGTGTGTTGGCTGAGCCTGGGACGGGAAGATTTATTCATAGAAAGCCATACTCGGAGTTTGTGTACAAGAGAATCAAACAAAGGGACCAGGTAAGATTTACTGCCTTAAAACAGAATTGAGATGGTTTACCACTGTGTAACGCTCGAATCTTAACTTTATTTTTATTTTGTTTTATATTTCAGGTTGGGAAACCCAGTGCAGTGGCCAGGACACCCTATAAAGGGGAAATCAGAGCTTAAAGAGAAAAACCAATCCAACTTTTAATGCACCGCAAATAAATCATCACTAATTTGTTTTCCTGGCAGGAAGTATGAACTATTTTGCATACAATTTTTTAAAAACTTCACAACACAATCACACAACAGGGCTTATTATTTTTTTAAAGATTAATTTTTTAAGTGTTTTTGCTCTCATTGTGAGACGATAGGACAGCAAATAGCAAATTGCTGAGTGAAACTCAGGACTCCCAAAGTGCATCAGCGCTACGTCAATCCCCTACCCACAAGGCTACCGCGTCGACACGACAGAACAAATTTGATAGACATCTATACGATTTCTTGTCCATCAAGACAGTGTTGTCAACTTTTTTTCACATCCAGCGTCAGTAACTAGTCGCCCCGCCTTTTTTCCACTACCCTAAATCTGTGCACTTCTTTCCACAGTACCCATGCTAATCTGTATTTGTTTATCCCTATCTTTAAGATAGCACCTGTATTGGTGTATAAGTTCAATATAAAAAAAAAAAATGAGATCCATACAAACTTTTAGTATCAGTACGGATCCATCCGAATGCCCCAGAGAAGCTGTGGACGTCATTTTTCTCAAAGATATAAACTCTTTTCGGATTTGTTTGCCTTCTGTAGTCTATTTCCAGCAGATCCCCTGCAGCACCGGCAGAAATACACACACAAAAACACAACCAAACACCATGAATCACCGTCATGATTCACAGAAACCTACAGACCAGACATGCTTTATTGTGTTTACTGCCTTCTGAACAAAACATCTCGAAAATTGGACCCATCGCTAAGACATTCTGCCACTGGGGGTCGCAGGGTAATTTAAAGGTTCATACTTTGGTTTATGTTGAAAAATGGCTGCTTTGCCGCAACACATGCAGTAATAATATTCCTTACTGATTTTGGCGTTAAGTTGTTGTGACGGATACTGAGCAAGCGTTGGACTATATGTCTGCTTGTCCCCTTTTGGGGTCTGACTGTAGATGCAGGGTTGTGATTGGTGGTAGCCATGTTTGTACACTTTGGTGTAATTTTGAGCACAAAGATGGAGCTGATCGAGTCTCGTGTATCGTAAAATAGATTCATTATATATGACTAATTTGGGTGGATATTTGTTAGTTGTGCCTTATAAATAGATTAAAATCCAATTAAATCTTATAGCCTTAGTCTCACCTTAACTACCAAACTACCACTTTCTTTAGCTCGAAGTGAAAAAAAAATTGTAATTTTTTTTTATTTTGTAATTTTTTTTAATCCAAACATCATTTGGACAACAATTGCACAGATATTTTCTGTTTTATTTTAGCCTTTTTTTATCTGCATTAAAAATGTTATTATTATTTTTTGCTATAATAAATTTTCCTAAAAACATAATTTTCTTCGATAATTTCTGGAATAAACATTATTTTCTAGATTAATTTCTGGATAAGACCTTTTTATTATTGATGCGTTTATATTAATAAAATATGCATGGAAATAGTATGCAATTTAAAGTATTTACATCATGAATATGTTTTATGAAGACATTTATATACAAAGATAATCAACAATAAATTTACACTAATAAAGACAAAAATTCACAAAAAACTGGCGTTAACAAAGAAAAATATGCAGATGTTCTTTTATAAGGAAGTAATAACCTAAATATACAACCCTAAATAACATAACAGCATCTAAAATGTTAGCAAGTTTTATACATATGTAAAAGCACAGCAACATAAATGACGTTATGTCGTAATATGTCAACTTGGTTTTTGGGTGTGCTTACTGTTTTTCGGTACCGAATAGGGGTGTGACGGGACACAGACCACAGCCACATCCATATTACACGCAATGTCTGTTACAATAGCGCTGCAGATCATGTTAGCAGGAGGTGGACGGCGTTTCTTATTTCCACCTGGAAACCGAAATGTTGCCACACAAACAAATAAATGTGGCTATCTTTTATCTTTACACATTCTCACGGGATCAGTCGGCGATCTCACGAGATACATTAGATCTCGCTAGATCTCGTGTCACGCCCCTAGTACAGAATAATATAAAACCTTTTTAAGGTTTCTTCTAGAGGGACCGTTCTAGAGATTTCCCTAGCGCAGTGGTTAAGGAGTTGGACTGCTAATTGGAAGATCTTTGTTTGATTCCCAACACCACCAAGTTGCCACTGTTGGGGGCCCTTGAGAAAGGCCCTTAACCTCCAATTGCTTAGATGGATAAAAGAGATTAAAAAAAAATAAGTCAATTTGGATGATGGTGTCTGCCAAATACTGCGAATGTAAATTCTGAAAATGATAATGCAGAAATCAGAAATGTAAACAAACCTTATATTTTATTCATCGCTGTTTCGATTACGGAAAATGATGGGGCACCAAAAGTGGAGCTACAAAAAAAAATAAAAAAAAAAAAATAAAGTTATATTAGTATAATACATACATCTAATCTCCGGATCTTCTGGCGAAATTATTAAAACGTAGCAAATTACATACATACAAACAAAAACAATTGCAAAACCTGACTATCACATCCATATGTGTTTTTCTATTGTACATTTACTCTCATTTAGAACATTTATTCTTAGCACCACCAAGCTACCACTGCTGGGCCCCTTAGCAAGGCTCTTAACCCCCCGTTCTTCAGTTGTATAAATAAAATAAATGTCGCTGTTTATGTGTCTAGACACATTCTGCCATATAGTGTGCATACTACTCAATACAGTTCTCACTGTAGTGAAGTTGCATTTAAAATTAGCTTAGCTCACCATGCTGCTTGCCCATCACTGCATACATTCCTAGATCTAACCATCACTTCATCCACTCATTCATATATAAGTAAAACCCACCTGTGTGACGAAGGATTTGAGGGTTTGTTTCACATGGTCGGCCGTCCATTTCGATCTTTGTTTCAGAATCTTAGCATGCAGCTTAGCAATCCTCTTCTCGGCGTCTTCTGTATAAAAATGCTCAGACACGATGAGTCTCAACTGACTAAGTTTTGACGACAGCAGGACCAGAAGAAGCAGCAGGCCGAGGATGACAGACAGAGGGAGGACTGACTTGTAAAGCCATAGTTCGGGTTCGGGCAAACACTTTTTTTCGAAAATGGGCACGTTGTAGGAAAAGTCATAGACGCCGTTCCCGTGTTCGACAGGGATTCCGATAACGAAAAGTTCTTTCTGAATCCGGAAAAGATGAATGCAAACAAAGAGAAAAGCTTTAGATTCAATTTACTAAAAAACCTGTTTAAGCACAAATAAATATACAGTACCTGAATTTGCAGTAACACAGGAACATGAAGCGGTTTCAGTTCTTCTAATCTCCTGCGTAAAACAACGATAATCCAATAAACCAGAGCATCGAGTCCTACGAAGAAGAGCCACACTATACCATGGGATACAATCGAGATGCTGAATTTTAGCATAGAGCTCAGATCTTTATGAGTTAAATGCGCAGAAGGAATAATGATGTAACGTTTTGACTCGTTCTTGGTCAGAGGGAGAACCGAAGGTTTTCCTTGCAATCGCTGGTCTTCATCATATTTCAAGAACATTTTTGTCAGGAATACATTTTTCGGCTTGCTGCTAAATCGAAACTTCCTTATGTAGCACACCGTCACGACAACAAGTATCACCAAGCCTAAAACGGGATAAATCTGCTTTCCTACAGAGGAAATGTCGTTAACGACCACCATGACCCTCTCTGCCGTCTTATTTATGGTAACGTGAGCTTCGGATAGTTTCTCCATGAAGTCTCCTGAATGTACTTTCGGATTGATTTTGAAGTTAGTGTGATAACTTCCACCTAAACTTCCAGATAATATATGAATCATACTATTTTTAAGCTCGGATGCCACCCATTGTAGCAAGCGGATATAACTGCTGAGCGGAGCCAGGTCTATGGACAAAAGCTTTTCTTCCAAATTGCAGACCAAGCTCTTTCCTAGGCCCCTAAGGTTCATCAATGTGTTTTGTATGTTTAAGACAATCACTACAGTGGTTCCAACCGCAAGAAGCTGTTTCTTGCCTTGTTTTAAGCTAATGGACATCAGGAACAGAATTCCAAAACAACGAACGTTTGGAGAAAACCACATCACCACCATAACACAAAGACACAACACGGAAGCGATTGAGACGAAGATCTCGATACCATAATTTAAGGGGAAGCGCAGACCAAGAAGGAGAAAAGTAGACAAAATGAAACTGGTGATCAGGCATAAGAAAAGCAGAAGGAACTTCTCGCTCCAGCTCTTTTCTCCATTAGTTGTGTAAATCGAACAAATCCAGGAAGGAGTGCCCTTCATGTTCATGGTTGGATTGTTCTCCTGAAATGACATTGGAAAAGTTGGGACTTGTCATTAATTTACTGTAGCAGCAAGACACACATAAGCGCTCATAAGTATTTACACTGTAAAAAAACGTATTTCTAGTCGAAAAAATCTAGTTTTAAGAATAAAACACTACGCAAAAGCAGATCGTGTGAGATTATTATGATTGTTTTAGATTATTTTTTCTTAGTTAGTAAAGCTTGAAGTAAGTTATTTTACCTGCAAATTGAGCATAATTACAATAAGAGAAATTCTTTGAGGCCTTTCAGACTTTATTTTAGCTGTAATAACTTGTTTTAATTTTGCCAATTAATTAATCCCGGGTTCGATTCCCAGACAGGAGTCTTTCTGTATGGAGTGTACATGTTCTCCCCATGCTTGTGTGGGTTTACTCCGGGTTCTCCGGTTTCCTCCCACAGTCCAAAAACATGTATGTTAGGTTGATTAATTCCAAATTGCCCATAGGAGTGAGTGTGTGTGGCCCTGTGATGGACTGTCCAGGGGGTACCACTTCTATCTTTTTCCCTTTTAGAGACGGCTGGGATAGACTCCAGCAGATCCCCAGGACCCCGAATTAGGGAATAAGCGGGTATAGAAGATGGATAAAATAACCTGTTTTAAGTTTAAATGCTTCGGCTTATTTTAAGACAGAATATATAAAGCCAATTCTTGAATTAAGAGGAATTTTTCTGTTTATTATCTCTAGATTTAAGATCTTTCCACACAAGTTAAGAAAAGCAAATGTTTAAAAATATGATTAACAAACTAGTTTTAATTTAATTAGAATAATATTGGAATAATATTTCAAGACATTTTGTTCTTTACTAAAGCCTAGATAAGTTTTCTTATTTTAGGAAATCTTACCGAGTGTAATTATCTTACTGCACTGGCAGTTAATTAGACTTTATTTCTCATATTTTTCCTGTATATTTTCATTTATTGTTTTTAATTCGTAGAGTCGTAAAGAACATTTAACCACACCCTGTACTGTGTATAATCATTTCTGTGATAAATAAAATTTGAATTTAACAAAAAATAAAAGGAGATATCCTGATGATCTTTCACTACTAAAACTAATTCTAGTGTAAAAAATAGTTAAATAATTCAGTAACTGATTTCTGGAGTTCAGGAGGGGGACACCCTGGACAGGTCATCAGTCCATCACAGGGCCACACACACTCCTATGAGCAATTTAGAATCACTAATCAACCTTAACATACATGTTTTTGGACTGTAGGAGAAAACCGGAGATCCCAGACTAAACCCACAGAAGCACAGGACCCTGCAGCAGATACGAACCTGAGACCTTGTTGTGAGGCAACAGTGCTAACTACTAAACCACCGTGCTGCCCCTATTAGGTTGAAATTGTGTTACTTTAGTAGACATCCTGATTATAATCAGGTGTAAATACGAAATACTGTTTTAAACCATCCAGTTATCCATCATTAAAGGTGAAGATTAAGATGAGCTTCACTGATTTAACCCCTGTTAAAAATCATGCTATAAAATGCTATCAAATACAATACAAATAAATGATATAAAATCCAATCTTCGAATTATAATCCCATCATATTTGAGTTTTATCCTACCTCTAAGGAGACAAAAGCACAAGCTGAGCCAAACACAGCAGAAATACTGAAAACCGAATTTCCTCCTTTTTGCCTTTTATTGAGTCAGGACTGCAGTGTTTACTCACCTTCATGAGTCGTCTCATAAGACAGAACCACAATTACAGCGCTGTTGTTAGGGAAGAAAAATGACCATTTACAGCTGTAGACTAGCACCAACATTGTTTTCTCTTCCTGTTTTTCTTCCTGGCAGAGTTTTTTTTTTATATATATATATATTTTAGGCTTTTTTGGAAGTTGTTACTTAAGTGATGTCTAGTGAAGCAATGCTTTTAATCTCAAACTAAGAATTAACAAAAACAAAACCCATCCAAAACGTGAAATTATTCTATTTTGTCATTTTTGTTTATTTAAAATTTTTAGTTTATTGGAAAACTATACTGTTAACCTAAAATTGCTAAGTAATGGACTGGTAAAATGTAATTATAATTGCCATTTTAAAATAGGTTTGGAATTTATCTATTGTAAAATAAGCTAATTGTTTATATGATTAAGGTTTTAGGTCAAATCAGGGATTAAATCTCTATTTAAAAACTCAACAAGCTTTACTTTTAAAAAAAGTAACCGTGAGCTGGTTTATAACGTCTGTTTCGCATTGAAGTGAATTCATAAAAATAAATGCCTTTATTTCGTCACATGTACCTTTTTTACAGCACAGTGAAATTCTTTTTTTGCATATCCCATCCCAGTAAGTTGGGGGTCAGAGCACAGGGTCAGCTATGATACAGCGCCCCTGGAGCAGGAAGGGTTAAGGGTCTTGCTCAAGGACCCAACAGTGGTTAGCTTGCTGGTGGTAGGGCTTGAACACAGGTGTTTCTGGTCTTCAGATCAACAGCTGGCGGTGGTGGGGCTTGAACCCAGGTCTTCCTGGTCTTCAGATCAGATCAGCAACACAGCGCCTTAACCATTTGATCCACCACTGCCCACTGCTAAGGGGAATCAAAAAGTTTCGGGACACGCCAACAGGTGGCAGCAACCATGACTGTACGTGCATCCTCGTGCTGCCATTGGTTAATGGCGTTTGTAAAAGCAATCACCATTTTTTTTCCCACCAGTTTTTGCTTTTATTGACGTATTAAGCTTCGTAAAATTATATTTACTCTAACGTGCATTATTAATATTTTCTTTTTATTTAAATTGGAATTGGTTTTGGATTAAATTTTATATTTTTTGGATTAAAAATATAAAAATAAAAAGTTTCTGTCTAAAACCTCAACAACATCGAAAAAAGGAACAGAAAATGTCTGATTACTAAAAAGCATTTTAGGGTGGAGTCTTAAATTGCTAAAGTTTTTAAAACAAAGAAGTCTGCAAGATTTTATTTCTGCTTTCGGAAATAATTGATCAACATTAGTGATAACTGGAACTGTTTTATTCCGCTTTTTTTGTGTTGTTTTTAATTAAACAAAAATTGTCAATTGTCAGTATACGAGGGCTAAAATACGTAGGGAAGCGTTGGTATTAGAGTAGAATTAATTTTAGTCTAAAGTGCTTCTTAGATCCATTTCTATGTAGGCTTATGGGTTTTTTCTTAAATATCTCAATATCAAACATCCGTTAAAAAAAAATCTATTGTCCATTTTGTCCTCTTTTATTTGTTGTTGTTGATAAACCAAAGATTTCCATCACACAGATTCAGTGTAATATCCCCTTTTTTTTATTGTTTAATTTGAAAAATAACTTACAGAAATCTCTGTACTCAACCATACTTACCCAAAGCATAGCCTTGGTATAAACACATTGTACCAGAAAGAAAAAAGAGAAGGCATTCAAAAAAAAAAAGAAAAAAAAAAAAAAAAAAGGGTGCAACGTCTTACTCGAGCGAGACATTATCCCAGTTCCGTGTGATCTTATCTATAGATGTTTGCTTATAATTATTTATTTTTTAACTTATATTATATATAAAAAAATAGGTCACAGCAGAGAGAAACTACAGATAGCTCGGTGGAGAAAAAAACAAAAAAAAAAAAGATACTGATTGAAGAACAGAACAAGATTTCGCTTGACATGGAAGAGGAATAATGTCTCTGATGTAGCTCCGTTCCGACATTATACCTAGAAGAGTCATCTCAAAGTTTCGATAATTACTAAAAATAAAATAAAAAAATGAACTGGTCTTGGCTTTTAAATAAAATAACAAAAATATATTAAAGAAACTTTCTAAAAACTAAGCAAGAAGACAAAAATCTAAGTAATAGAAATCTATTTTTCTATTATGTGGCAAGTTTTTTATGTCATGCAAGCGTCCATGTTGACCCAGTTTTCAGGGTCATGTGTGTAAAACTGCGTTACGCAATACTGCGACTGTCCATGAGATGTCGGAAATTATTCGTAAATCAACTGTGGGAACATTCATCCTGAATACTTGAGGGGGGGGGGGGTGGGGGGGTGGACTTTGTTTCCAGGATATAAAATTTCCATTTTTTTTTTTTTTTTTTTGTGACAAAATTGGACAAAATTGGTGGAATGTTTTAATTCAAACCCCAACCAGATTTTTTTTTTTTTAATTCAATCAGGGACCAAAGAAACACAGTTTACATGCACTGTACAAGGAATTGCGAAAAAAAATAATCTGGTTTCTTTTTTTTTTTTTTTCCAAATCTTTATCAAAACATGCTGTTACTGCACACGGTGCCCAAGGCATGTTGCAGAAAATCCGTTACAACATGCTTGTTAAATCGAATCGAGTACAAATAGGCAAGACTGTCCGATCAGCCTTATGAAAATGTGGGAACCGTATCAGAGGGGGTCGGGGTTGGGGGCAATCTGACAAGAGCAGCAAGAGTTACCCTGGGACAAAAAAGAGAAAAAGATACGTGTAGAATTCACACATGATCTTTGATCTCCTTAATTAATGACATAAATAATACATTATTTATATTCTTTACCTCACATGACGTTTTTTTTTTTTTTCAAATAAATTTTATAGTCCTTGATAATCATGATGTCCGTAAAAATACATCAAAGACCCAAGCACGGGCTTCAGAATAATAAAACAGGATTCCTAAATATATATATTTTAAAATCACGCCATTGCATTCACTCCCCAATGAAAAGCATGCACTAGTGAAATTTGTCTTTTTAAAAATAATAGAAATCTTCAAAAAAAAAAAAAAAAAAAAAAAAAATGGCCGACCTGTTGTTTTTCTCCTGTATATTTTCTTTTTTTTTTTTTTTTTTTTTTTTTTTTTTTTTTTGCAATCTCAAGAAAATATTTGTTTCTTTAAGATCAGCTGAATTTCGTGTCCATGGGTGCAAAAGGAAAAAAAAAAAAAAAAAAAAAAAAAAAAGTCCGTTTGAAATGTCGTACAATATTAACAACGATGTCGCTCGACTCCGAATCGTTTATCCAAGGAATCTCGAAGCGTCTCTGTTCTGATGATAGTAACCATTTTGGTATTGCAAGTTTTTTTTTTTATGTATATATAATTTTTTTTTCTATTTATTTATTTTTTTTAATAAAAAACAAAAAAAAAAAAACAAATCTAGAAATAGTCTTGCTTGCAATCGTGTGCATATCTGGGGAGTGCAGACGGTTTAATACGAACTCCAAATGTTGAACTTTGGGTCTGTTTGAATGGCATGACCCAAGTGATGCTCTTCACTCGTTCACATACTTATGAACAATGAACGATAATGGAAGAGAAACAAGTAAGCGATATTATGGGCTTTGTGTAAAACCCCATGGCTTTGTAAAAGACAAAAAAAACAGGTCCGTTTCCTTCATCTGACTGTTCCCCGACTGGAGGGGTTGCTCTCCATGCTCAACATGTGCGATGCTTTACTTTTATATTTTCTTGTATCTATTATTAGTATTATCATCTTTTATCTATTTTTTTTTTTTTTTTTTTTGCGAGCAAACACGGGACTGCTTTTAGTTTTCACCCCTAAGAAACAGGCTCAGAAGACGACACCAAGCATGCAGTGTGTATTAAGTGGGAGGGGCAACGACTGGCCTCAAACTTTAAATCTCCCACCATCGGGATGACGGATGATGCTACAACAACCACGCTAGTTTTTTAGCGCTGTGCTACGAGCGGCCGAACGTTGCGGAGCTGCTGTCCAGAGAGGTCTGCGATGCTCTTCGTGTCAGAGGAGCGAGCGTCGGGTCCACCAGTGAGGACGGGGGAAAGAGCTTGAACCAGCCAATCACCATGTTGGACAAGTCCAGCTCGTCTAAAAGGATCTGAACGGCACCCATAAAAGATTTGTGGTCCATTCGGCCGTAATCTCCCCACACGATGACCTGATGGGCAAAAGGACATAAAGTTACACTACACTACTGCCCTCTTTTTCAGTTTTTTGCACTGATAAATGATTGCATAACTCAAAAAAAAAAACTGTGTTGTGTATCGTTTAATGTTGTGTATGCTCTTGTGCATAATTTACTGAATACTGTAATGTTTATTGTAAAATATACACAATAGTGAACAATAGACTATACACAACACTATACAACAAGCACTACAGTTTACAGTGAACTAATAGTGTATATACTTATACTGTAGTGTTTATTGCATAGTGTTGTGTAGTCGATTTTTCACCATCATGTATAGTTTACTGTATACTGTACTTCTGTGTATAGTCTATTGTATAGTGTTGTATACAGTCTATAGTTTAGCAATGTGTTACTGAATATTGTACTGCTGTGTATAGTTTATTGTATAGTGTTGTATACAGTCTATAGTTTAGTAATGTGTCGTTTAGTGTATACTGTGGTGTTGTGTATAGTCTATTGTATAGTGTTGTATACAGTCTATAGTTTAGTAATGTGTCATTTACTGTATACTGTAGTGTTGTGTATAGTCTATTGTATAGTGTTGTATACAGTCTATAGTAATGTGTTGTTTACTGTCTATTGTATAGTGTTGTATATAGTCTATAGTTTAGTAATGTGTAGTTTACTGTATACTGCGGTTTTGTGTATAGTCTTTTGTACAGTGTTGTATACAGTCTATTGTTTAATATATGTATAATTTACTGTATGCTGTAGTGTAGTGTATAGTCTATTGTATGATGTTGTATAAAGTGTTGTTTAGCATTGTCTATAGTTTATTGTATAGTGTTGTGTATTGTCTGTTGTTATTTTACTAAAAGCTGTAGTGTTTTTTATCTTCTATTGTATAATGTTGTATATAGTCTATTGTTCAGTATTCTGAATAGTTTACTGTATGCTGTAGTGTTGTGTATACTGTTGTATATATTGTGTTGTTTATACAATAAAATATACAACACTATAGGATACAGTAAACTATACACAATACTAGTGGTGTATATAGGTTTTTGTTCAGCGTTGTGTATAGTTTACTGTAGGCTGGAGTGTCGTTTAATGTTGAGTGTATAATGTTGTATAAGGTGTTGTTTAGCATTGTGTATAGTTTACTTTATGTAGTAGTGTTGTATATTTTATTGTATACTGTTGTGTATTGTCTATTGTTTAGCATTGTGTATAGTTTATTATAAGCTGTAGTGTTTTTTATATCTTATTGTATAGTGTTGTATATAGGGTGTTGTTTAGTATTGTGTATAGTTTACCCTATGTTTTGATGTTGTGTATAGTCTATCGCATTGTATTGTGTTATTGTATAGTGTGGTGTATACTCTTTAGTCAGACTTTTTCGCATTGTTGTCTGCAGCTGTTAAATATAGCAGTGCGTCCCAGAGGAACTATATGGTAAAAAAATTGCTTACTTGTAAGACTTTTCCCCCTGGAGTCTCTTCAAAGGACAGCTGCTGCTGGTAAAGAGGGTCCAAGGTTTTGCGTGCTACTTTTGTTTTCTTTTTGGCTATGCATGCTCCGTTCTCCAGCAGGTACACCTTCACGTAAGGGGCTGGACACACACAGGGGGACAGATTAATAGATTAGATTAATAGTGTGTTTGAACCTTATGTCATTATCTTATAAATCGATAATCCATTCTTACCTGGCAGTGCCTTAGATCCTGGTTTACCCACAAGGCCTCGGGCTCGAATAACCTCCACCTCCAAAGCTCCTTTTTTCTCCACCATTCCGATCTGAATGTCTCCTGAACGCAGAACACAAAAAAACAGGATAAGAGATGGGGATACGCTGCATTCCATTGACAGACTTCATCTGCATGCAAATTTATGCAAATGAGACATCTTAGTCAAACTGCCTGGCGATATTTTTAGCACTTACCCATAGGAGGTGTAGCCAAAGTCTGTCTGCCTACTAACTGGGCGGGGCCCAGTCCATCTAGGAAGTCGCTAAACTGGCTGTCTGCAGATAGACGCACTCCAGGAAAGATCAGGCTACAGAAGAAACAACTTATTAAGACTCAGACGCCAGAACAGAAACATAATGAGTTGCCTGACAAAACATTTCCATCAGTTTATGTATGTGTGTGTGTGCATGTTACTCACTTCCCCTCAGAGCTGAAGCTGTTCATGCTGCCGTCGGTGGACTCCCGGCTGGCCTGTCTTGTCATCCTGTTCCTCATCTCCACCGCCAGGCCTGTTTCAGTGCTTCTCTGAACGGTGCTGCGCAGCTTTTTTCCTCCTGCTTCTACAAAGAAGAACAAATTACGAAAAAATGTGTTATTGTTTATGAATTGAGAGCAGAACTAACAGTTTTTGTTATGTCTGGGAAATAACCAATAAAAGCTTTGTTGCTTGGTTATAATCTGGCAATTTCTAGGTCTTACAATCAGGTTAAATAACTACACATGAGAAAGGCAGTGGAAAAAAACTTTTTTGTTAATTTTTTGGGGCATTTTTTGCCTTTATTGATAGGTCAGAGGGAGGAAATGGGGCAGAGAAAAGTGAGGAAAGGCCCCGAGTCAGAATTAAACCCGGGTTACCAGAGTTTAACAACTCGCACATATGGGTGCCAGCATCCTAACCCATTACATTTAGGCGCCGGCCTAGGTAAAGAGTTTTTTTGTTGATTTTTCGGGGAATTTTTTGCCTTTATTGATAGGACAAAGATACATAATGTGGGAAGTGGTGGCTCAGTGGTTCACATTTACGGCATTTGGCAGATGTTCTTATCCAGAGCGACTTACAATTATCTTATTTATACAACTAAGCAATTGGGGGTTAAGGGCCGTGCTCAGGGGTCCAGCAGTGGTGGCTTGGTCAAGCTGGGAATCGAATCCACAGTCTTTGGGTTGGCAGTCCAACAGATTAACCATGAGCCACCACTTTCCAAATTTAGGTGTTGGACTGCAAATTGGAAGATCAGTGTTCGATTTCCAGCACCACTAAGTTGCCACTGCTGGGGCCCTGAACAAGGCACTTTTGCTCAGACCCCCAATTTCTAAGTTGTATAAAACTATAAAACCTTATTTAGAGCGACTTACATTAATCTCTTTTATACAACTAAGCAATTGAAGGTTAAAGGTTATGCAGTAGATGACATAGGCTGATTTCTTTCTAGCCCAGACTGTAGCCTAAACAAATATAATGTACAAATATATTTAAGACTGCTTTGCAAATAAAACAAAATACAGATTATACAAATCAGGTGTCACTGCCTCTGGATGTGACGAGCACTACACAATCTTACAGAGCTCTGTGCTAAACCTCCACCTTACCATGCTATCGCCACCGGGGACTTCCACCAGTTCAAGATGAAAAACACTGCAAAATGTTTTGTTGTGTAGGGTTTTAATGTTTTTTTTTCTTCTGTCTAACCATAGGCACTTCATGGTTATGTGACCAGCATGAAACTAATCCTTGCTTGTAGGTAATGCAGACCTCAGCTGGTCCTTTTTCCTCTGCAGTTATTGACAACGTTTTTACGCATATTGATTAGAAAATGTTGCAGGAGATTTAAATTACTTACTTTGGATAAGACACATGGCTAAAACAAACACAGGGTAGAAACATGAGTATCAAAAGAATGAAGTGTTGCATAAACTGTATGGTATTAATTGTAGAGATCGGAATATTGGTGCAATTGTGCAAATAAAAGTATGACGCAGGTGGTGAAACATACAGACATGGAAGTAAAACAAGTGAAAGGCCTCTAGATGCACGTGCATTTATTACTAATATATATATTTGTATTCTATAATACAAATTACTAAAGATAAAGATTTATTATTTAAACACAATTTGTGCAAGAAGTCGGATGCTCGATCACAGAACTGCCGGGAGAATAAAACAAAGTGTTTATCATTGTACAGATAGCAGTTAATCAACCTATTCGTAGCAGGAGAATAAAAAAATTTTCTCGACATCCAACAACATCAATTTATTTTGTCAGATCTGTTATCTGTTGTTGCTAATTAAGTAGCTGATTATCTTAAGGTCTTGGTCAAGATTCATATTTAGCAGATTCTAAAAGATAATTGATAATTTATACCCCTTTTAACATGAATGAGGTTTTGAGCACATATTAGCCACAAGACAGATATTTTTGCGAAAAACAAATACAAATTCCTAGATCTCCGGGGAGGAATTTTTATAAGAAAGTTAGTAACAGTACTAAAATACCAAACAGAACCCGATTACATGCTGCTGCTGTAGTTAAACTAGTTTATAAAGGTACACAAACTACATGAACTATGAATTACCATTAAAACACACCAAAATCACACTATATTCCAATAGGTCCAAAAGAAATACTGTAACCATGACATCATCTTTCAGACCCTTTGACTCCTGAAGTTAACTCCAGCGTTGAAATGCAACGCTAAGATTAATTCACTCCGTTTAATCCAGATTATATTTTAAGCAGTATGTGAACATGCTAAAGATGTATCTTGTCTGCGGAAACAGGTTGCGCAGAGGTTTTGCACATACATGTGTTGACTGGGCAGGTAGGACAGCCTATTATAATGAAGGGACAAACTTTTTTTTACGGTCCTACGTAACACAAAATATTTTACAGAATTTATATAAATACATTTAGACCGATTAATTTGGTATCAGGATGTGTCGAGACTTTTAACCAGCAGAACAAAAAATGTTTTACCTATTGCACCTTTAACTTTTTAATGCCATTTTTAATAGCATTTTTCCAAAAAGCGAATCATTTGCATAAAATGTTTATAAGATTCATGAAATTGAAACAAACAAAACCATAAACAATTAAACGTCTTATAGGGCAATTGTATTTTACGAATACACACCTCTATTTCACCGTCCTCTTTCTCTAGATCTGCCTTAAAACATGCAGAATGAATAAACACACAACCTGCCAACAGGGTCCCGTCCCACTGATCATTAGTAATAGCAAACATGACTCCATTAACAGGGTCAAAATTATCTCTGAGAAAATAAACCTATTTCCGAATGCCAGTTCCAGGAAGAAAACTCCACCGCTCATTAATCCTGAACTAAATCAAACTAAGCCTAATTAAAGCTTCATTATAAAGAACCATCTGGTATGTTAGTGATCAATAATGCTTAAGATCTCAAATTCGATGTAGATTACGATCTCTCCATTTGGTGTTTTTTTTTTCAACAACAAAACATGCATTAAAATGGTCATAGAGTGATAAATTGTTAGCCAGTTTTATTATGCTATAATACCTGGCAGTGCACAGGAGCTAGAGTGCAGCGTCAAGGTCAAAATATGTTCTAGCAACCACGGCTGGAGCTAAGTCAAGACGCAGCATTATTTTTTATGATCGGTTTATTATTTGCATATATATATATATATATATATATATATATATATATAAACAAAAAAAAAACATGCTCAAGGCTAACATGCTCAAACCTTTTTAGAAAGCCTGAGAAATGAATTCTCAATTTTCACCAGACACCAGACTCTTAAAAACCAGGATCTTTCTCACCTCCTTCCTCCTCGTCAAACGAGTTCATGCAAGGAAAATAGACAGCCAGTGCTTCGAAAGAGGCAGACAGACTCATGCGGCTCTGCGAGCGCTGCATGCGCCCATTCCCGGAGCTGGTGCATGATCCGGTGCTCGTCGTGGTGCTGGTGGCATCTTGGCTTTGCCGTCCCATGGTGTCCTTGGACCGCTTTTGTGCCAAAAGAGCTTAAACTATGATGTCTAAATGCTTAAAATTTAGATAGGTGCTCCTTACAAGCGTAGTCCATAGAAGATACCAATGAGCCTGGTAGTAGCAGATTGTAGCACTGTGTGTGTTTGTATTAGTAAGCTCCCTGGAGTATACAATACTAGAGCTCTGAACTGAAAGATGCTGCCTGCTTGTCTCTCCTTTCTAAAGAGCGCACACACTCACTTTCTCTCTCTCTCATACACACAGGATGGGTGGGGGAGCAGACCCTTTTTTCCTCCTTCCTCAGCCAATCGGAGAACGCGCTGTGGATGAGCACCTAAGACCTGATAAGCTCTACCCAGAGATACAGCATCACTGCATGCGTGTCTGTGTGTGTTTGTGTGTGTCGGTGTGGTCATTAGCAATTACAGCATCATCTCCATCCCCCTTACTTCCAGACTGACCATGTACCACACATCAGACACTCTCGGTTCACGTGGCGAGCACACACACACACACACACGCACAAACACACACATAAGGTGGGACATCCGCCCTTTTAGTAAACGTTTCTCTTTCCTAGGATAACAAAAAGAGTTGTTTGTTTGACTACCTGTAATTACAGCCACTCTCGTTTTATGGTCTGAGCAGTCTATCATTTTCCAGCATGTTGACTTCGAGGAAGACAAAAACAGTTTTAAGAAAAGAAAAGAAAAAGAAAAAGATAAGAAAAGCAAAATGAAAAGGAAGAAAAAAAAGATAAACCTTAAAATAAGAAAAGCAAAGAAAAGGAAAGAAAAGAAAAGAAAAGAAAAGGAAAGAAAAGAAAAAAAGATAAGAAAATAAAGAAAACCAAGAAAAAGATGAAAGAAAAGAAAAGCAAGAGAAAAGAAAAAGTGAAGAAGAGAAAAGAGAAGAAAAAACATAAGAAAAGAAAAAAAGAGAAAAAGAAAGAAAAGAAAAGAAAAAAAATGAAACAAAGGCTCTCAAAATCAGATAAACAAAAACGAATTAAATCAAAATACATTATAGAAGAAAAGAAAAATTCAGTTAAAAAGTGTAGTGAAACTTTAGATAATTAAGTCACCTCGAATGAGTAGCTAGTTCGAAGAGTACTTATACTTATAAATATAACGTTACCTCAGAAACCTACTTTCTGCTATCCAAAGAACAGCATTAAATACCAATCATCACAAAGGATGTTAAATGATAGCTAGCTAAATTCACCAGAAAAGATTATCCATTGGAAGCTAAAAAATAATAACATACAATTAGTTATAGCTAACTATAACGATGGATTTCTAACATTTACAATTAAAAAAACAAAAGATTAACGGTAGCTGGCTGAAAAGTTACCTCAGAAGTTATCTGGTAGCTAATTAGTGACAGCTAACAAGAATTCAGCAAAGAAGTTGAAAGACAGAACGCTAAAGTTACTACAAAAGATCGCTCGATTCTAGCTAAAATTCGGTAAATTACTAATAACTAAAATCACCATGAAAGACTACTATTAGCAAGCTACAAGTTATCTTAGGAGTTGGTTGGTAGCTATCTAAAATTTACCTCAGGAAAATAAGCTAAACGATTACAGATTACTTTTTAAAAGTAAAGATTTCTTATAATGATATATATATATATATAGTATATATATATAGTACTAAACAACAACAATTATGCGTATTACTCTCTAAAACATCTGTGAAGACAGCTAGCTCGTGTAGATGAGAAAGCATAAAAGCTTATTGATGTCTTAAGAGTCAATACACATTAGATGTTATTATATGTCTTAAGAGTCAATACACATTAGATGTTATTATATTAACCATTATGATCTTTTTTTCTTTTTAACAAAGAGCTCCGAGCTCCTAATGTGCTCGTGTGCTAAGAAAAAAAAAATCCACACTGATACGCCATGGGATTAGAAATGGGAAAGAGCTGAGCGAGAACTAAATATACACATTCATTAAAAGATGAACGTCTTATTAAGGAAGAAGCTTTTTTTCCTCCACAGCTGCGGTGGGGATTCAGGAAATGACGAGTCCAAACACTTTTTTTAATAGATACATCCCATTAAACTGTCTTTCTTTCTGAAATTTATATTTAAACAAGAAATATTGCATAATCTATGTTAAGTAAACTGTATTATATTAAACGCAAAATTAAGTACATTTTATTATACTATAGACTTTTACCCCACAGATCTACAACTCAATAATGTATTTATATAATTAATATAATTGCCCCGTGCAAAATTGCCACACGCACTGTAATTACAGGGCATGTGACAATTTTGCAAGGGGCATTTATATAATAATGTGTCCATAACGCACTACTTTAAGCACATGATGCACTATTATGACCTAATAAATTCTATTATAGTCAAACAATACAGTATAGTGCACTAAGTCAACCCACAATGCAAGGCTAATGTACATCTACATAATGCAACCTCTTAATGCACTACTTGGTTCCCATAATGCACTGTTCGCATTCCATCATGCACTACTATGACCCAGATACGTATACGTTTACAGTTCCGGCATTTGGCGGACACCCTTATCCAAAGTGACTTACATTTTCACTCCGACTGAGTAGATGAGGGTTAATTCATCACAATTCGCTCTTAATTGTACCAACAATCTAATCAAAAGTCCAACCTTAACCAGAAAGCTACCACCTACCTACATATACTGAGGATGACGATGTTTTAACAGGCTCTGCTATTCTTAAACAGACAAACTCTGCAGGAGATGCGGAGATGTATAAGATGTTTAAGTATAATTATTTGCGTCCTTAGGTCTCTGATACATAGCACTTAAAAATCCCCAAAATTAACCTTTGACTACCATTATTGGAGGAGAAAGAACACCATAAACACCTTTGCATGCATTGGAGAAGAATGCCATGGAACAATGACTTTACAGGTCATTTAAAACCATATGGTGCTGAATCACAAAGTGTTAGCATGGCTCATGCAGTGCACATAACGCTACAAATGTGTGTTTGGCTTCTTTCGGTTACAAAATTGTAGCTCTAAAGCTGTGTTTTTTTTAATAAATATTCATATCTGGACCCGTTACAACAATTCAATTACCCATCAGGATTTTTATACCGAGCGCCAAAAAGGTACTCTAATTCACTTCCTGACTAAAATGTCAAGTATGCATTGTAAGGCCAGTGAGCTAATGCGTGTATAAGCTCAAAAAACAAATAGATGTGTATTAGGCTGTATGTAAATATTGTTCTTTATTATTCAAATGAGTTCATTTTGTGAGCAGGAAACGGTGTGAACTTTGGGAAACCGGAACCTACTTTTAAAATGGAGGCGGTCGGGGTTAGGAAGACATTCTCAATTCATTGTGCATGTGGTCTGGACCAGATACTGTATCTGTTGTATCATCGGTGATAAGTTCAGACCCGACTATGTTCACTGTGTTTAGTATGTAGTGTCTGTAGAGTCATCTTAGAGAGGACGAACTACAGATCCACTATCGATCCATCATACAGGTCTATTGTATACAGGGCTAAATATAACTACGCTAAAGAGCAAAAATTAGCATGTGACGTCAACTGTCATTATATAAAACGTCAGTTCTTGGCAGCATGAATATTCTAGCGCTTAATCCTAACAGTTATAACAATCCATGCTAGCATACATCATCCACCAGGTGAGGGTTAATATATCATTATGATTATGTTAGTTTTACATAGCAGGTCTTAATGTTAGTGTTACAAGCTGGTCTTTATAGCCAGGTTGGCTGTTAAGGCTTTGTTTATGAAAGCCTTTAAACATTGTCCAGGGCCATTTTTGCCAACTGCTGATTTAAACAGCAATAAATAATAGCTCTAAACACTCTTTATATTTAGATCACATCCTAAGACAATGTCCTTTGGTGACCTGACATAGCAGAGTATTTATAAGTTGTATTAAACATATTTTACCTGGTAAAGTTTTGCCAAAAATCTGCCTAAATATAAATTAAAAAAAACAAAACACAAAATACATAAATGGACGAGTATAAAAAAAGCACTGCATTTACTTTCATTTTTAAGCTGTTTGGGCTCGAAATCACAAGGATTTCCTAATGGTATTTTTCTTCAACTCATTTTAAAGAACCTCAAGAAGGAAGTACTTCATAGAACTAACATATCAAATCATAAATTTGATGTGCTACAATACATGATAGATAAAAATGGCAAATGTTTCTTAAATAACATTCTCTACTTAATATATCAATTATTACTACTATATTACTACTATATTATTACATTGTAATTACAAGGGTTTTGTTGATTTTATTATTGTTTCAATTCAATTGCATAGCGAATGTGAAAGATGTTTACTTAAAGCAAACCAAGTGGCAAACCATCCCAAAGTAACACAAATACTCTTAATGTCCCATATATAGATGGTATAATTGCTAGAATACCACATAATAAGCAGAGACATCTGGAAAAATGCTGGACTTTCTCTCATCGATGTGTAACGATTGTGAAATGCCCTTCTTTGAAATCCTCCATCCAAACCCCGGATAGGGTAGGTGTTCAATCTCTCAGTGCTAAAGAAGGAACAAGAATTTAGCATTCATGAGGACGCAATAAAACATGTCGAGTTCAAAGCAGACAGAGAGAGAGTCTGGAATCCAAAGCATGTTTTTGGGAATTTAAAAAGAAAGGAAAATGCATGGCTCATGACAATGGCAGTAGAGAGATCATATCCCGAAACGTTGGTGTAAACAAGTCTGGACTGCGGTGTAGAGGAAATAGTGGTGTGTGTTCTTGCATGTGATTGATGAAGCTCCAGACACTGCAACGTGACCCTCTGTCTGTTAATAAACACAATTATGAGGCAGATCGGTGTGTTTACACCCTGTCAGGATCCTTGTTCGGCACCGCACACCGCCACGTCTGTGCTGTTGCCTTTCAAAAACAACGCCTGACACATCGACTTTAAGGTCATACAAAAAGTGGATGCTGTTTGTGCTGCATGCTAATATGTTGCTTTGAACAAGAATTTTTAGTTTCCAAAAATGGAAATGTGGACGGATGGATGAATGAATAGACCAAAAGCATATCAACCCAACCTACAAATTCCCCTTAAAGACGCCCTGTCCTCGATATGCTGACTAACGTAAATAAGGAAACAGGAATAGAGGAACAAGCATTCAACATGCAACTAACACACTTTTTAAGGAAGTCTTAAAAAAAGGGTATTTTTTTACTCATGCTGCAATGGATGTAGGCAGAGAGAACAGAACTGGATTTTTTTTGTACCATGTCTAACTGCTTGGGGATGTGTGAGTCACAGCATAAAGAGATTAACAGGCTAAAAAAGGTCTCGTTTTTTTTAAATATATTATATATATATATATGGCACTATATTAAAAGGATGCTAAAATAGATTAAGTGCGATCACTGCATGATGATTTATTTATGTAGTAATCTTATTAAGCACTAATTACTTACTTTTCTGTCTAATAATATTTGAACTATAAACCTGCAAATAGCTATGTGATTCGAAATGTTTTTCTATCATCTCGGACTTGTCTCAGGCTTGGACACTGGTCTCAAAACGAGTCTAGCGATATATGTTTTTTTCCCCTGCTTCAAAATAAAATCATTGAGAAAGCAGGTTTTTAGAAAATGATTAACTGGTTTTATCTAGAATCTAGATAATGTAGAACAAGCATTAACATTTGTCGCATGATATGTGCACCTGCGTCATGTGTGCGTGCTACACATCAATCGTTTGAATTTTGGCTACAGACAACATCCAATTTTAGAGTCAGCTAACGTTAACTGCGGTCAAGTTTCATCCCGAACACAGTACGAGTTAGAATTTGGATAGGAGTCTTTAATGAAGATATTAAAAAAATAATGAAAAAATACATTTATATTATATTTATTTTATATATATATATATATATATATATATATATATATTTATTTTCAATAACGGTTAAAATCAACTACTAAATCATCTGAAAACAATCACTACATAAGGGTTTGTACACAAAATATGCCATAATCAGAAGGACACACAAGCATTTAAAGTGAATATCCACTTCCTACTTCAGTTTTAATCATATAAAATGACTTGAGCTGCATCCAAAACATGTCCTTACAAAGATTCATCCAACTGAAATCAAAAATCAGGATCGGTGGATGAGGTTCAGGGCAAGAAAAGGTAGTTTTGCCCCAAAAGATCTAACAAATCTGTCAAAGTCTTGCACAATATTTAAACAGTTATTATTTCGGTTGTTATTGTCTACCCATGCAGAGCAATGGGAAGTGCAAAGTATGTCAATTCTTGAGTGTACAAACTATTCTTAGAAAAATCGGTGTTTATTGCTAATCATCTTATCCGCTTAATGAACACATTTTTTTCATCCCATATTTCATTATTATAAGAAAAGGCATTCATTCATTTCATTCATCTTCAATATCTGCTTATTTCCTAATTTGGGGTCACGAGGATCTGCTGGAGTACATGCAAACTCCACACAGAAAGGCCGCTGCCCGGGAATCGAACCCTGGCCTCCTTGCTGTGAGGCAACAGTTTAAGAAATTGGCATGATTTTTTGACTAAAATGAAACCCACATTGCTAAAGTATTTCCAGTGAACCGTAGGAACTCCAATTTCCGTCTAATGTAAAAGTAAAACTTTAGCATGAAATGTTTTTATACATTATGAGAAAATGACGCTGATTTCAAACAGAGAAAATCAGAAGCTAAAACATACTTTGCATGATTTCATTATTTAGCACGTACAAGTATTAAATATTAAAAGTAGCTGTCGTCTAGCATATTAAGGTGTGTGTGTGTGGGTATGTGTCACCATTAAGCATTGCCTAATTCTAAAAGGACAATTTTTAATGTCAAGGTTAAGCAAAGATCTTTCTTTCCCTAGTAAGAGGATACAGGATAAATTTATCCTTCAGCTGAAAACCATGCACCTGAAGAGACCCGAACACCTGAAGGCGCAGAGAAAAGGGCCATCCGGTTATCTTCCTGTCTTCCTCATATATCATCCTTCTACCTTTGAGATTAATTAGAGTCCTGCAAAGGCAGAGGTGAGGTAAGATGACGGCTCAGGAGAAGATGAATCACCGTGAGATTCACACGACTTTTGGTGGAACGAGGCTCGTGTTGCAAACGTGCTAAAGGAGTTGCACAGCAGGTGAAGACGGATTACATAGAGATGTGAAAACAGAACGGGATAGAAGTGAAAGGCGCATCGCCATGGCAACGCCGAATCAGTGTCAATTTCAGAATGCCGCGGCGGTCACTGCACAGGGCTTGCGTGTTTTTTTTGCCCCCTAAATAGAATAATTTACAAGGCACAATGAAAAAGGCTTATGCAACACTTGGGAAGTATTTTTGGTTTTCTGTCACAAGTCTAAAAAAGAAAGACTCATGTCTCATTTAAACTCACACTGGCTGATTGTTTCTCTTTGACTATCCGTGGGCCGTGCATTTGGTACCTGGCCCTTCAGTGGGGACTTGCCCGACTGATACACCTCTTAATACCACCACTACATTTACATTTACGCATTTGGCAGACAGCCTTATATCAGGGAGCCCAGCAGTGGTGGCTTGGTAAAGCTGGAAATCAAACCCACAGTCTTCAGGTTGGTAGTCCAACACATTACCATGAGCCACCACTTCCCGTCAAAATAATAGAAGACCATTAATACTATACAAAAATACTATACAAAAACCATTAATACTATAAAAAAAACCCCGTCAGCCATTTTGAGCCTAAAAATGATCATTTTACTGTACAAACGCCTTTGGTTACAGTTTTACTCTGATAACAGAGGTCGGAAAAATGTGGGCAAGCTATCTGGCCCTGGCACGTGAACCTAAAATCTGTTTGGTTAAAGAAACAAACTTTTTAATCTCAATAGAAAAATGAGATTAAAAAGGTTTTGCACACATGAAAAAAAAAACGCTTTGTGCTGCCATCTGTTGGTGTGTCTCGAAACTTTTTGATGCCCTTTCTTATATCCCATTTTTTAATCCAACTGAGCAGCTGGTTAAGCATCATGCACAGGGAAGCAGCAGTGGCGGCTTGGTAATGCTATGGACTGTAAACCCATTATCTTCCGATCAGGCATATAAAACCTTAAGGCAGGGCTTACACTGCACTATAGGGGAAAAAAAGTAAATGAAATAAATATTATTAGTTAGTTATTTATGCTGATACTGTGGAATTTTTTTATCATAACATCAATCTTGAAACGGCCGGTGTGAAACCTAAGCTTCAAAGTGAATCTGTTAAGATCTTTTGCCTCTCTGCAATGCAGCACGGTTGGCCATCTATGGACTGCTGTGCACACCACATGTCTCTCTCTTTCTCTTTCTCGTTCTCTTTATCTCTAACGGTAGGGATGCACTGGCTGTAATTTGCTGGGTCAAACGCAGCGCAGACGTTTTGCAACTTACAGAACTTTTTCAACAAACAGAACAGCAAAAATTCTTAATTCTCTCTCTTTTCTCGCTCTCTCTCTCTCTCTCTCTCTCTCTCCTCACTATATATATATATAACCCCTGTATATAATAACCTGTAACTGCTAGAAGTCACATGGTTTTAAAAAAGTGCTTAAAAGTATAGACACGACAAGGCGAGGTGTTAAAACTCTTTAGGTATAAAACGATTTTTCATTTCGATTCTCTTCATCGTCCTCCATCCGATATTAAATTACCATCTGCTAAAGCACACACACGCGTCAATGATCCCAAAGCATCTGTAGGGGAATTTTTAATTTTAGTATTGGTTATATTGCTAGTAAATTGAGATGAAGTTGCAAGCATCTGCAAGCTTTAGCTGAGTGGATGTGATTTTCTTTTTGCAGGGGCTATAGACAAAGCAGAAGAGTCTGGAAAGCTCAGATCAGACAAAACAAAACCTTCAAAACAAATCAATAAAACATGGATTACAAATCTTTTTCTTACAGCCCAAACCACGGCATTACTTTATTTTAAAACATTAAAACAGTATAATGGGCATAAACCAGCGTTTTTTTTACTAACCTACAGTGTATAAAACTGTCTCTCGGCCATGAATTGATCAACACTAAAGAATAAAAAAAATGTAGCAGTGTGTTGACATTTTATCAGCAGGATTGTCACTATTACTAAACCAAAATGCTGCGTAAGGCAATAAAACCACTGAACTGTTTAGTTGCTCATGGATCTTGCAATATTTGTTTTTTTTTGTTCTGCTGACAAAGATATTCAAGCGTTATAGATGTGACATTTGTGGTAACATAAATTCTTAAAGAATGTATATCTTGACAATATATTGAAACACCTGTTTATGTTTTTCTAAAGCCCTAACCATAAAGTTCAGGCTTCAGAAAAATCTCCGTCTCTAGATATGTTTTATATTTAAAATGAGGAAAATATGTGTGCGTTACCTGACGCAAAAAAAAGCCTTAAGTTTTTGGAAGTCGACATCGTCAAGAATTTCTGCGAATTAAAATGCACAAGTCAGTAAAATATACCAGCATTAGGAATTTGGTGGGCTTTTCATATTTTGTTTTTAATTTTTACATTTACGAGGAAAAAACTTTATGGACGCTAAGTCTCTGTTACGGATGTGGGTCTCGGTTGGGTATTTAAACCGACAAAACCTTGACCTATAAGACATCTGTATAGTGAAGTTAAAATAAAATTGAAAAAATGATCTTTTTGTACGTCGCTAATCGGAAGATCGCGGTTCAATTTCCAGCACCGCCAAGTTACCACCGGTGGGCCCTTCAACAAGGCCCTTAGTATAAGTATATTCAATTCATTGTCATTGTGCAAGGTACGTGTACAGAGCCAATGAAATGCATTTTTCACATATCCCATCTTAGTAAGTTGGGGGTCAGAGCGCAGGGTCAGCTATGATACAGCGCCCCTGGAGCAGGAGGGGTTAAGGGTCTTGCTCAAGGACCCAACAGGTGGTTGACTTGCCGGAGGTGGGGCTTGAACCCAGGTGTTTCTGGTCTTCAGATTAACAACTCAGCACCTTAACCATTTGAGCCACCCTGCCCCCCCACAATTGCTCAGTTGTAAAAAGAGATAAATATAAGTCGCTCTGGATAATGGATGTGTATATATATAGGCTTATATAGGCTCAGTGAAAGCTCGGCTGTTGTGTGTTAAAACCTACAGTAAGGTGTGATAGTACATACTGAGACGGCTGTATTTTTAGAATTGGATGTGCTTTCATTGAAACGACTCGCACTTTGCGTATTACTCTGGTGTAGTCTGTGTTCAGGCGGTCGTGAGATGGCAAAATATATTTTATATATATAAAAAAATCCCAATCGAACCGTTAATTCCTTAATGCAGATTTTACAGTGTCTCAACCTGTTCTATTTCCCACAGTCACCATCGCTACATAAAAACTATGTATAATATATTTTGCCATCTCACGACCGCCTGAACACAGACTACACCAGAGTAATACACAAAGTGCGAGTCGTTACAATGAAAGCACATCCAATTCTAAAAATACAGCCGTCTCAGAATGTACTATCACACCTTCCTGTAGGTTTTAACACACAACAGCCGAGCTTTCACTGAGCCAAGAAGGTAGAGAGAGAAAAAAGAAGAGCAACCATTCTGTCTTTTTCTACATAACCTACAGCAGTCCAGTACAGCATCTTTATAAAATGTTTAAAGCATCGTTAAATAGCAAATAGTCTATTAGCAACTAGATTTGTATGCTTAACTGAAATATCAAGTACAGACCTAGTAATTTGACCTCATTTGACAATAGTATAGTGAATAGTGCAGAGTAAATAGTATATAATTTGGGACACAGTTAAGGAGTTAAAAAAAGGAGTAGAAAAACGGTTGGCTACCTTCAAACTAAATCATGTAAATGATGTAAATTATATTATTTGCACCTGTATTAATTTTCTGTCTGCTAGCCAACTACCAATTAAAACTCTCTCAGCCGTCTGCACTCTCTGAGCCGTCCTCACTTGTAAAATCATCCGGCGAGACACCGGTTCTTTTAAATTACAGCCTCGGTGCCAGGAAGTTCATTTGTCTTTTGCGCTCACTCTAATCTGTGAATATACTTTAGGGAATGCTACAATGCACTTTTGATTTAATAACGTCATCTATAGAGGGAATTAGGAGTTTAGTGCATGAGGTTCTGTGCTAGTAACAAGAAAGTTATGAGTTTAAATCTCAGGACGGTAGAAGACGATGTTGTGCCCTTGAGCAACTTCTTGAATCCACTGCCTCAGACATTTTGCCCATGCCTTAAAGAGCATAGGATATCCTTTATACACTGACAGTCTGAATAGTTTCCTGCACTTCTGTACACTGAAGGAAGAAGCAATAAAATTTTAGTACAAAATAACTAATGGACTGAAACTACTTTTTCTCCTTTCGGCTGTTCTCTTTTTAAGGGTCGCCACAACCAATCATCTGTCTCCACCTAACTCTAGTCTCTACATCCTCTTCACTTCACTCTTCACATATACTTCCTCTTTGGTCTTCCTCTTTGCCTTCTGCCTGGTAGCCTCATTTCTAACCCCCTTCTACCAATATACTCACTATCCCTCCTCGGTACATGTCCAAATTAACGGACTAAAACAAGGATATAAAATCAGAAGTATTTGTTGCAAATAAAAGTATATGTTGCTTATGACGGCTGCGAAAAATAACAAAAGTGGTTTGGCTAAAACTTTTTTTTTTCACTCCTACTCAGATGCTACTATTGTTGAAGCTAAAAAATGTTCTACCATGGCACCGTCGCTCAACATCAAACCCCGCCCCTTATTTGTTCCCATGGTCATGGCTCAAAATACAGTTTACGAACAAAAAGAGAAGGTTTAATGAAGTTTTTGGTAAAATCTGGGTAAGGATGTTGATTTATTTGAATGTCACATCAAATGTCATGCTTTATTTTTTTTGTGCTTTAAAAACAAATTGTAATCAGATATCAATATAAATTTAATAAAATCATCTGCGAAAATAATTACTATTAAGTATTTTAGCATAAATAATTGTTAGTATTAGTATGGATTTATTATTAACACAAGATTAATCCAGTTAAAACACAAACCGACCTTCTTCTAAAAAATCTGGTATGATAAATGAAGCAGAGTTGTACACGTGACATCGAATGGAATTATGCGCCTGGCCCAGCGTGCACCACATCCACAGAAAAAAACAGGCCGAACGATGCTGCCAAAGTGCTAAACGCTGTAATACGATTAAAGGGAAACTGAGTCCTTTTCCCTTAGGACTGAACCGGCTACGGTGAGATTCGAATAACAGGGAAATAGGACAAAGGTTTTCTTTTATGCTAGCTATAAAAACTTTCTGCACTCAGCACGAAGAGTGAGACAGTGTAAAGTGACAGGCCACGTGAAGGCTGCTTGTGCTTAGCTAGTCTTCACCAGTCCCAGGAGATGGGAAAAGTGCTGGTGAGCATTCGCAAAAGCACATTCTGCACGTTACGGTGCAAAAAGGAGGTCAGAGCAGCTCACGAAGCCTGAAATAACACCTTTTTGATCATCGAGGCAGAAAAGCAGAAAAACAATGAGTTTTTAAGGTTGTGTATGTGTGCAGGTGACTCCAACACTCCAGATTTTTATCCCCTGATTTTATCGACTTTTTATGTATGTGCCTTTCAGGAATTTTATTTAGCACCTAAACAATATATAACGTTTTTATCCTAGGGTGACAAATACAGATTGCTAATTAATTGGTTTGGCAATACTAACACAATTAACAGCAGTCTAAAGTTCAGCCAATGCATACACAATTTCTTAACAACATGTATTTTATTTTAAGAGTACAACTATTTAAAAAAAAGGTGGGTATTTCTTCAATTTTAATTAAGTATATTAAGGCTTTAGAATCCAAATGAATCAGACATTTGGTTTTATATCAGATGTCAGTGACACATATTTGCAGACAGACGCTAGTCTGAATAATCTAACCGACTCCACCAATCTGTGGCCACCTTCCAACGGTTACTACAAATTTAAAACAGTTGTCTAGAATGTTTTTAGTATGTTTCTGCTTTAGATTATTCCTTCAATGGAACTAAGAGACAAACACGGTTCCAGCACAAAGCCTCAGAGTTCCATTAAGACATGGCGTGTTTGGATTGGAGTGGAAAAACTTAAAGTGTTCTGCACAACACTACCGAACACCTTTAGGATGAACTGAAGAAGCAACTGAGCATCAGACCTCCATACCTGATGTCAGTGTCTGATCTCACTAATACTATTGTAGCTGAATGAACACATCTCACATTTAAGCTCCAAATTGTTGTGGAAAGCCTTACTAGAAGATTGGAGCAGCAAAATATGGACTGTAGGTCAAAATTCGGAGTAGGAAAGAAT
The DNA here is from genome assembly GCA_005784505.1 of Bagarius yarrelli. Classification (NCBI taxonomy): domain Eukaryota; kingdom Metazoa; phylum Chordata; class Actinopteri; order Siluriformes; family Sisoridae; genus Bagarius; species Bagarius yarrelli. The sequence goes on from VCAZ01000005.1 coordinate 9,180,363, forward strand.
AGATGAGACAGGATGACATACCACCGTGTTGCCTCTGCTGGGCTCCTGAGCAAAGGCCCTTACCCTCCAAATACTCAGGGGTATAAATGAAATAAATGTAAGTCGCTCTGGATGGTAAAGGTAAATGTAAATGTTATGGTGAGACATAACGAACAGTGTAGACGTACAAAGACACATACTGTACACTGCTTAGTACATGCTGTATAAAGGACATACAGTCATATTTCAGACACAGCTAGAGTCCCTACCTCATTAATACAATACACTATAACCTGTCCTTCTACTCGTATTGGTGTCTTACTGTCCTTATTTTCTGGCACGCTTAAGGTTTCTAATATTTCAATGTCTGTGAGTCTCTTTCAGAGGTGAACTTGAGAACAAACACAGCACAACCTGAAACCCCATTCAAATATCGTCCCTCCCCCGACGTTGCACAGCATCACATCATTCATGTGATTATTCTTTTGCAAATCACCCACAACATCTTATTCGCATATGCAAATTAGTACTTGGAATATTATTAAACCAGTTACGCTTTCTTGTAACAGAAAAAAAAAATATTTCGTGGAACCATGCAAGATACAACATGACGGATTTTGGTTTAATTTTGTCGCTGCAAGCCGCAATTTTGTCATTCATTTATTAGATGCGCTATTTAATTGCCATTTTAAGGGATAAACTGTTCCTTTAGGTGTATAAATGAAAATTTTATTTAAACCAAGCCTTCCTTAAATTATTGTAAGGGCCATATAATTGTTGCTATTTTTAATGGGAAGCGGGTCGGTCTGTAACATAAACTCCATGGGTTAGAATGACTCTCAGTATTATAGTGGATGTACTGGAAATGTATTTATTTTGCTTATAAATGCTAGATCACTAAGCATTACTAAACATATAGTACATAGAATATTAAAAGATAACAGATGAGACAAACAGCCATTTCTTTTGCATTGAACACTCGTCCACTTTTGGTTACATTTCCTGCATTCTGTATCATTTTTCTCAACCGTCTGGTCATTTTGTTGTCTTTTTGAATTTTCTTGATGGTTGGCGTGCAGTAGCACCTGCTCATTATCATGGAACGTTACAATGGTGGATAATTTTACCTTATGCCTTGGTGGGCATAAGGTAAAAATTGCAAATTTCACCGAAACTTTATAACCTGTAACTAATTGTCATCACCTGAATCTAATCTGACACCACCAGACTAATTATATGTTCGCTTCTGTCATGTTCATTGCAAAGTTTTGTTTAGCCTAGCATAGCATTACCGGGCGCTTTTTTTTTTTTCCACTTCTGTGTACTGATGTTTGCCTGTTTATTCGTTCTGCTTATTTGTTAACCTTTTGATTTTTTTTTTTGAATTGTGATTAATGCTATTGTTTAGCAGGCCATAGTTTCGGGGTCCCCTGACCTAAAGCTTTTATTAAACCCGAGCCTTAACCTCAGCTGTCCACCCATAAGCCAATATCAAATGTCCTATTTTACCTTCATGATCCTAAAAAAGGCTCGGACATGGTAAAAAAAACAAAAAAAACATGTTTAATCAGGGTTGCCTGTCTTACTTGCGCTTCTTACATCATTGATTATACTATTCTCCTTAATTGGCAACAAAAAGTTGGCGCTAAGGGAACAGCCATCCCCCGACTTGGGTCTGATTTATTAATGTAAATGATGTCTTCTCTACAAATACCAATACTTTAGTGCTATAAAAGGTCCTGTATTAGGCTTCTGGATATTTTTCTTGCTGCACTTTCTGCAGGTAAAATCATCCATCAAAACTGGTATAAAAATCCAGAGTTATGTTAATGACACACGGCAATGCAAGACAGGGCAGCAGCTTCATAAAGTTGTGCAGAAGACGTTAGACACCAAATGCTCATTTCCTACTTCTCTATTTAACTTTTTTCTAACTGGATCCCTTCGTATGCCCTTTTCAAATCCCCTATAAAAGTCATAGAAGCATCTTTGGCTGTATCTGGATTCGTTATAGCCAGGAACTGTCCCTTTGATAACCAGTTTTATTGGGCAGCCAGATGTAATGGGGTAATTTTAGTCAGCATGTAATCGTTTAATAATTGGGGAGGGCATCTGCTTCTTGCTGATACTCTTAATGTCTAGGGTTAAAGCATGTTTAATAAGGCCACATAGGCATCAAACAAACCATGTTAATAAAAATAGCAGGTGTATTTATTGGCCCAAAAAACTCAACCGCAAGCACTCGCATCAAGCAACTGCACCACAGACCTCCTTACCTGATGTTAGTGTCTGATCTCACTAGTACTATTGTAGCTGAAAGAACACATCTCACATTTAAGGTCAAAATTGTTACTATTAGAAGAGTGGAGCAGCAAAATATGGAGTGTATGTCAGAATTCTGAGTAGGAAAGAATGGATAAGACAGGATGACAGACTGCTTCGGGGTAAAATTTTATTGTATGTACCACGATACACTGCACTGTCCTCTATAGTAACCGAAACGGAAGAGCTGTCACAATCAATCGGTTAAGGTGTTGGACTGCCAATTGCGAGATCTGGGTTTGATTCCCAGCACCACCCTATTGCCTCTGTTGGGCCTCTGAGCAAGGCCCTTAACCTCCAAATGCTTAACCTGAATACGTAATTGCTCATTTTTATGCAGTCATAACAAATCTAAAATATTCAAAATGATCAAACGGCAAACAATTTTTAGCCGCTTTCTTACTATAAATCAGTAAACAGTGCTATTTTTTTTGCGGATTTTAATATACGGATATGAACAGCAAACTCAAGTCAATTCAGAAGCCAAATTCCAGTAACAGCCAAGCTTCTGGCACTTGTCATTTTGGGCTCCAGATTGCTCTCACTGTGACATTTCCTCCTGGCCATCGCACATCGTTCACTTCCACTTCAGTCTCTAGTCCATCTGGCACAAATGGCACCCCATTTGCAGACATTGAACAGTGAAAGGATTTTACAGTTACTAAAGCAAAGGACACGTAACCAGGTGCTTTCTGGTCACCGCTATACAACAAGCAATTGTGGGTCAAATAATAGTGAAGAGAAGTTCGTTAAAAAACAAATGATTGCTGTTCTTTGTGTACTTGTGTGTTCAAACGGAACGATAGTCTGGACATTATGTTCAGACACGATGATTCAAGGGGACGGCGTCGAGTAGTTGGTCTACATCTTTCTCTCTCTCAGTCGCTCTCTGTCTCTTAATCTCGCTGTCCCTCTTTTTATCTGTAATTTATGTATTTGGTCGCACTGATGACATACACTGAACAAAACAATCAATAACGAGTAGGAAACTGGCACAGCTGAGACACTTAAGTGCGGTTTACCAAACTAAACTGAATAAGTTCACTTTATTGAACACAACTGATGCATGCAGTGCAGTAGATAGATAGATAGATAGATAGATAGATAGATAGATAGATAGATAGATAGATAGATAGATAGACAGATAGACAAGTAGACAGACATACAGATTTATAGAAAGACATACAGAGAGAAAGAGGGAAAAAACAGACAGACAGACACCAAGACAGAACACAACGACAGACAGACAAATAGAAAGATAGATAGACAGACAGTCAGAGAGCCATAAGAATAGACAGACAGATAGATAGACAGACAGACAGAGAAACAAAAGGATAGGACAGACAGACAGACAGATATATAGACTAATAGACCAGTGGGATAGACAGACAGGCAGATTTGTAGGTCTTGCTGCATAACAATGCTCGTTCATTTTTTAGAAAATATCACAAGTAGGTAAAAACAGCGTCTAGTTAAGACCAGTTGTAAACTGGAGTGATGTAGCTGAGACTGAAGAACTGCCAGAGACAATTAAAACCAGTACCGTCCATAGCATTCACTGGATTTCTATACCGTTCCTTACTTTTGCATAATTTCTTTCTGTATAGCACATGTTTCTAACAAAGACGTTAATTATTGTCATCTCATGACGAATGGCTTCTATACTGACTTAAATCAAGTGCATTCATTAATTCTTTTGTTTTTAATTATGATGGTAATTACAGGCTTTCCATTTGTAACAAGCATTCATTTGTCAAAAAGAAAAATAAAAGAATAAAAGACATGTAAGAATGATTTCCTAGAATTTCTGTTCTATTATTCTGACATTACCCGAACACATGTGGTCGGTTTCGAAAGAAAACAGTTATATTAATTACACTTTCCAGTAAATACTACATATTTTTTTGGCTTGAGCAAGACCCTTAACCCTTCCTGCTCCAGGGGGCGCTGTATCATAGCTGACCCTGCGCTCTGACCCCATGTTACTAAGATGGGATAGAACCCTGGTCTTTCTGGTATCACTACAACACCTCAACCGCTAAGCCACCACTTCCCCCAAAATTTAGTCTAGTGTAAAACTTTGTCTTACACCTCATACTATAATAACCTCCAGCTTTCTAAAAAGTCAGTCCAATAATGTTTGTTGCAATGTTTTTAATGGATTCGCTCATTCAGACAAGAGTATCAGCAGGTGCATGTTGGGTAAGGTGGCTCCGTACTGGTATCAGTTAGCGGATTGCACAGAGTGGAACATGTCCGAACACGTCCGAGTGGACAGACCAAGCGCATACTGTACACAAAAGCACACAACAGGACAAAACCCTGTGTTTTGTCTTGTTTTTGGTCAGAGCGAAAGAGTTGGAACATGCCCCCAGTGAAAGGGTGAGAATTTCATCCTTATTATGACATGTATTCAATCCTTTATTTAAGCCATCACAGTTAGAAGGATAGGACAGACAGACAGATAGACAAGTAGACAGACTGAGACAGATAAATAGACAGTCAGACAGACATACAGAAAGACAGAACGATAGAACAGACAGACAGACAGATAAAAGGATAGAATAGGACAGGCAGACAGACAGACAGACAGATAATTCAAGCCATCACAGTTTATATTATTGGATTTAAAAAAATGTATGTACATTTTATACATTTACAGCAATAGTCTGCCCGGCCCTTGAATCATACTGTAAATAAATATAATAATAATAATAATAATAAATAAACTAAATGCTTACTACTGAATAGTCCAGCTGGTTTAAATGTGATAAAGAAAGAGTGATGCATTTAATATGACCCTTAGTGAAAATACAGCGATTGTATCATCAGTTTTCTATAAAAAGAGAAGAAATTCTTTTGTGCTCCAGTGCATAGCGAACACCTGCGGACATGTGAATACTCATTCATTGACAAAAGTAACACCCACCATGTCTGTCTAATGTGCTAGTATGAATAAAGGATGCAAGGCAGCTATGGCAACACCAACAGACTGCAAAGTCAGCAATAAAGTTACAGACACTAGAGAAGCAGCTGATTCCTACTCGGATGCTCTGTCGCACCAAAAAAAAAAAAAAAGAGGATGAGGGGAAACAGCTTGATAGAGGAAACAATAAAGAGCATAAAATAGAAGAAGGCTGACGCATAGCAGAATCTGTTGACAGCAATGGAAGAGGAAAAGACAAAAAAGGAAATGCATTCGAATTATCTAGAAGAGAGAATGTAAGAGAGAATGTGGAACTCCTGCTTCCTGGTTCCTGTGAGGAGGTTTATTTTTAGTTTTAGCTAAAGCTGAAAGATTAAATATTAAGAATTGAAATCATCCAGATGGAAGGAAAGAGGGATTTAAGATCAAATGAATGACAGATAGATTAAAGAAACAGACATACACGCATTCATATAATTTGTTGTCTTACCTGTTTGGCTGAGTTGGGAGGTGCTGCGACTCTTGCGGGACATGCCGACCACGGCGGCCATTTTCGCCCCGATGCTTGAGCGCCTTTTTTTGAGGTTTCCACCCACCATGCCTACGGCCGTGTCGGATTGGCTGCCGTCGGTCTTTTCCAAACTGCAAATATCCCCGCCGATGCTGGTGCTTTTGATCAGATTGGTGCTACTCGTCACACCCATTTGCCTGTTTTTCATTTTGGATGCAAAGTCGCTGTCAGTGGATTGAAGGAGCCGTCGGAAAAGAAGGAAAGAAATGGGTGGAGATAAGAGGAGAGAGGGAGAGAGAGAGAAAAAGAGAAGGGAAAAAAAATAGATGAGCAATGGTTTCAAGGGAAATCAGGATTAGCTGAAAGTCTTGAGTGGAAAAAAAAATTGTGTCAGTTTGGAGTTTGATTTGCAGAATGCAAGTTTAGAACTGGCTGTTAAAATGGTTGCCAAGTGTAGGAATTTTAAGATTATAATGTGAATAATATGCTGATATTTGTTGTTATGAATCTGGGAGAGAAATAGAAAAGTTCAATTCTGTCAGGAGTGCCAAATATTCTTTGAAGAAATTTTGCTAATAATAAGTAAACATCAACTGCCTGAGAGTAGACGTCCCCTAATTTTTGCTTTTTACTCTTTATAATGACATCACTCTTTATAATAGCCGCCATTTTATAGGCTGAACACACAACTGACACCTATTATTCCTATTGCATCCGCTAATATTTGCAACAAGCAGAACCACACTAGAGTATGTAGAAACTGCTAGGATGCACTGTAGCAATCTAGAATTTTATCTTAGAATTAAAAACTAAAAACAATATTACAAGTTACTTTTAGGGTGATTATAACCTTATAATAATAGTGTTATTATTACCTATAATAATAACAGTCTTTATTGATAAAGTTTTTCCCTTTTTTGATAAAAACTCTAGGCTTGTCTGCATTTCCAAATTCATTCATTCATTCATTCAGCTTATTCCCTTATTCTGGGTCACGGGGATCTGCTGAGGCCTATTTCTAAAAGGATGAAGGGCAGGAGGGCACCCTGGACACAAACACTCACACTCACTCCTATGGGCAATTTAGAATCACCAATTAATCTAACATACATGTTTTTGGACTGTGGGAGGAAACCGGAGAACCCGGAGTAAACCCACACAAGCACAGGGAGAACATGCAAACTCCACATAACTGAACCCGGGTCTTCTTGCTGTGAGGCAACAGTGTTAACGACTAAGCCACCGTGCCACCCAACTTCCAAATAATATTTTAATTATTTTATATACAATAATTAAAATGAGCTTATGTTATATTTCTGTTTAATTGATGTTGTTCACATTAATGAATGACAAAGTTAATTATCAGGGCTATAATCATGACCAAAAAATGAATCATTCTGATTGCTACTCAGGGCGAAATACTTTTCCGAGGTCTTACATTCCAAAAAATCACAAGATAAACATATATACACTATACAATATATAACCTATTTATGATGCAGTGTAGGAGAAAAAAAAATGTCGGGATGATGATCGAATCTATTTCTTTTAATAGAGTAACCAAATTTAGCCTGAAAGAGATTTAGAGACTTGGGTTCGAGATGCTTGGGATCAAAAACGTCTGCTAACAAAAATCGACATCAATTTAAATTTTAGAATTATTTTACAACCTTAAGCTGAAACCTGTTAACAATAACAACAAAATAAAACAAAAATGATGTTAGTTACCTGGTTCATTAGGGTTTAAGACTATCAGAAGTTGTAAAGGATGTTCTGACTAATCGACAGTATTTTTAGAGGCCCGCTGTGGCTACAGGATTCAATCCGGACACAGCAGGCGCCGCCGGAGTTCATCTCGCATCACAGACTCATTATTCTGAGAGGTGCGTCAGCGTTTGTCTGACAGTGACGGGGGAGCAAATCGCAATTAATTTATCCTCATCCACATAATGAGCAGGTCTAAGGATGGGTTTTTGATGCATAGAGAGACACATTATCTTTCTAGCCAAAAAGCTGTTCCTAATGCTAGTCTGGTCAATTAATCAGCTGCTACTGCTGTTACAATGTTTATTTGCCAGCCAGTTGTACTTTATGAAGCCGCAACAGTAGATGTCTTAGCCTTCGGGATGATTTTGCCCCATTTGTGAAATATCACCTTCTGCAGTGACGACTTTGAAAACCAAAAAATTATGCACAAAAACATGCAACTAAAACACATGCAAAGTTCAAATAAACTGCAAAATGCAAAAAAGACGGCAAAACAAGACCAGAAAACAGATGTGGTGCAAATCAGGTGACTAGAAAACTGTCCAAAATTTGGCATATTTCTTATTTATTACTTATCTATTTTAGATTACTTATACTTTAGCAATGTAAAAGTAATAAACAAAGTAATGTCATACGATTCTGGTTCCTGAGCTTGCATTTAATCTAGCCTCATTTTAAACAAGCAATCAAACCACCATCTGTCACATAAATCCAGAGTCCACATAATTCCATGTGGAACCATTTTACAATGTGACCACTGTGTATAGAATCATGTGATATTTAGTGCACAAACTAAACCAATTGTACAGATAATAGTGTACTTTCTTGGTGATATATATTAAAACAGCCTAATTAAGTAAAGCCAGACTTACACTGTGGGCTTCTGTCCATGATTTGGTTGTCTAAGGGCAAATTTCCAAATCCTAAAAGGTTTCTATAATTCTACAATAAATCTGTTGTCTTTGATCGCTACTTTGACATGTTCACCTGACAACTCATTAATGGCTGGTACGATCAATTTTTTCTCTCCTCAGAAGATTTCAGACGCTTTCCTGCAGTGGGTGACTCCTCGGACCGACCCTCAAACAAATAGGGGCACCGAACCTGAAGACGCGATTAACTTCAAACCACCCCGAGAATATGTCGAAACAATTGAGGTGGACAAAACAGCAAGAAAAGAAATTTAGTGAAGCATGTCATGGACAAATTTAATGCTACATATTGTTTTTGTTTGCTGCTAGCTACCATTTAGCGAGGGAACGCGGGTTGCTAAACGTATCACGGATTGATGACATAAAACTCTTTGCTTGAATCAAGTCTTTGCTTGAATTTTATGACCCTTTATATCCCTTTTATGACTGCATTTTGACTCACACACAGTCTGACATTATGACGACGAAGATCCCACAGTGTGGCATGGGGGGATCGTGTTCGACTAGCAACAATAGCAAAAGACGAATCAACAGAGGAAAAGACAAATTGAGTTCAATTCTTGTGCCAGAATCTACTCTCCTGTCAGCCAGAAAGCCATTTTAGAACTTGCAAGTCACTGTAACAGCAACAAACTCAGTTCATCAGGGTAAATGAGTTTACCAGGGTTGGCTCGGGTGACCCCTGGCCCCTTGAAAAAGTGCACATGGCTCAGTGTGAATGCCAGGCCACAATACTGATTATTCCGCAAAGCATCAGAAAGGGTCTCTGTAGGATTCTTCTCTTTAAACCTCAACCCACAAAGGCATGGTCCAGACACACACTGCAGTTTTAATGAAGTTGGAATAAAATTCTTTTTTGAATTATGGCTTTGTTTACAATGGAAACATAATCGAAGGTTTTTCATCTTGGAATTTCTTTTTTTTTTAAGGACGACATACTGTCTCACCCCCAGGAAATCACAGCAACCCTAGCAAGGCATTGACTCCTTTGATTTGTCTGAAGTAAATAAAGGCAGAGAAAACCCTCGCTCTTTTTTTCTTGTGTTATAAAGAGTTTCATTTGACGACTTACTGATTGAGTAGAAGTGATTTATTGCTAGGTTAGCCTATTAGTCCATTGACTTTGCTTCTACTCGCGTCCTGTCATTTTTTATTCCAACAGTGTTGGCTCAATCTCAAGTGATAATCAAGTAAAGGAAAAAAAAAAAAAAAGGATCGAAAGGTCTGCCAAAGAAACAAGACACTAAATGCTAAGGCTGTAAAGAAGAACCGCCTGACAGATTGTGTTCTCTGAGAGAAGAAATTAAAGCCAGTGCCAAAATGCAGGTTTGCGTCTCCACTAATGGCTAAAGAACGTTTCTCATCCAAGAAGCACCGGCATGAAGGGGCTTAACTCTCAGTAAATTTACTTGGATCAATGCAGCTGATGGAATGATGGGATGCAACTTCTACTCTACTACGTGTTCAATTAGACTGCACTACATTCACTAAAGGACATGATCCTCTTTCGGATGAGTATATTTAAGGCATCCATACGATTTGAAAAATAGTGTAGGGATGAGTCTATGTAGATGCCTGGGCTTGTACACTAAGAGGATTTTAAAAATTAAAGTGTTGGAAACCAAATAAAACCGGGGAATATTTTTGAAATATTTTTTAATAACAAAGAACATTTACATTTACAGCATTTGGCAGACGTCCTTATCCAGAGCGACTTACATTTATCTCATTTATACTTAGGGGCCAAGCAGTGGTGGCTGGGTGGAGCTGGGAATCGAACCCACAATCTTTGGGATGGTAGTCCAACACCTTAACACCTTAACCATGAGCCACCACTTCCCACTTCATTGCTCCTTATACATTGAGCAAGCATGATTGACTGAATAATGTTCAAATGTGGATGTATGTCAGGTGTAGTTGGTGCTATAACCTAGTGCAGAGGTCACCAAACTCTGTTCTAGAGGGCAGGTGTCTTTCAAATCGCCAACTTTAGCTCCAAACCTAATCAAACACACCCAAACTAGCAAATCAAGGTTTTGCTAAGTATACATAAAACTTACAGGCAGTTGTGTTGAAGCAAATTAGGGCTAAACTTCAGGACTGAGTTTGGTGACTGCTGGCCTAGCGAGTTTTAGCGCTCCAGATGTCCAGTTTAATTTCTGCTTGTGGGCCGTGTTATAGTTTCAAATATAAACAAAAAATGTATTTGTAGTAAATATACGTATGTAAATATATTCGTAAATATATTTTAAGTAAATTTATTTCATGGACATTTCACAACATTCATATAACCATAAACCAATATAAAGTATGACAAGTCATAATGTAATAGTTTTAAAACCTTTCCCTTTCCCTCCGCCTCGGACCTTTTCTGGACTGGGACGCCGTGTTCGGTTTAAAGTGACCTAGGGTTGACGATGTTACACAATTTATGGCTAAATTATTTTTTTCAGTCACTTATATGTCAAAACATTGTATAATTTAAACCTAACCATACATTTTTATTATTAAATACTACGAATAAGATGTGTTACTGTTAAAGAACAATCACACCACTCCATCTTTAATTATTTCCTAAAAAAACAACACACACACACACACCATTGTGAATTTTACTTTTTCCTCACTTACTATAGTAGTTTTGTAAATGAGCGCCAAATAACTTTGGATAATAGAATCAAACTGAATAGACGACCTGTTGTTCTCAGTTTGTTCTTTTTAATAACCCAGATGACCGAAAGTGCCCTGCAGTAAGTATAATTTCTGCAGACAATGTGATGCAGACCAATGGTTTCCATGGAAACTATGGCTCCAGTCAAATTGATCCATCATGCTAATTTTGTCAGGCCACTTTAGCCAGACCAAGAAGGCAAGTATGCTACATGTCAGCAATAAAAACCCAAAGAGTGGGATGATGCAGCACTTTAATATTACATAGTACGCAATCATTTTATTATTAACGAAGAGCTCCGGGTAGTTAATCATGTGATTTAAGGGCAGATTTAATATAGATATAAAGCTAATACATTATTTTTTAAAAACCAGTTAAAGGTAAACTTCATCAAACAGTTCTGATCCAACCGATTTGACTTCCTCTTAAAATGTATAATTGTGAGCGGTAAAGCCGGTGCTTATTTCAGCTCAGACTATTACCATATTCATGTGGCTACTCAGGAGGTCTTGTTTCTGGGAAACGCAGCCCGGTGCAAAAGAAAAAAGAAGCTGAAATATGGTAAATAGGGACATCATTTAAAAGAACTAATTAGCCCCTACGGGCTTCGTTTACTGATAATCATGGTTTAAAAACTTACCATAGAAAATGCAAGTAATAGATACATAATAACCTTTTAAACTCTTAGGACATGTCCTTTGGTCAAGACAACCATTTCAGTAACTCATATCTGAACCTGCCCCTAATTTTATCACTGCTATAAAAACCTAAAGAGCCGAAGGAGGAAAACAAGCCATAATCTCTGGGTGGAATAGAAGTTACACACTCGTTCTCCTATAAATGCTTAGATCTTCAAAGTTAATGTTGATATACAACCAATTTCTGTTTCCGAAAGTGTTGTTTCGCGACACCAGTTGGATAGCTTGCAGGTAGGCAAAGACCGAATCGTAATTTTACTTGTTTATATCGCCAAACTCTATTATAGATGGCCTTAATCAAACACACCTAGCCAATCAAGGTCTTGCTAGGTATACCTGAAATTTGCAGACAGGTGTGTTGAAGCAAATTGGAGCTTAACCCTGCAGCCCTCCAGGACCAAGGTTGATGACTAATGGCCTACTGGGCAGTGTGTCACCATATTTGGAGTTATTTACGCTCCAGGTGTTATATATATTAGAAATAGAAATATTTTTAGCAGGTAAATTTTAGGCCATTTGTGGGCAAGCAATTTTTCTCAATCACAGGGGGCTCAAACCCACAATTTGTTAATCAGAACTCTAACACCCTAACCACTGACCTACCACTTCCTTATTCAAGTCCCAAGATGTGTTCTAAAGTGTTCTGTAGTGTTCTTTACTCAGATACACAGAAAATTTAACAAGTTAACAACAAAAATTAGCACGTAAGTCTGTAGCTACCATAACCTCCTCGAACCCTCAAAGTCCAGTTTAACAGAAAGATAGGAGTTCCTAAACTGTTAAATCAGCTTTATGATGCAATATAAGTGCACTTATGTCTTGTTAAATGTTTCACATCTGACCAAGCTGTAACTGAAATCCGAGTTCATATTATCTTGTGCCTTATAGTGGTAAACATGATAGTCTATTCCTGGAACCCACTGAGAAATCTTCTTCTCAGAAAAATAGAAGATTGTTGAGCTGCACAAATTTACATGTTTGCCTTAAATGGGCATAGTTAATAACCCTATTTTCTTTTACTTTGTACACCAAATGCTAGAACCTCCTACTGCAGAGACCATGGATGTCATCAAGTCGGTTAAGATTTTGATACATCTAGGGGAGATTGGGGAAAGACAGCAGTGCCACCTTAGAGACTACTAAATCTTTTTAAGTATGCAGTGACGCACTTGCTGTTCTAATAACCCTCTCCTTCACCAACTTCTCCTTTATTAACTCTGGATAAGAATAGCTTCAATTATGTCACCTCTCCAAATTCCCAGTGAACCTACATTTCTAATTGGTTTCTAATTAGGTTGATGTTGGTCTTGTGGGTCCACTATATGCAGTACAAAGTATGATAAATGGGTAACTTTTCAATGTCTTCCTATACTTTCACCAGACAGGCTAAGCTGCCTTACACCGGGTTTACACTGCATGATTAGGGCCACGATTTATTGCTGTAATCTTAAAATCTCTTGTCCTTGATTGCTAGTTTGACATGTTCACTGACAGCCTCTGATGAAATTCTAAAGAATTGAAACATTTGCATTTATATTTGTAGCATTTGACAGACGCCCATATCATTTTATTTTTATTTATACAACCGAGCAATTGGGGGTTACAGGCATTGCTCAGGGGCTAGACCATGGTAACTTGGTGGTATTCGGAATCAAACCAGGATCTTCTAATTACCAGGCCAAGAGCTTAACCACTAGACTACCAACAGGAGCGCCAAACCGCCTTGGTAAAATGTTAAAACGAATCCACTGGACAGAACAGCAAGACAAGAAAAGTATTACTTACGTCATACACAGCTACCATTTAGCAATAGAACGTGGGTGACTGAACGTTCCATGGAAACTCCTTAATAAAAATTTACTTTTATTTTACTATGTTTTTTTTTCAGTCTGACAAGCAACAACCGCAAAGAACTATTAAGAAAACACACCCGGCTTCAGGCATAACTTTGCATTACCGCTTGAACGGGCGCTTAAAAGAGCTGAGCAAGCAAACGTTGTCATGCAAACTAGTCCAAACTTTCCTAAATATATCATTCCAGGCTGATATGCAAACATTTTAAATATTTAATACAGTTTTCCCTGTGGCAATAATGCATAATTCATAGTATGAAATATTTTGTCTTATAATAGTATGCATCAATTTCAAATACATATCTCTTGACTCTTAATAAAATGGGTTCCTCAGGGGTTTTTTTGGATTGATAACCATATTAGATATCATAAACAAAAAGAACAACTATAAAATTACTTTTAGGATACTTTTAAACAAACCAAAAGTTCTTTCTGACTTCTCTCCAGCATTCAATTTTAATGTTTTAACAGGGGGAAAATTATACTCACGTTTTAGGATTTACGTTATTTTAAAACACCAAACATCTCAGCGGAGCATTCCCACTAAGTGTAAATACCCACAAAAATCCAAAACTTTTAGAAAGATTTAAGACAAAGATCACCTTTAAAGACATCATGAGTTAGACTCCACCAATTTGCTTGCTTTGACTTGCACACTTTTGATACTAGGTTCAACCATCAGAAATAACCAATGAGGTACATTTGTGTGAAAGTATCAAAGGTGTTCTGAAATCTTCAGGGATGTTTTGCTCCTTCTACACTTGCAAGCCATTTTATTTATGTTTACAGATTAAATGCTAGGGTTAGGGATTGGGGTTAGATGTTTCATCTACATCATTAAATGCACAAAACCCCATACTTTCTGCCTGTTAATGTTTTAGTCACAAAGACTCTACACCACAGTAAAATTTGTTCCTTTGCATATCCCATCTTAGAGAGTTTGGGTCAGAGTGCAGGGTCAGCTATGATACAGCGCCCCTGGAGCAGGAAAGGTTAAGGGTCTTGCTTGAGGACCCACCACTGGCAGATCGGTAGCGGCAGGGCTTGAACTAGTCTTCCAATTAACAATTAAGTGCCTTTACCACTGCCCCCTAACCAAACTCTACAGAACACTATACAGAGCATAAGAGTATAATATGAGCTTGACATTTTCACTTCTTCATTTCATAGGTTATTTTCAAGACAGAAACTACAGACAGCCTCGTCATCAACTGAGCAGGTAAGGGTTAGGTTTCTTGCTCAATGGTCCAGCAGTGTTAGTTTGGTAATGCTGGGCAATATTTCAGAAAACAGCCCAGCATGTTAATCACTATCACTATTACTTCCACTATGTATTGTGCATGTTTGCATTATATAATGCTAAGCGTTGTACCGCATTTACAGTTATTACTTTTTTCCTGGCTTATATTTGTTAGTTGTATGATTGCATAACAAGCCCATTCCTGCTGACACACACTCCTGAAATATTACAAAAGCTTTTATTCGAAGGAACTAAGTCTGCAATTTCTCCAGTATGCACACTGATGCCATTTTTCCATTTAATGGATGGATGTTTTAGCACAATGGGTTATGAAACAAAAGATGATCAAACAGTATACTGAAGCAGTAGAAGGAGGTGTGTGTCTATCTATCTATCTGTCAATCTATCTATCTATCTATCTATCTATCTATCTATCTATTCACTCATCCATCCATTTATCCATCCATTCATCCATCTATTCATATATCCAATTATCCACCTTCCTATCCACGTACCTATCTACCTTCTGACCATCTA
Source organism: Bagarius yarrelli (assembly GCA_005784505.1). Classification (NCBI taxonomy): domain Eukaryota; kingdom Metazoa; phylum Chordata; class Actinopteri; order Siluriformes; family Sisoridae; genus Bagarius; species Bagarius yarrelli. Next base: position 9,195,799 of record VCAZ01000005.1, read on the forward strand.
TCTATCTATCTATCTATCTATCTATCTATCTATCTATCTATCTATCTATCTATCTATCCACAATGCTTTTAAACACTTGAACTCAGCACAGCTCGATGTTCTTGTCATTTGAAAACTGTACACATGATTGATAAAACTGTTAACTGAGCCATCCATAACGACTATGTACTTATTTACACAAGGTGTCCAGTGCACAACAAGCACTTGGATGAAGGATCAAGGGTACAGTGTTATTAATGCAATGGCCCGTGTACTGCTGGTCAATGATTTATTGCAAACAGTCCAGGGAATTTCAACATTAAGCAGAGTTCAGGCTGCCACATTATAGCAAGGCCTGTGTTAGAACATTCTCAAAACAAATCAGGCAACCAGCACTAAGATTCGGACTTTCCAAAGACAGTCTACGGTCGAGTTGAACACATATACAACAGGTAATAACACAGTAATCATTAGTAATAACACAATATTCAGGTACATAGTCTTGTTTCCATGTTGAGTTTTTGTAATTAAATCTACTACAATTTGGCTGGTAGAATTAGATTAATATATTAGCAAAAAAACAAAAAGCAGTAAACATAATACACCAAATGTGGATATTAAAGCAAAGGTACAGCTTCAAATTCAAAACCCATTTTTGCATCTAGGGCAGCATGGTGGCTTAGTGGCCTCACAGCAAGAAGGCCCGGGTTTGATTCCCGGGCAGAGAAGTTTGGAGTTTGCATGTTCTCCCCATGCTTGTTTGGGTTTACTCCGGGTTCTCCGGTTTCCTCTAACAGTCCAAAAACATGTCTTTCGACCTTTCAGAGATGGCTGGGATTGGCTCCAGCAGACCCCGAATTACAGAATAACATTAAGTCAATTTTTTTTAAGATTAAAAATTTTACGACTTGCAATATTCACTGTGGAAAAGACTGTTCCTAGACCAGCAGTGTAGAGCAACTTTTCTCTCTATAAGCAAGCACAACCAGCACCTTTTATACGCTCCGCGTTTGTCCATACCCTATTTACTTGTTGCCATACAACATTACTAGGGTAAGGAAAAGGTGAAATTATTTTAGGTTTACGGGACAAAGCAAGACAAACATTTGTTTAAAGCGGATTAACGATAAAACATCAACAGTATTAATGATGCCGAACGAATGAAGGGAATCATCAAGCACCAGAAAATAGTCTTCCTCCACTACAATGGCATTTTTTTTAAAGAACTGATTTGTTAGTACTCCCTATTTGTGTTTAATTCTACTTCTTTGTTCCAACTGTTTCTAAATAAATGAGAAAAATTCGAATCTATAAAACAAAATCGATATTCTCATTTAGGCCAGTGAGGTTATTGTTTGAGAACCTCCTCAAGGCCACTACCTCAATAGACGCCGCCTCTCTACTGTATGTGTCTTTGCTTTTCGACTGCTCCCACAATAATTCCCACCCCTCGCTCCTCTACCTTATGTAACACCTTCCCCCAGAGAGTTCCTCCACCTCCCAAGAGAGGCTCCGCCCCTGCATCATTGTGCTTAAAATAGGAAAAAAGCGTACGTCACAAAAAAGTAGAGAAGAAACTAACACAAACAAATCAATAAATAAATTTCTCAAGGTCAGTAGGATAAATGTGGATGTTTAACAATGCAGCAACATAAAGATGCATCGGAATATTTGGAATATTTATTTAAGTGATGGAGGACATGTGGGAAATTAATGGATTTGTAAAATTGATATAGACATAAGAATTAATATTCCATATAACTTTTAAAGTCATAGTTTGCCAGAGACGGGTAAAAAATAATAATAATAAAGTTCAGATGTTTGGCTCCAGTGATGCCTATACAGAACCAAACCTGAACTAACCAACACGTATCCAGGAAATAAGTCATTATTAGAGCATTTCCTGAGTTAATAAAGGAAACAGGAACAGGGGTTTTCATCACAGACCACCCCGGAACGTCTCCTAAGTTATCGTATAAAAATGGATGATGACTAATTTACCCATCGCTGGCAAACGTCCCCATGACATTTGCCCGTGTCTCACCTGATCTTGTGGTTGCCTCGCGGCCGCTCCGACTGAACGGACATGTAGCTCGCGCTGCTGAAGCGAGAGGCACTGCTGCTTCTCGACACAGCGGACACGTCACTCATGTCACTGTCGGAAGATTTGGCCGAGAGACTGTCCATCCCGAGCTTCCCGTCCCTGCCGGAATGCTGTGGAGAGAACAAAAGATAATCTTAGACTGGCATTTGTTTGTATTTCCAAAGAAGACAGTATTAGAAAAAAGTATATAACATCTATTCTTTTTTAACTGTTTATTTATCTTTTCATTTATTCATATCATCCAACCTACCCATGTATGCATTCAAATGTGATCATCCATCCATCCATCAATCCACCTATCCATCCATCCATCCATCCATATAGCTATCTATCCCTCGCTTCATCCATCTGTTCATGCATTCTTCTATCTATCTATCTATCTATCTATCTATCTATCTATCTATCTATCATCCATCCATCCATCCGTCTATTCATCGTCTTTTCATCCGTCTTTTCATCTATCTGTTCATCTATTCATCTTCTATATTGTGATTCATCTACCACTTAATTGATACATCCATGAACTGTATCTACTTATTATCCATCTATCTACCTATTTATTCATCTATCTAACTAAACAACCCATACATCCATTATGATTCATCATCACATACATAAATCAGCTGATCCATCCACCCCCACCTCCCAATCACGTGACCAGCAATCCCTGAATTCCATTCATCCATTTATTTCTATCCACAGCAAAGTACCTCCAAAGAACTTTAAAGTAGAGAATCTCTAGCAAACTAAATCCCTTACTCAAAGAATTCTTAAAGGAGGTGTGAATGCAAATAAAACCTGGAACGAACACAAAGATGAAAAATCACATTTTTCTTCCATCCTTTTTAACACTAACATTTCTTGCTTTTTCTTGCTGTTGTCTATCTCCGTCTCGCTTGCCATCTGTCCACATTTCCACCAAAGCTATCGAGGAAGTCATGTTTCACTGTACATGCGTATCACACTTCTCTATAGCTTTTAACAACTTTTCATAGCAGATAATGAAAAGCTTTTTTGCCTGAGCATTTAACACACACATCTGCCTGCTCAGATAACATAGTAACATGCCGGGTTTACACGGTGTGACTTTTAATAGTCTTTTGCAATTGTACCTTGACAGACTATACAAACATGATCCCTATGTTACACTGTAGGATCTCCAAGGTCATAATATCAGACTGTACAACAGTCAAAACGTCTCAAAAATAAACGCACACCTGGAAGACTCATCCGGAGTTTTGTCATCAATCCGTGACACGTTCAGTATACTTCAGTATACTTCTTTGGCTAAATGGTAACAAACAAACATCCATCATTCAAACACTCTTTTCCCCCCTATATGTATCTTCTTGCTGGTCTTTCCACTGAACTTGTTTCCACATTTTACTTTAGTGGCTGTAGTTTGATGGTTCGATGGTTGCATTGGTTCTTGGTTTATCGTAGGAGGAGTCACAGTGCAGAAAACTGATCCAACAGCCATTAATTGGTTAATTTATCGGTAAACAGGCCAAACTAGCGATGAAAGACAACAGATTTTAACATAGGATTTAGGTCTCAGACAACCCAACCCGTGGCCAAAATTGCACAGTGTAGGCCCGGCTTATGTGTCCTCTGAGGAAACTTTGTGACTCATTTTTCTGACATAGAAAAACCTACAATGTAACTGTAACATGTTGTGAAGGATTTTAGCGATGGAGGAAACTGGAACAGAGAACATCGAAGACACGAAAACAGCATAAGGCCATAACTGCAGAATCTAGATAAGATTTTCGGATGCAACCCTTCTATTCTTTTCGTACGTTTTTGTTTTCCTTAACCTCGTTTTGTATAGTCTGTTGCTCCGTTTTAATAAAAACCCTGTTGCATCCACTCTCCTTGTCTCTCTTCTGCTCCAGACCTTCACTACACGTTACAGTAACATGATTAAATAAAAAGTTTGCTGTCAAACTGTCATGGTATCAGAGAAATAGCTTGCTACATACTCTTTACATGACATACTCATTCCTACTCCTGTTCTGTATCAGGAGCCCAAGGTTAAGCACATTATTACTATGGACTCCTTGTGCCAGTTCCAGTACAGATGACACACTTCAAATTTAAACGTCCTGAATGTTTTGTTCATGGTGCCATTGAGTCAGCGTTGTTGTAACAGAGGCCACTTTATACGACGCGTCTCGGCTATGTTGATTATAAACAGTGTCCTTTGTGATACATGATCGTTCTTGACCTGTTTTTTATCTGCGGATGAAACATAAATATGGCTACCTTTCAGGACAATGATGAAGTCCACACAAACACGACAGGAAGAGAACAGACTGTTCGTCGAGAAGCATCTTTTCTTATGAGTAAGACTTCATTCTTTGAGTTCTTAGCTAGAACATTGAACAATCTGTCCTAACATGACTGTACTAAAGTGTGTTCCAACTAATTCCAAGCTGGCCACCATAACAAGCTGTAAATTAACTCGACTGTGTTTGTGGTGGGTTTTAATGTAAGTTTCAGTGAGTTTAAACCAAGCTGTCAGGGTGCTTGGGAAGTGGTGGTCTATTTTTACTGAAGTAGGTTAAAATGTTCCTCTGGTGGAGCTGCACAGTAAAACAGACAGCTCTCTAAGATGCTGACCCACATTTAACAAATCTTCTGCAGTGCACAAAATGTGGTTTGAATTAAAAATGTTAAGCTGTTTTTTTATACCAGTTCATCAAAAATCCATGTCATTCTTGGCCACGATTTTTAAATATATTCATCATTAAATTATATTAAATCTCGGCAAATCTGGGCAACTATATGTAGTTTTGTTTCTATTTGTGGTTAGAAAAAAAAAGCAACTTTATAATGAGTGCAAAAAAATTTGATCTTACAGATCAAAATTTAGCTAGACAATTCGAGGCTTGCGATACAATACATGGGTCAGGATACAATACAATACATATCGCAATACATATTGCAATACATTGCATTACTTTTAAAAAATGTAAAACAATTAACTAAAAATACAACAAATACAAAAGGCCTATATTTTTCCCGCCATGGTTGTTTCTGAGAAAATGTCCGTCTGTGTCAGCAACAACTACAGGAGCAGGTCTTTTGAAACAAACTTGATGTTTTAATTAAACATAAATGTAGTAGTGGCTTGGTGGTGCTGAGGAATCGGGCCCTGGTCTCTCTGGTATCAGTCCAACACCTTAACCACTAACCCACCACTCTGGATAAGGTTGCTGCACCCTAGCCAACTACCATCAACAAGATCAGATATCGTCGTTGTTTGAGGTGAGCGTTAACTAAAGCTTCTAGCCTGTTGGATTTTATGCTTTGTGTTGCTAAGACCTGATTGGCTTATTGGATAACGGGATGACCATGCATCAGTAAAGACTTACCTTAGAACGGTGTTCTCGCTCCAGCCGGGAGTCCGAACCTGCCCCCTGTTTGTACTTGTCCACCTTCAGCTTCATCTGTCGTGTCCTCTCATCCATATCTATAGCACCTGTCAGACATGAAACAAAGGTAAGTATGTATAGAATCATGTGTATATGTATGTTTGTGTGTTTATTGGGGGAAGAAAGTGGTTAAAAAGCCTGATGATGTTTGGTGGAAGTCTGGTTGGTAAAACAGGGCCATTCATAACCCTAGTGGGAATGTAATGGTGTATGACTAGCATGTGGGACGTTTTGTGCTACAGTAAAAAGAAACAAAGATCGGATAGAAAAAGTTGCACAACGTTTTCTATACTTCAGCCAGATTTGAAGGCCATAATTCATGTCAAGTTATGTAGGAAAATGCTTTATATTGAGAGCAAGCATGGGCTAATGTAGCCTTTTTGTAAAATTAGCATCCTGTTGAGTTTGTTAGAAAAAAATTGCCATTCCATAAAGGGTAATTACCCTCCATATCCATTCAATTAAAAAAAAAAAGAACAAAGAAAGCCAAATAACCAAAAAGGAATTTTAATTAAAATAACTAAAGATGCAATATTTTCAAAAGCTTAAATGACCCCTGAAAAAACATTTGCATTCATCACTTTTTTCTATAAAATGTTCATTTCAAAAGAAAATAAGACCAAAACAAGTTGGGGCATTGTGCAAACTGCTAAGCTGTGAGAAGCTGTGGGTTCTCATATTCAGCCCAGTGTGAACTCAATCTACAAATCCATCTTTAATGCTGAATCAGTAAATTTCCTGGAAGAAAAATTATAATTCCATGGAGCATAGAGCTGTTTTGCTTCTAACAAATTGGTAAATTATCAGTAATTATTTGAAATGTATTCTAAAATCGTGTTGTCATTTAGCATAGAAGTCTTACGGTGCTTTAAACTAGCTCTGCATCATATCCCATAGTCCCGATTCAGTATCAGATGAGGGATGGTAATTAGCTTTTATTATCATCTTCGTCAACATTATTAACAGAATAAAATGTTTCTTAAGCATTTTAAGTCAAACATAGTAAAAGATCCTCAGCCCTAATATCAATCGTGGCACTTTTAGTACATTTTCCATCTTAAAATGGCATTCTGGCTCGATTTCCTTATAAGAAATCTCGTATTTTTTGGTGTCAGTGACACCAAAAAAAACATCTGGCCTACCTTTATCTCTGTTCTCTGGGCTTGTTTTTTCTTGCTCTACTTTGGACATATAGAGATGGTGATGTGAAAGCAAGACAAAGGGGGAAAATAAGGGAAACAAAGCAGTCAATGAGTGAATCCAGCATAAATTAGAAAAGAAACAAGGTCAAAAATGTCTCACATGCCTTTGAATAACATCTCAGTGTTACTAGTGTAACTACGCTTCCCTGAGAAAACATAACTCCGAATTAAAATGCTATAGGAATGTTTTTAGTAACTGCAGTCTAAAGCACGTGTGAAATCAGTCCAGTCCACTGGAGAGTCATACGTCACTGGCGGTGATGTCAGAAACTAGGCGGCTAAGGTAGGCGTCAATTTTGAAAAGCGTAGGCAGGGATGGAGACAATATGAATGCATGAAGCAGCAGCGTCTTGTTCCCTCAGGGAACCGTGGTTATGCAGGTAATCGTGAATCGACGTTCACCTCCAGGAACTGCTGCCTATTGCTATGGAAACATAATACCAATGCCGCCATAGCGCCAAGTTACTTTTTTTGTTTTTTGTGAGTGGATTGCACTAATAAGACAGGGGGGCCCTGGATCCTGGAGCGCAGTTATACAATTTTTACAAACGTGAGGACCATCACATTGCAGCAAAAATATCTTCCTTATTGCGCCACCTTCCTTATTGTGTCTATCTCCCTGGAAGAAGGTTGGCCTGATCGGTCTGAAGCACCGCTTTATTGTACAAACGTAAGCCTTACCAATAAGGCCTGAGGTGGTTCTCGTTGGCTTTTAAGACAGCCTTGGAACCAACTGGGGTGACATGTCTGTTAGCTTCTGCTTTACCCGGGCATCACTTGATAGTCAGAAGCGCCGGGCCGAATACAGTCTCTTACAGTATCACCTTTGTGTAAAGGCGGGCTCCTTTTTGGAAATAGCTGGTTTGCACCATGAAACCGCTTATGCAGTTTGCTGGCTCTTGAGCATCCTGCCTCTTGACAGTAAACAGTGGCTTAGCCAACGACTTACTCTTCCACTTGGACATGAGAACTACCTGAATGAAAATCTCTGCAAAGCATGCAAATGCGCTGAGGAAAAAGAAGCCTAACGTAGCAATGCTGGATGCGTCTATTTATGCTTCTTAGCTGCTGACGTCACCTGTCTATAATGGGTCTCTCTCTAATTGAACTGATTGTGCACATGCTTCATATAGTGGTCACTAGAAGTGTTTCCAAAGCCTTTTGACGGAGTGTTGAATTCTTGAAAGTGAACATGTGAAAGTGAAATCTCAACAGGTAAGCCAAACTAACTTTTTTATGTCCACTGACTTCATGAATAAGAGCTAATTATATTAATTAATAAACCCTCATTGAGGTTAATTCTTCACCAGTCTACAACATAGAGAGTGAAATGTAGAGGTCCTTAAAATGTCCTGTAGAGATTTTGTAAACAAAGGTAGCAAACACGCAGAGGATTTAGAAACTTTTTTTAACCATGTATATCAACCTTATCTACTCTTTAACAGATAATGCAATTTTATCGCATGTGTCAAGTGACCACCAATCTTAAAATTAAAAAAAAAAGCACATTGTTTCCGATATTTTTCAGATCGGCTTCAGGCCTCATTTATATGCATATATAATTGGATATGAATCGGATATAGGGTCGCTGTTGGTGTCCACCTGAGTTGACGTCATGTACCACTGTTTGCCCAAGCTGCATCAAGGAGCATTGTTTTGCTGACCTTTAAATATGGTGCAGGAAGCATCAATTTGTACATTGGATCCATTGCTTATCGCACCATTTTTACTTTCTTTTCAGGTCAGTACATGGATTGTTTTGCTGTGTTTAATGTAAAAGATATGGACAGAGGTCAGTTTAAAAAGAGGATGTAATCTAGTCGCCAATAAAATCGGATATAATCACAAAATCGGATTTGGGTTTCCGTCTAAAGGACGGTTGGCTTTGAGAGCTCAATGCTCTGCAACTCAAGTAAACATTTGCAAATAGCAAAATTTTGCAAAAACACCAACAAATTGAAAGAAGAATCTTTCGACAGCACATATGCTGCAAATTCTCACAACGCAAACACGAAAACAAACCTGCTGCAACTAGCACAGACTTTTGGGGATCCCAAAAAAAAGTGATATTATTGTTAAGTGGCTTGAGTCAATGGTGTTATTGGTGAGTTTTATTTTATTATCCCCTGGTCTCTTGGATATTATTAGTATAAATTATCTGTTTAGCTAAAATAAGACCACTAGAGTCACCATAGTGAGTATCAATAGTCTATTTATACAGGTGTCTGAATACAAACTAGAGGATTCAGTTTAACGACAAGGTACACTGATACATACAAAATGTCACCATAATGCAACAGAGTTTCAGGCTTCCTAGAAATGCCAAAAGCAGACTGATCGCTCAGTGGGTTAACACACAGCTGAATTTGTTACTACACACTTATTTTTATTGTCTTTAACGTTTTAGGTCACATAACTGTGTGGATATTGAGTTAGCTTACTTTGTGTGTGTCCAACAACTCTCTGTCACAAAAGGATAAGCAAACATGTAAAATACATCATTGTAAGTACTATTGTTGCCTGTGCTGTGTTTACACTAAATGCAATTTTTAATCATTTGTATGGGTAAATTACACACAGTCATAGGCAATAGAGGCAAATTTGCATGCACAAGTGTAGATTCCGCCAATACATTTCGCCACAATTGCGTCTTTCAATCAAGTAGCAAAATTTTAACCCGAGCATAAAACTTGCATAACAATAACTTGCGTTGCCGCGCAAGCCAATCAGAGTTTAATGATATGTCCGTTGTATCGTGTAACGTGTAAGATATCCCACAAGTGAGCATGTGACACAGTTCTCAAAATAGTCACAATATAATTACATATATTGATCCAATATTTAAAAAATATCGGTATTGGATTATTTTAAAAACTAAAATATCAGGAAAATATTGGTAAAACTGATAATCTGTCAATCTCCAACCCTCATCTTAAGCACTTGACATTAAAAATTCTCAAGTTTTTCTTATTTTTTGTTTACAAAAAAAAAAAAACATTTCGTTTGTGTCAGGCTGTCATTTAAACCTTTCTAAATAAAATATATCAAATCAAACAAGTTCCAGATGCACGGCCAGATGAGCGAACTATGTGTGACCAAACAGCTGACCACACACACACGTTCATTTAAGATCCTCTTTGAGCTGAAGCAGAAATGGGTATGAGTAAGGAAGAAGAGGAAGAAGTGCAGGAAGTAAAGAAGGAGCAGAGAAGAAGATAAGACAGACCTGAGTTTGTCCAAGTAGTTGACTCCATCTCTTCTGAAGGGGGTTATTAGGGTAAGAGTGTTTGGAGAGGGAGAAGGGTCACATCACACACAATACACAAGCACAAACACAGAGGACATGGGTATAAGAGCATCTGGGTGTGTTTAGAAGGAGTGTTAAAAGGTATGGAAGCTATCTGGGTTAGGATAGAAGGAAAAACGGTAACAAATACATCAACCACAACAACCACAACAACAACAGTAGCATAAAAAATAAAATAGAGTCACAAAAGTTTCAGAATTGAGTTTAGAGGTGACATCAGGGACTATCTGAGGAAGAAGCTTTTGGAAATGTTAAAGAAGTGATGTTAATAAAGAGAGCACAAATAAAGACACAGAGCCTGAGAGACCTGGAAAGAAAGAGGGATAAAATTGAAAAAAAGCATAAAGAATGTAGAAGAGAGGACAAAGATAAAAGGGGTTGTGCAACTCTGTAGAGACAAAACCTGGAAAAAAAAAGAGAAAAACTAGAGAACAAAAGTGTTCTAAAATTACACACACACATACACACACACACACTTTTGTAATGGTCCTTAAGGCAATGGATGACACTAATTGGACAGCATTTTCACCTAATGCATATTCAAATCCCTCGATAGAACCCATTTTGCTTACTCTGCAAAGTTTATTTATATTGATACTTTTTTCCTGGATGAAGTAATGATGAGCTCTGCTTTTATTTGCATCGATCATAAATCATAAAACCGGGCGCTTTAAATCATGTGAGCCAACATGTTCCTGCAGAATAAACATCACCAGGGGGGAAAAATTTGCATCATTTTTTTTATATTTGATGCATTCAATTTTTCCAGTCTTGTAACCCTACTTCATACTAAAAAAAAATTTTTAAACATAATTGCTTGGAATAAAAATTGTGTATAAATGTATTTTATGCTTTATAAATATATGAATTAAAAGAACAAGTGTTTTATTGACCAGAAGACAATTCAATAGTAAAAAAAAAAAAAAAAAAAAAAACAGTACCACAGACAACCACTAGAGTTGGCTAACATTTTGGCTTCATTTTTTAAACCTATTGAGAACCCTCACTCATATATACAGTTACAAGCCCAGACCCTATCCTGGCCTGTCTGGGTTTTCTCAATCTCCATGGCAAAATGTTAAAATCAAAAATTCCAGATCGAAACTAGGGTTAAACTATAGAATTCGATTCAATTACAAATATGAACATCACCCAAAGTGCGGAAAAAGGTGTGAGCGTAAAAAGCACACTAAGCTACCAAACTAGCCATCATTAGACATTTTTACAGCCATGTTGATAAACCTGCCTCCTAATTTACCTCAAATAAACGCAAACACCTGGTCTGACATCAGGTTTTATCTATTAGAAAAATTGCAGCTGTAAAAATTTGAAGAAATTACGGTGTCCATATTGTCCCTACGGAGATTGTGTCAACGAGTTCATTCTCAATAAAGATTTTCTCAAGCCCCGACTCGACCCCTTAAACACAGCGAGCGAGTGTGTGTAGCCCAGAGGAACACTTTCATTTGAAAATCAATTTGTTTTGCCGTTTCAAAGCACAACCGAGGGAACGAGGTTCAATTAGGCAGAACGGCACGGCTAATACCGAGTGAAGACGATAGGCGGACGGACGTTTATAATTATAATCGCAATTAAGGGCTGTGCACTTTAAACCGTCATGATCATTTCCTCATATTCAGCTGCACTGTTTAAAGCAGACAACAACAAAGAACCTTCAACACTTGAGATTCAAACGATACAAAAAGACTAGCCTGATTTTTTTTTTTTACTTCTTGGCAGCATCCACAAGGGGGCGACTTTTTTTAGTAGCCTTAACGTTTAGATGTAATAAATAGAGGCTGAAGGGCAGCTAAGAGAAGTTGAGATGTAAACTCTCACATAGCTTGTGGTAGTGGAAAGGGGTGGTAGAAAATCCACAATATCCCAAATCAAGCACAGTTTTGTCGTACTTTATCTCTGATTTCGTACTAAAATCCTGCAATCCAGACATTTTTAATGTCTGAACCACATATTTGTGTGTATTTCTGTCTAAGGAACAGATTTAACAGTCATAGTATTGATTAGAAATTATTTTAAATCTAAATTTGATATTATTTAGCCAAGGTGAATTGCAAAAACAAAAACTAAGGTTACAAATAAAAAAAAAAATTAAATATTATATAAAACATTATAAAATATTATTAATAATAAATCTAAGCCAGGAGAAAATGTCAAGAACAGGTAATGCAAGTCAGACACAGAAAAAAGAACCAGAAAAACTATTACAAGCTAATTTATGGCGATAGAAAAGCTGTATTAAATACTATAGTATAATAAGGTATAGTTTAGATATGCATTACAGCCTGGTTTGTGTGTGAATTGTACATGTGTTAAATGTGTTAATAAGGGGGTGTGCTAACTTTTGCACACACGCACACCATTTCCCAAGCATGCATTTACATCATAATCAAATCAATAGATTATCACATGATTCACACTGGTTTGATTATTCATGCCTTAAAATTAGACGGCTTCATCGTTCCAGCAGGTCTGACTGCTTCGTGACTTTCTCTCACAGCAAGTCTGTGTTTCAGCACTTCGGCACCGAGTTTCTTTTCCGCATCACTTTAGATCGCCAAATAACTGTAAGTGTAAAATGTTCTTTGAAACTGCAATCAGACAAACTCGCACCACAACACAAGCCTTCATTTTTTTATTTAATTCATGTGTCTTTTTTTTTTATTCTTGTCCTGGAGGGCAGAACGGTGACTTAGTGTCTAGCACTGTTTTCTCACAGCAAGAAGGTCTTAGGTTTGTATCCCCTGCATCCCCTTGTATCTTTTTGTGTGGAGTTTGCATGTTCTCCCCGTGCTTGCGTGCGTCCTCCCACAGTCCAAAAACATACGTTAAACTGATTGGTAATCAAAATTACCCATAGGAGTGAGTGAGTGTGTGTGTGGCCCTGTGATGGACTGCGATCTGGGATAGATTCCAGCGGATCCACAGGAGATCCAGAATAAACGGGTTTAGAATATGAATGACTGAAAGTTGGCACTGGGAAAAACCCAGTACACGATAGGAATGAATCAACTGTACCTCTGCAAGTGGAAAATACTTTCCGTGCAACTCGTTTGGCTCTGCTTTTACTCAGTGGATGTAAAAATATGTCGAGAAGAAACAAAGATAGGAGCACACGAAAGAAGCAGAGGTCCAATTAGAGCAGAACCAACCTGGTGGAACCCAAGGCAGTGGACGACCATTATGGTGGACTGAACCATTGTGCATGTGCTTCTGATCCTCCCACGTCACCTCTGTATGATGCATCATCGGTATAGACAACATGGGCAGATAAAAAAATTCAATAGTGTACAGACATGTCCATCCTTTTTTTCCTCCATCCGCAGTTTAACATAATACCCTCTCGGTTCAGCTTTAAAAATGGCTTTTTTAGCATCGTAGCATAGTCATGCAATAATAATAATTAAAAAAAAACATTAAAAAGATGAATTATTTGCATGAGTCACGACGTCAAGGGCCACTGAATCCTAGTTAATCAGTTTGTTACAAATGAATTCCAATAGATGTCATGCTTTGACACTACAATTAAAAGTTGCTGCTGACTGCCATTAAATACTGCTCGATGGCTGAGTATTAGAAATTCAGCACTGCGGAACCGTGAACAGCTCCTTTCTATGTAGAATTGCGCTCCATCTACTGGTCGCATGTTGTAACTGCTGGAAGAGGCCCTGTAAGGATCTGTTACAAAACTAATTTGTTCATTTATTTGATTAATTTTTTTTTAATTTTCAAATTAAATATATATATATTATATATATATATATTATATATATATATATATATATATATATATATATATATATATATATATATATATATATATATATATGCTTAGATATAGCAATGCTGCAAACATATTTATTAATATGCTTTTTCTTTGCAATCATTAAAAAGGGGAAGTGGTGGCTTATGGCTACCAAGCTGAAAATTGTGGGTTCGATTTACAGCTCCACCAATTTGCCACTGTTGGGCCCCTGAGCAAGGCCCTTATATGCAAATGAATACTATACCATAACATCAAAACAATTTCTAAAATGTTATCACTTTAAAAGCGCTGTTTCTAATGTTGCAGTTTAATTTTAAAGCTTTTAATTAATACTTTAAAATTACCAACTGTATCTTTAATTCTAATCAGAATGGTTGGTTTAGAATTTGGGGCAAATGGGTAGGTAATAGGTTTGGGGTTAAGGTGATGGACTGGTGTTTGAATAATTATGGGTTCAATTTCCAGTACCGGTAAGTTGCCACTTAACCTGAATAATGAGCATTTGCATATAATAAACATTAATAACTGCTCTAATAAATGTAACTTTAAGGCGAAGCACTTTACATCAGTCGGAGTTAAAGCCATGATGTGTAAGATACAGTCACTGCAAACATCATCCTCATTTAGAAACCACGGAACAGTAAAAGAGAAAGAGAGAGAGAGGGAGAGAGAAATGAGAGAAAGATTATTGTAATAAAATAAACTAAGAGCTGGAAGACAAGGCAGAGTGAAAACACACCCATTCCAGTTAAAGACATTTGTTCAAGAGTCTCAAAGTGTGAAAGTGGATCCACACTGCAATCAACACTTCCACAACGCTTCACCCAACACTTGCCTTTCCTTCCGTTGGTTGTCGGTTTCTCCTCATAATCTTTCATTTCGGGAACAAGGACAGAACAAACACAGAAAACACACAAAACTCACACTTAACAAATAATAATAATAATAATAATAATAATAAACAAAAACCGATCACTGGTTGTAGGGTACACCATTTCCTCTTAATTTACAGCATTTGGTAGACACTCTTATCCAGAGCGAATTACATTTATCTCTTTTATACAACTGAGCAATAACGGGTTAAGGGCCTTGCTCAGGGGCCCAACAGTGGTAGCTTGGTGGAGCTGGAAATCAAACCCACAACCTTTGGGTTGGTGGTCCAACACCTTAACCATGAGCTACCACTTCCCTAATTTATTCTAACTAATCAATTCATTCATTCATTCTCCATTGCTCCTACACTTTTCCCAGTGGGGTATCAATGTTCTCATTGTGTTCTGGAATAATTCCTATCGACAGTTAAGAGTCACTGCTTGTGCGAGTTTGTCAATAAACGCTAAAAGTCTATAAAGGCGAGAACAGCTGACTTAAGCAACGCAGAGTCACTAGTGCGTGTAGGCAGTGAAGTGAGAGACTCAGGCTCGGAGAAGTGCCATCATGTGACACACGAACGACAGAGAGCAATGAAAGCAGATGGAAGGATGAAGAAAGAGCAATCTGCTGGAAAAAAACCCGAAAAAACAAAAAATACACTCCAAAATAGTGTGTGTGTGTGTGTGTGTGTGTGTGTGGTGTGCATATGTTTCCCCTACGCATGAAAAGCATGAAAAGCCATCGAAAAAAGCCATCTTTCAAAGAGAACTAATAAAAATAAGTGGGGAAATAAAATGAAAAGTGGGAGGAGTCTCAGGAAGACACACCTGCTTCTGGCTCAACTGATGACTGATAAGGAAAGGTGTGATTTACGCCAGGTTCCTCCTCTTTATCTGCATGGATGTTGAGAGACAGGAGGCAATAAAGGGTTATGATAAAAGCATAAATGGATGAGGATGGTATGATGATGTTTTAGGAGGCCAGTGAAAGATGGATATATTCTGTTTTGTGATTTATCACTGGAAGAACCCAATACCCACACTACGCCCGAAGTGTTCCACAAAGTGTGCAATTTTGGAAGTGTACACTTAAGTGGCAAGGGAACAAGGGCGCTGATGTGCAGAATTAGGTTTAAGGGCCGTCACTCATTTGCGCCAAACGTCATTGCTATGTCATTGTTGCGAAACCCCTCAGACAAAAAATGGTAGTCGTTAGTCGGTAGTTTTGCTGCTAAAAATTAAAATTACATAAATAAACTTTTACTTACACTTAACTTTCCTATTATTGTCTATTTTGTCTAGTTTGAAACATCACACCACCACATTAATTCTGGGTAACAACCCCAAGCGAAGACCGAAAGTGTCTTACAGAAAGTGTGCATTAAGGGCACAAGTAGGCGGGGCAGAGTCGCTCACCAGCAAATTGAGACACCCTATGCACTTGCACCCCTTATTGGCAAAATGAGGCGCAAGAGGGTGCAGGTGTGGGTCTTATGGTACCTGTCCAGTGCTCATCTAAAAGGACTGAGGACTATTCTTTACTTGCTTTTACTTATACACTGTAGATATGTAGACGTATAATCTTACTGTCACATACAACAAAATGGGTTCTCACTTAAGTCCACTTAAGGTTTCTTTTGCAACTTAAAGTTAAAGTATTTTCCTGGAGTTTTTTTTTAACATATCTGGATTTCTGTAGTGGAGAAACAGTGGCTTATTAGTTAGTATCTCTAAAATTGGGGGTTTAATTCCCAGTTCTGTGCTTACTGAAAATGCATGCTTCCTTTGTGCTTCAGGTATTCCTGGTACTCCTTTTCCAGTCCAAAGGCAAGTGTTTTACAGTAACCAGCAATTCTAAACTGTGTATAAAGTGTGAGTGTGTATCTAATGTAATGTGTCCAGCTAATCCCTCCTATCCCTTTTATAGAATAACAGTAAGAAGTACCGACGCCATGAAATTCCTTTAATCCTATCTGCCTTCCTTGGACTTTACTTTCTACTCATTTATCACAACCTTCATATATTCGTTTATCCAAGCCACTACTTTATCCTGGTAAGGTTTGGGGTGGAAAGCAGGAACTGCAGACCAGTACCACACACTCATTTAAACACTCCAATATTGTATACGCAACCCATTTCCTTCCATGCTTTTGAGAGACCAGAGGATCTTCTAGAGAAACTTCTACACAAACTCTACACAGACACTAACTTCAGACTAGGACCAAATTAGAGACTCTGGAGCTGAAATGTAAGCCATAGTATATAAAGTGTTAACCAGTAGCATCAGTATATAAAATAGGGCTGTGTATTGTCAGGGGCGATATATCACGATACGATATATCACGATACGATATATCACGATATACTACAATACAATACATATTGCAATACTTATTTAAAAAATGTAAAAGTGTAAAACAAATAGTTATAAATACAAGAAATACAAAGCTGGAGTCACCCTTAGTTTTGCTTCTGAGACAACGGCCATATGTGTCAGTGACACCTAGAGGACCGGAGGAGGAAATCGATTGACATACACAAAGGGTTTTAATAAAATATTAAAGCAAAAACAAAATGCAATTTAAAAATGTATTAATATTAGAGGTTCGAATATCGATATAGTGTCTTAAATAATTGCGATAGTTAGCTGCATGGATATTATTACACGGTTCTAATATAAAACGTTATCCCAAGCCCCTAGAACATAAGAAGGGTAGGTAATGCTATATAATATTGAAAAAAACAAACAAACACAAGCAAACTGCTCTACTGAGTGCATGTTTTGACATTGATAAAAAGTCTCTTCGTCCATTAAATCATTCTTCTGCTCTCTCCTTCTCCATTTTCCATATTTAATAGCATGAAATGCCCTTTATCTTTACACACAACACAGGTTTTGCCAATAGGTACAAAGCTAATCGGTTTTGCAGGTCTGTTTTTTTTCTTAAATGCCAACTCCTCATTTTGGCTTAAAAAATGCAACACATTTAAGGTAATTTGGAAAAAAAGCTTAAAAAGTCAATAAGTTATTATGGCCCTGCAGGAAATAAAGCTTAATGTTTTACAAAAAGACAGAAAAAAAAATACCCAATTTTTTTCTCTTTAGCTTTTTATCTATTATCTCCAGTTCAGGTTTATGAAAAATAACAAGAAATAAGCAAAAGTGATCATAAATTGATACTATTATGGGATGTTAAGATGGGTCCCCGAAAATGTAAAATTGGTTTAACAGGATAACGCTTCCTATTACTTAAAGTAAAATAAAGACCATAATGATTTAACATGATCCTTATGTTAATAACTAAGACTAAAAAGAACGTTTTAATATTTACATCTGGAGACCAGAATTTCAACAAGCTATAGTTTCATTTTTGCCAGTTTATGTGGACCTACAAGTGATGAACATAACAAGCCAATGTAAATCCAAATAAAAGACAGTTTAGGACCTTTGAATATACCTATAATATTTAATTTATGCATGTTAAAATAATCTGAAGACCCGAAAAGTCATCTCAAAACGAATTCACACCTGGAATCACAGGATAACAGCAAACCAACAGTTCTATCGTTCATTTAGGTTGTGCTGTTCTGATACGACAAATTTTTAATTTAAAAGAATTTCCTTATCCGCAAAAATCCTGAACAATAAATTAAAAAAAAAAAAAAAAAAAAAACAAAAAGCTGTATCTCATCAGATACTTCCTAGTATCTCAAAACATCCTCCAAAACACACTAGCATGTTCCACCTTTCCCGCCATTATCCGTTAGAGGCCAGAATTAAAACAACTGACTTACTTCTGTCTAGCGTCCCCTTCGAGGGCAGTTGTGGTAGCTGACGTCCTCTTCTGCTGTTCATGGGCGTGCTTGTAGGACTGGTTTGGACCGATCCACTGCGGGGGTGTGCCCTGTGACATGCACACAGACACACACCTAATTTTGGCTAAACATTTTTTTAATTTGTCGTTATTTGTGTGTGCAAGCGTCCGTCTGGAATTTTTTAAAACGTACTAAATTACGATGATTATTCCATTTGTGTACGTCAATAAAAACTAGGTGGAACTGATGTACTTTGAGCCTCGCTTACAATCTCCATAAATGGCAAAGCTTAAAAATGAGCTAAAAAAAATGACTACATAGTGAAAACGGTTGGCTTCTGATTACAAACTCATAACCTTTTAAAAGAAATGCTTTCCTATTTGGATTTTTTATAAAAACTAGTTGTTCATATAAATGTAGTTCAATTGTATGCAGTTTAATAACATAAACAGAGTTATTATAATAATTATTACATTAAATAATAACAATATTAAAATCTGCATATGCTTATCGGATATTATGTTAACCAAAGCAACAAAGAGGGCATTCATTCATTTATTTATCTTCTATACCCGCTTATTCCCTAATTCGGGGTCACAGCGATCTGCCGGAGGCATCTTAGAAAGGGCGAAAAGGTAGGAGGGGGACACCCTGGACAGGTTGCCAGTCCATCAAAGTGGCCACACATACTCACACTTACTCCTATGAGCAATTTAGAATCACCAATTAAACTAACATACATGGTTTTTAGACTGTGGGACCCAAAGTACCCAAAGTAAACCCATATATAAACCCATAACATATATATTTATAAATATATAGAAGGCCATACGTAGCCTTTTGTCAGGCTCTGGAAAAGGAGTCAGTGTGAAACAGAATTCATAGCGTGTTTTTTGGCACGTCGTTCAACACAGCGTTAGCAAAAATGCCAAACGCTTTCTTTTCCTTGTTTTTCAGTGTAAATGTACACTAGCTTGAGTTTGGCTTAGATCACAAGCTTGCATTTATTACGGCTTAAACTATACAAAATAGCATGAAAAAGCACATACCATGATTAGAACGTTCCTTTACTTTTACTTTCTCATTTTAGTGCTGTAAGATTTGCCTTTTATGGAGTTTTCTAAGAACCAATAAATGTAAATCATCAATTTATCAACGCAAGTATAAAAAAAAAAGTATATATATATTTAAATATGTTTTTTGTATAGCCTATCAAAATAATGCTAACACACAACTGCTAAAAAAATGCTAACTGTTTCAAAAGCCTTTCAGATAAATTACAAATTGTGCCTAGACGTAAAAATTTAACAAACTACAGTAAATATATATATATATATATATATATATATATATATATATATATATATATATATATATATATATATATAATAAAAAACCTAGATTTAAGGCAAGACCAGTGAAATTATCAGTTGAACATTAAAATAGTACAACAACCTCTAGAAATTATAAAACAGCAACAAAAAAAAACCACCCAGTGACAAGAATGTTCTGGAAGTTGAAATACCCACACTGAGATACCCAATCACTAATTATCTGGGGTGAAACTCCTGCTGGTTTATATAATCCAGCCTGATATCATGCATTATTCTGGGATGCTTTCCTGCTCCTCAAATTTGGAGAACTGCTATGTACTGGATGTTTTTTTTTTTGCTTTTTGCACATTTTTATAAATACAGAGATCTTTTAGGAGATCGACCGTTTCTAACAGCAGTGTGGAATAAATGGTTTTATGAATTTCGAGGAGAAAGTAGGGAGTTTAAAGTGGGGTAAAGGGGTAACAGTTTAAAAGAGCATGCAAAGAAATGAAATAAATAATCAAATCGAAGTGCCACAATTGGCTGCATCTCATCATGTCATTGCTCAGATGCCTGTGAATAAACTACAGATGACAAGACATGTTAGATGCTTTGCATCGAAAAATGCATCTCCGATTGTCTGATCGCTGCAAGAAAAGAAGGGAATAAATTATATAGGCCAGTGCAACTAAACGGGAAGGAAAGATGAAGGAAAATGAATTCAAATAAAAGAATGGATCAAATATCTGTTGGTAATGGGGCAGAAATCAATAAACACCATTATATAACATCTAGATATAAGTGGTTTTATTGACAGAAAGCAAAGAAGAAAATAAAAACTAGACAACAAACCACAACTTGAGCACAACACTTGTGGTTTGTCACTTCTGCAAAATCAGAAAAGCAGAGCTGTAAATAAAAAGCAGAAAATCGGTAAAAGCAGCCGATTGGCTGATTAGTAGAAGAGGTAGAAAAGCTGGGATTGTGGAAAGGGCATAGAAAAGGAAGGTGAGTGTTAATCAGTTAACCGGTGCTGATGGTTATAGGACGGAGTGGCTTCTCTGAACGGATCACCTCGTTAAGGCAGGCGAGGGCGGTGCAGAGTGTCCGGATGACAAGGTGGGCATGGACGATCTCATGTGATGGGCATCAGGGGGACGCTCAGTGGAACGTGAGCGCGTGTACATGGGCCGCTCCGTTTCACGCCTGTCTGGCATGGCGTAATTCCTAGAAACAGTGTTATGGAGGAGGAGGAGGAGGAGGAGGTAAAAATGTTGATTCATGAAGGAGTTAATTATTAACCTGGTCACTTCCCATTATGAAGTGGAAGCAAAAAATTTGCAAGGATTAACAGTAGGCTAATAAATTATGCTAATCAGTTAAAATGATTAATATCAGCATCCTTTATTGGGATTTTGTAATCCATTATACAAGAAAATAATAATCGCTCAATGATTGGCCAACATGATTAGATCGGCCCCAATAATGAATCTGAAAATCATTCACCCTGATGTGTCCAGGAAGTGTTTTATTCCTCTTATATCATGAAATGTGTTGCCTTGCATCACATTTCATGTGAACCTGCACATTATTATAACTTTAAAGGGCAGGAAGGCTAAGCCATGGATTCTGCCAGTATTGTATAATTTCTAAACCAATAAGAAATGAGAATTCAACATTGCTGTGGTATAAAATAAGGAGGTAAATATACTGTATGTCAAAAGGTAATCACTTTTCCTGACAAATTGGCAACTTCACATAATCTTTATCACTACAGAAAAATACCAACACGTGAGCGAAAAGGAAGGAAAATAACCACAAATAAATATGCCGTATCATATTTGGTGACAGTAAAGTGATAAGTTTACCCACGGTGAGGAAAAAACCCCAAAAACAATTGAACATTAAATGCATACAACACGAAACAGAAACTTTTGGTAGGTAAAAAGTTGTCCAGCAGTGTGACTTTTAGTAACAATCTGTAATGTATAAGGTAACAAGCAGAGGGGAGGTGGTAGCTCATTGGCTAAGGTGTTGGGCTGATACCTGGATGATCGGGGTTCAATTTCCAGCACCACCAAGCTACCACTGCTGGCCCCCTGAGAAAAGCCCTTAAGCCCTTAAAAAAATGTATGTTACTTCGGATGAAAGTCTATCTTTCTCTTCATTTTTTTTCCTCATCACATCTATTCCTCCTCCCACTCTGTCTCAATCTAGGATCAAATCTTCATTTATTCTGCTTGATTCGCACCCTGACACAAATACAGCATCAAAGCTGTAATACTGACTCCAGTCTAGTCCAGTGATTCAGGAGCCGGACCACTGCTCAGAGAAGACATGCGCTTTTTCTTGACAGTTTAATTCAGTCGTGGCCCTGTGTTTCTGATGACACATCAGGTTCTGCTTTAAGGAAAAACGCACCGCTCGACAATTCTGACTGACAGCCAGATGGCGACAAGAGCAGCGATAGAGAGCGAGTGAAGTAAAATGAGAGGAGGGAAAAAAGAAACCTTCCTGTTCTATATTAAAGTGCCTGGCAACCGTGAGAAACGAGTACAAAACTGCCAGCGCATTTTTTTTCCCCGTTTAATATGTACATCTTATTTCAACTATATGACATGATTAATATTTACACTGGACAACATGGTGGCTTGGATTTTAGCATGTTTTACTTGCAACTCCATGACTTAACAAAACTAGACTTAATAATATTTATGCAAAAGACATGATGGACGAATACCAAACACACGTCAACTGTGTACAATTCATTTAGAGGATTTAAAATTAACGAGTTTATCGTAAACTGTGAACGTGCAACTCGTCATACATGGCCGTGTATTTTTGACACTCTCCTAACACCACTTTCCTTCCATGCGGGTCACTCTTACTCTTTAGCCAATCAGATGCAAGCTTTCTATTCTACCAATCCAATTACAATCCACAGAAAAAGAGCGGGTCGTTATAAATGTGCAATCTGACTTAGTCATAACGGAAATGAGTGTGTTAAAATGATCCACGCTCTCTGTGGATTGTGATTGGATCGTTTAAATAGTGAGCTTGCATCTGATTGGCTAAAGAGTACGAGTGATGAGTAAAGGAGTGGCGTGGCGCTGATTTATCCTGCAATGTTACATGATAATTGGTCTACATATCTTCTGAGTCCTTAAGAAAGTCCTTTAAACTTGCTCTGCTCCCCCAAATCTAAAAAGCTAGTAAATGTGAAAAAGCTACTTTTGTGACAAACAGTAAACCAATCATATGAACAGTTGGACAACTTTTCACATCGACACTCACAAAGACGCTCAATGTAGCGGACTAAACATGTGGATCTACACAGCATCCTATCGACTCTACAGCATGCTGATTACTCGAGCTTGGGAAGTTGGTGAAGTACTGTATTTTCCGCTAAATCCCAGGATGAAATCGTGATTGATATGGCGAAGCAGAGATCGACACTAAATGTCATCATGGAGAGATAATGAGAGGAATGTTTTGTGATTGCAATGATGTGATTAGTAATACAGTAGATCACCAATAAGCTACAGCAATACACACACACTTACATACATACATACATACATACAAACATACATACATTATTGTGTAACATTTTGTTTCTTTTACACAAATTTTTAGCATTCAAATTTTTAATACATATTCTGTACATGCCATAGTTTAGAAAAATAGAACTACTTGGGCATTTTATAGCTAGAACTTTAAAAATATTTACAGGTATTATTACTATTTGGGAAATGTAGGCTTTAACCAAACATCTATTAGTAAACAAAAGGTAACAATTGCTACGGTAATGATTGTTGGTCTTTTTAAGCAAAATCTTTCTACCCTTTTTTAAAGGACGTTTAGAGGAATTCTCAGTCATTAAGTAGCCAGCATTCGATTAGGGGTTCCTTAAAAATTCTCTTTTATTGAAAAGAAACTAGAGAAGTTGAAAGATTGGCCAGCGTATGCTGGGTTCATTGACGGTTGTTAAGAAATATGGGTGTTATGATATCCTGTGACTACATAAGGCAAGCAAAGTTGAAAAAACAATATGAAATAAAATAATAAATTAATTAATATATTTCTGTCTTATTAGTATATCCTTGTGAAGGATAAACACAATAGACAGGAAGTCACAGAAAAAAAATTCTCATAAATATAGATTCAGAAGTACTTCAATTGCCATACTTTCTATGGTTCTAAACAACCTGTAGTAGAAAAAAATGTAAACGGTAGTTTATATCTGATTATTAAATAATTATAAATGTAATAATTTCTAAAACAAAACGAAAAACTTTAAACAAATAAACGTAAACTGTTGAACGCAGCATTCACAAACCAACCCTTCAACAAACTTCCATCATCTTCTAAAACAATTCTCAATTTTTTTCTTTGTTTCAAATCTAATTTTCTTGCATCTCATGCAACTCCAGGCACGAGAAACCCTGTTGCCCTACCACAGGAATTCAAACTCAGTTCCTAGACGTTCCAAAGCCCTGCAGAGTTTAGTTTCAACTTATTCCTAACCACACAAAAAAGTCAGGATCAGCTAAATGCGGTGCAAATAATTAGGGTTGAAGCTAAACTCTGCAGGGCGGTGGCCCTGTGTCCTACCAGGTACGTAGAGGACATGTAGGTGAAGACAGACACGGGTGTGGAAAAGCACTACCTGAGTTCCATCTGCGTTTGATGAACAGGCTGGCTGTGTCTTGTTCGAGGTAGGGTGAGAAAATGACTGCGATAGGATCAAGAGAACAGAAAGGAGGAAAGAATGAGGAGAGATGGAAATTGGAGGTAGAGATGTGGAGAACAGGCCAGAGCGGCCCGGTTCAAAGAGAAATGGCTGATCGGCTGTGGAATCTCTCAGAATGAAAAAGTTGAGCGAGAATAGGATTCAATTCATGAAAGTGAAAGTTATGCAATATGTGTAATAGCGAAGTTATATTACATTTATACTATATTGCTAAAAGTTTGTAGTCACCTGACCATCAGAATCACATGGGTTTTTAAACATCTTATTCCAGATTTACTTTCCATTTTGCTGCTATTCTATTTTTTCATTTGTAGCTTGAACGTGAGATTTGGGTTCCTTTAGCTTCAATAGTATTAATGAGATCAGACACTAACATCAGGTAAGGATGTCTCTGGTGCAGTCGTTGTTCCAGTTCATCCCAAAGGTGTTCACTGGTGTTAAGATCAAGGATTTGTGCAGAACCCTCAAGTTTTTGAGTGCTATTCAATCATAACACACCATGTCTTAATGGAGATCAGGGGCTTTGTGCTTATTGGAGTCTCTCAGTTCCAGTGAAGGAATAATGTAATGCTACAACATACAAAAACATTCTAGACAACTTTGTGCTTAAATTTGTAGCAACATTTTAGAGAGGAACCACATATAAATCTGATGGTCAGGTGACAACAAACCTTTGCCGATATAGTGTATATTGCAAAGATTCAAATTCATTTTTACTATAGAATTGAACATTGAACCCTTACAGTCAATTTGCTCTCTTGAAAAAAAAAGTAATTCCATAAAAAGAAACACTTATACAAAAAAACAGCACATTTGTAATGATTAAATTATATATATAATATATAAATGATCGGGTTGAAAATGTTAGCACTGTGATTTAAATAGCACCGAAAACCTTATTGTGTATCAATTCTATAAAGAAATAAATTGTGCATTCATTACACTTACAAATGTTTACACTTCCTTGTTAAACTTAAGGACAGAATAAATGCTAAACATCCAGATTGAGACCCTCAAAAATAAATCTTTTGTATTTTTTATTAGGTACACTTTAAATTGAGAAGATTTTAAAGCGTATAACATATAATATTTACATATTTTGTTATATTAAGCATATCACATATTTTAAAGTGGTTTAAAAACACAATAAGAACCTTTAAAAGTTAAAAATGCTATTTAAAAATGTACTTTTACTTATCGTAGCTATTTTACCAGTAAGGAATACTAAGGAACCCTAAAATATTTTTTTAAAAAGAAGACTTTACCCTATTCTGCCATAACATGGGCATTGGATAAGGGAAGTCATGTCCCTTTTAAAGTTGGACAAAAATCAGACACACAATTAAAGGATCTGTTGGGATATTGTAAAGTACCTGGCAGCCTTTCCTAGATTTTGTTAAGGAAGTGGGCAACATAAAGTAAAGTAAATAAAAAATTGAAAGAACGGGAGACTCATGCTATTGATTTTCTTTTTATGGACATTTGATAATGTATAATGTTTAATAAATGGGGGTTTTGTCATGTCTGGTTTTCTGTTTTGTATAATGTGAAAATAACTGGTCCTTACGGTTTTAATTGTAAACATTTTAAAGCTATTCGGTCAAAGAAGAAAAGCTAACAACAAGCAAACTGTGAGAAATTTCAGTTAACCTTCTGTTTAACCCTCAACCAGTCAAAACAACACATGACTTCGAGTTTGTTTTTAAAGAAACATCGCTTATATCCACAACTTGTCATGAAAATTGGAGGTAAAGTAAAATCAAGTAAGTTCACATAAATAAATGTTTTACTGTGAACTAGCAAATGCTCTGTAAACTGTTGCAGAATACGAAACGGCTAAGGTTCTAGTGGAAAACCTTCACCTAACAATAGATTAATAACCTTTAAAAACAAAGGCTTCGATCAAATCACATACTTCTATACTACCGTATTTAGTATGCGGGGCAAGTAGTATATCCGAACCCTTAGTATGCAAAACACGGTACGTTAAAAGTACCCAGATGATCTACTACTCCCACCTGGATTTTGAAGTTTGCTTATAATGGACACTTTGCTATCCTATAAGCCCGCGGGAGAGAAGACACTGAAGTGTCAGTAAGCACCAATGCGAATTTTTGTGTAGCTTTAGATACTTCAATATCGTTCCTTGTAGTTAAATTGCACCCGTTTAACATCATTAAAGTTAAACATTATTCAACTTTCAATTCCTTCCGCTGTGATGTCATATGTCGATATTAACATGGTGGATACAGTGAAGTAGTAAATCCAAATTTCTTTTCTACTCTTCGTAGCCATACTATTTAGAACATACTCTTTCAACCATCGGGAAGAACGTACTTACTTGTATTATATGTAGTAGTATACAATTTCGACAGGAGACAACGACAAAACGATACAGAAGCCAGTAGCGAGATTACATCATATCTTCGTAAATGCAATACGTGGAATTTGGTCATATTTAGCCTTAATCACTTATAAAATGAATAAATAATATTATATTAATATATTTATCTAGTTAGCTACCTCACCAAACCCAGTGGGGCCAAAACACAATCACATGCTAATAAAAATTTCATATTTGACCAAGGTGAAGAGATACAACGATTTATTTTTTCATGTAGGTTAACATAGCTTTGGCCCATATGATCATTTTTGTAATATAACACAATTTTGGAATGTTAGCAAAGAATAAGCAGATAATTTTCCAAACAATTTGTTGACGTAAGTGTAATATATTTATATGGAAACAATCACAAAAACTGACAGATTTTCATGGCATAAGTTAGCATTATAGTTAGCATATAGTTAGCACTCTGAAGTAAAATAAAGTAAAAAGACAAGTTACTATACCTCTGAGGTGGGGGGACACTTGGTGATCGTGAGCGCGCTCGGTTAATATCCGCTGATCGTGAGCAGTGATTGGATGACAAGACCTGCTCGGGTACAGACAGGGTTGAGCTTTGGAGGTCCCGGCCATTTTGTCTGTAGTCTGTTGGGAAAATATGAGGGAAAAGGGTCAGTGATCAACCTTCCAGAAGTTAGAGAAACAGATTACTAGCATAATATTATACTAACTTCGTATATGTTTGTTTGTTAGATCTGAAAAATACGTCACGTGTATTTTTATTTTACTGCAAAATGGAATCTGTCTGATATTTTTAATTATTAATAATTAGACTTAGACTTTAAGGAATGTCGATTAGTCCAATCAATACCATTCGCTAGTAGCTTTAGTTTAGTAAACAAACTAGCTTTAGTTTCAATTAAAACTTGTAAATCAGTATATATATATATATATATATATATATATATATATATATATATATATATATATATATATATATATAGTAGACATTTAAATTATTTTTCTTCACGGTAAAGCTTATTAATTGATCTTTTCGGTATAAAAAAAAAATCCAAACTTCCCTATTAGACCTAGTTGTATAGATTTTCTTTCTCTCTCTCTCTCTCTCTCTCTCTCTCTCTCTCTCTCTCTCTCTCTCTCTCTATACACACACCACTTTATCACACTGCATTTCCAGCTGAATCCAGCAGAGATGAAAACGAGCCCGGCAATTTAAAGAGAGACAACGCTATTCTTCTGGTGCAGGTGGAATTTACGAATCAGCGTTTACGGTATTATAGTAAGAGTAACAATAAGCACAAGAGCAGAAAAAGAACCAGAAACAGAGACAAAGAAAATGTGAAAAAGCTGTGCCTAAGAAGATAGCAAAAAAAAGAGAAGTATGTCTGTCTTTGCATAAGACCACACCGCAACAAAAGCCACAGAATCCGAGCTCCCATTCTACATTACATCACAGCTCTAATTCTCTAATTACTTTATTTAAAACACAATCTAAACACACAGGCAAGCGGTGAGAGCAGGCGTCGTCTGAGAATTGCTAAGCTCACGAAGGAGTTTGTAGACTTATATGTAAGATTTGGTTGCCTAAAAATGATCCGGAAAACTACTTATATACTCTTATATATTCTTTTGTATTGGTATTTGGTTTATTATCAGTATCTTGTTGATTGGTAGCTGCTAACCTAAAGTACTGTTGCTGTGTCCGTCTGCGCTACGAGGGAATTACACTTTTCCATTACCACTTTTTTCAACAAAACACTAATTACATGTACACACTACACACACATCAGTCCTCTCTACCTCAACAATTATACATTTTACTATGCTAAACAACACACCTAGTGTCCGTGTTCGAACTGTTAATATAATATTAATGTATTACTATTAGTCTTGTTTAGCCAGACCTTTAAAAAGGACTTCGTAGCAGGAGATACTCAGCAATTCCAATCAGCAATTCATGTCATTACAAAATGTAATGTGAATGTCCCTAAAATAACAGACCGGCATGCGACTATAGACCACTTATTTAACACAAATTGATGAGTCTATACCGTGAACATCAAGTCATTTGGAAATTCCAATGTTTAGTTGGACAGCATTAGTGTAAAAATTGACACAAACTAGTCTTCGGAAATCCTGAATAATTTTTTTTAAGGAGACCTAAAAGCCTTTTAATGTCAGATGTTCAGCCAGAAGTTTGTTGGCATGCTATCTGAGGCTAGGACTACGTTACCATTAACCTATTCTTTATTATCTGCTGCTCTTCAGCTCCATTAATCAAACAGATTAACAAGTGTGAAAGTGGATAATAGCCAAAGGTTTATAAATCAACACTTGAGAAAAAGTAGTTATTTTAGCAGAAAATGAATTTGGTAGATGTTGGTCACCATTTAGAATAATTATTCAGTGAAAGTATTACATTTAAGTAAGAAAAGGATGTTTTATACAGTAAAATGTACTTAAATATTAAAAGTAAAAGTACAAGCAAATCTGCAGTGTTTTGGTGGTGCCTTTGTGGTCACCTGAAACAACTCCCACGCCGTCCTCGCAGTCGTAATCAGAGATCTCGCTGTCGCTAATTCTGCGAGATCCTACACAAAAGCAGAAAAAAAAACCACTTCAAAGAGATATATACTGCCTGCAACAAAACTTTACAACGATTTGAACCATTTAATCAGAGGTCTCAATAGCATGGAGGGATTGCAAAGCCAATATATTTCTACAGCATAGTAAAACTTGTTTCTTTGCATATCCCAGCTTAGAGAGTTGAGGGTCAGAGACAGAGTCAGCTATGATACAGCTCCCCTGGAGCAGGAAGGGTTAAGAGTCTTGATCAAGGATCCAACAGCGGCTGATTGGCGGTGGTGGGGCTTAAAACCAGAATTCCTGGTCTTCCAATCAACAACTTAGAACCTTGTCCATTTGAG
This sequence comes from Bagarius yarrelli, assembly GCA_005784505.1. Classification (NCBI taxonomy): domain Eukaryota; kingdom Metazoa; phylum Chordata; class Actinopteri; order Siluriformes; family Sisoridae; genus Bagarius; species Bagarius yarrelli. The sequence goes on from VCAZ01000005.1 coordinate 9,225,661, forward strand.
CCACCACTGCTCTATAAGGGCTTAAATAAGGTTCGAGATTAAATTGATTAAGAAAAGAAGAAACTTTTGTCACATACACATTACTGCAGATTGAAATTCTGGGGATCAGCGATGACATGGCACTTCCTGGAGCAGATGGAGCTCAGGGACCAGATAGTTGAAGCTGAGTATTAATAGGCCAATCCGTCAATCAACTACTCATTTGACTTTTTTATATCGTTATCCACCCAATCTGGCAACACTGCTCACCAGGTTGCTGAACATTGCTAACATTTATATTTGTTTTATACTGTCATGGTAGCCCTTCGATGATACATCATAAAGGCAAGCGAACGGTTGCCATAGCTTCACATCGTTTTCTTCTATTTTGTAAGTCCACCCAGCAGCACAGTCATCTCTTTTTGGTTTTGCCATGTTTAAAAGCAGTGCATGAAAGAGACTGTATGCTTCTATTGGTCAACCCATCGTCCAATAATTTAACCTACTAGACTAAAGAAATATCAAATTTCGGTTTTTTTTATACTCCTTAGGATTAAAGCAAATCCGAGCTTTTCCTGCAACACCACTTTTCGTTTCTCAGAATCTGTTTTCGCACTCCTTTTTTTAGATCAGTCACATTTCGCACGTACATAGATTCTGCACTCATTTTTTTTTTTTTTTGCTTGGAAGAAAGAAACGTCTGATTACACGTTTACAAGTCTAATTAAAAAGATGGAAATTCTTGTTTAGTATCAGGGGGCAAATATATAGACTACTAGTAAGTCGTTCCTTTGCAATTTGGAGTGAGGATTCAGATTCTAACGTCAGGTAAGGAGGTCTGTGGTGCAGTCGGCGTTCCAGTTCATCCCAAAGGTGTTCAGTGGTGTTAAAGTCAGGACTTTGTGTAAAACACTTTTTCACTCCAATCATAACACAACATGTGTTAATGGAGCTCTGGGGTTTTGTGCACAGGTTCACTGTCATGCTGGAACAGTGTTTATTTGGTTACTGGAACTAAGCGATTCAATGTAATGCAACAACATACAGAGACATTCTGGACGATTGTGTGCTTCCAAATGTGTAGTAACATTTTGCAGAACAAGCACAGACAGACAGACAGACAAAAAGACAGAAAGACAGACAGACAGACAGACAGACAGACCGGCAGCTAGATGGATAGATAGACAGACAGACAGATAGACAGACAGATAGATAGATAGATAGACACAATCAATAGACAGAAAGACAGGCAAACACAATTGACAGACAGACAGATTGATAGAACGCCAGACAGACAGACAGCTAGATAGACCAGCAGATAGATAGATAGATAGATAGACTGACAGACAGACACAGTTAATAGACAGACAGACACAATAGATAGATAGATAGATAGATAGATAGATAGTATGCCAGACAGACAGACGGACAGATAGACAGACAGATAGACAGACCCCCAAACTAATCAGAAGAATTTTTCTTTTTTCAAAAAAAGATAGGATGAACAAAAAACATAAATTAAAGGTTGCGTTATTAGGGAAAATGATGACAGGGTGTTTTCTCTGGACAGTTAGACACTGCAAATACAGTACAATAAGAGCTTTGTTAGTCTGTTAGGGAATTCAGCGTGTTAAAGTTAGTCACAATGGAGTTGAACGACAAGAGAAAGCAAAATCCTGCTGAGAGGAATTTAGGCAGGCTGGTAAGAATGAAGTTTAGTACAGTATTTGTTTGATTTAAACGAGAGTAGTAGAAGGAAATTGAAGCCGTGGAAAAGATGGGGAAACTGACATGCTGTGTTTATTTTTTTTACCTGAATTGTATGAATACGAGCCGTGAGCTGCGAAGACAACGAGGTGAAAAATAAGACTCATATAGATCGTACAAAAGTGATTGGCCAACATGCTGAACCATTAAAAAATAAAACACCCTTATTAAAACATCAAGGAAAACATGGCAGCTGTTTACAGTGGATCCCCGGCATACAAATTCGATTCGTTCAAGAGGTGCATTTTTATTGCGATACGGATTTTCCTATAAGAAGTAATGTAAATGCAGATCATCTGTTTTAGCCACCCAAAAATATTACCAATATTACCAACACGATAATCGTACTTTTGCATAGAAGAATAATCAAAACGTTCGAAAAAGACATGTAAATAAAGTAAAATTTGAAATAAATATAGCCAAGCCACCAGGCTGTCAATAAAAATCATGCAAAAAATCTCGTAGCTTTTGAACGCATGCCAAAGGGCAACGTCAGTACAGTTGTTGACTTTGTAATAATTGGCTTGGCTTTCCGCGGTGGCAAACAAAATTTGGACGGTTCCCAGACGTCTGCGCGACGTAGCCGAAGTTCAGTTCGAATAACGTGTAGAAAACGCTTTATATGCGATGCAATTTTTTTGCAAAATATAAATTCTTAAGATAAATAATAATAAAACAGGGCGTTTGTATGCTGAGGTTCCGCTGTTTTTTTGATGGATACTGAGTGGTGTAACGTGCAAAACAACTTGCACATCATATTTATTATAATTGCATTGGTTTTCTTATGGCATCTGGGTGGATTTATTGTTGCATTGGTGTAGGGATGATTAAAAGTGTTATTGACGGGAGGCAGGTGTGAGTCGAATGAGCTTTCGTTAAAGATAAAGGCGTACTCTGTAATCTGCGAGTGGGACTCTCTCCGTGTATCGTTCTCCTTTGAAGGTATGGCGAACTCTTAGGAAGAGGCATCGAAGACACGTCGTGCATTTGCAGCTTGTACCAATGCGGCTCGTCGTCCATCAGCGCCGTCTCGAGCTCGATCAGAATCTAAGCGGAGACACCAAAAAATATGAATAGTTGCAATAAGTTTCAGCACATGCTCAAAGTGATAAGGAAGAAATAAGCAAGTTTGGCCATCCCGAGCCATTTAATGCACTTGTGTGGCTGAATCAGTTCGGTAGTTGATAAGTTAGGGCACTGATCAAAAAGTCAGCTATTTTAAGGGTTCTCTCTCCTGCTCTCTTTCTCTCTTTCTCTCTCTCTCTAATTCCTATTTGCAATTTTTTTTTTAATTATTCTTCAATGCAGCAGAGTACCTATGCCCATTTATTTCGCTTATTGAAAATGATGTCACATTTTTCTAGAAAAAAATGGCAGACGAACCATATTCTTATGCTGTGTTCATATCAATTGCGAAGCGAATATGTCCACCGCATTACTCGCTGTAAATTACTCGCAGGATGCTTTTTGTGCCACTTGCGTGGCCCGCAATAGACTAATGCTTTCCTTTATTGTCTGAAACAATAGACGTGTCAATAACCTCTTTGCTGATTGGCTTAAGTGACAATCTGTCATGCAACATGCATGGAAGAAGCAATTAAGGCAAATAATACACGTTCGCAGCTAACGCATCAAACATTCTGAGTCATTCTTATTGCTCGATGCAAATTTGCTTCTTTTAGTTGATTATAGCGAACGATTATAGCGAATTTTAAGTGTTAATTTTTTTTTATACTTTACTAGCTATCCTGACAAAAATAAAGCTTAAGATTTTTATAACATATACAACTTTAGCGTTCCCATGTGTACTAAACCAGGGATCAATTTTAGTTGCAGACTGACAGCTTGTCAAGACATGATGTGTGTTTGTACCTCTCCAAGGAATTCGCTCTCCTCCTCGCGGACTCGTGCCTGGTCCCAGAGAGTAATCTCCAACATGCGCTCGCGAAACTCACGCCGATGCACTGGCGAATACATGAACGTCTGGTTCCACTTGGGCTCTAACGACTTCTTTACTGTTTTAGTTCTCCTTTTGCTTTTGTCACTAAGGGAACAATAATTCAAACTGCTTTTATTTACCACCACTGGTAGAACGGAAGCCAGGAAACACCCAAAGACTTTACAGACTCAAGACTTTCTATGTTTTAGAAATCTGGACAGGTTTGGGATCAGAATACATTTTGAGAAGACTTGCATTGGGAATCATAAACGTATAATATGTTAACACAAAAAGCTATGTTCCCTTTACCCTTACCTTCGATCTGGGAGAAAGTAGATTTTGACGTAAGGATTCCTCGGTCGTCCGTCTTCTCGTGACGGCAGGTCCTTGGCTCCCAGTATGGTAACAATGAGCTGATGGCCCACTTTATCGTACCAGAGTTTTACCTGAGCAAAAATTAAGATGTCTCTAAGTTCATATCTTTAGTAGTGCCTTTAGTATAGCCTATCCACTGTACATGCATGGGTAGTCACTAAACTGTAATAAATGTGAAAAAATAAATAAATCTACTGAAACGATGCGATCTATCAAACACCTATATCAAGTTACATATTAAGTTTAACATAATATAAATGGAAATACTTAGATAACACTTAGATAAAATTCAGTACTGCAAAAACCTAGCAGTTAGCATTTTTGGCTATATAAGACGATATAGGGGAGAATTGACTAGCTTACTTGCCGATTTATTTAGGCATGATTAAATTTTAAGCAAATCCTAGTTATAGATAATGCTTGGGTGTTATTTCCGCATGTACGCAATAAGCTTTCATTCGCAAGAAATTGACTCCAACATAAACAGTTCAACAGGAAACCCACATGAAAAAAATACCATAGTATATTATAGGATTTACTACAGTAAGATTATAGTCTACTGTATTATATTACAGTATTCAGTACATCTTACTGCAACATACTATAATATTAACTTTAGTGCATTGATAAACTGTAGGAAATACTGTAGTTAACTTTACAACTTATCGAAAATAATCTTTTTTTTTTCCGGGTTTTGGCACCAAAATATTCTCGACTCGGGGTGCCTAAAGAGGGAAAAAGATATTTTCCAACAAGTTGCTATATGGGAAAGAGAGTTACTAATAGGAAATAGTGTGTTCCAGTGTAAAAGGCCAGATTCTCATTTTATTTGGACAGCAATGTCAGATCATTGATTCGGCTAAAGGTAAACAATGCAGCAAATATTTTTAACCAAAATAAGCAACAAAAAAATTAATAGTTTGTTGGTACTATAGTAATTAATGTATTTATTTTTTAATTTTTTTTAATTGGAGTTGTTAAAACAAGTGTATCCAAAATTACCTCAACAAATTACCACAAACTTTTTACTATGATATATTTACTACAGCATTTACCACAGGATATCTTACCACAGGTTCTATAGTAAAGTTACTCTACAATACGATAATATTTTATATAGGAAGGGAATAAGTGCATAGCCGAAATTGTTTTGTCATGCAGTAGGAAAACATAGACAGGTCAAACGAGAGAGTGAAAAAACAAGAAGAAGAAAAGTAGCATGAGGAGACACAAAGACATTTAACACGTCCTCACTTTCAGGGGTGTTTTTAGTCATTGCATGAAACAGAAGTCGAATCAGAGAAGCAGATATAAAGCTATAAAGAGACTTTCAACAAATGAACTGCTACACACTGGCTATGATATTAATAGTGAAAAGACTATTTAAACAATGATTTGGTCTCTAAATGACGACTTTTAATCAGCTTGGTTGGGTTTTTAAGCTTAGAACTGACACGTCACAAGTTATATAGAACTTATAATAATATAAAATTCCTGGGAGAGTTATGTCAGGTATGCCATTGGAACTGGAGTATAATAATTGCCCACTGAGGCACAAAATACACACAATTTTTTTTTGCTTTGCTTCTTTAAATTGGCTTATATAAACCCACTTACTCCTTATATCCATTTATTATGTCTGGTCAGATGTTTATTTTGATTGACTTCACCTGACTAGATTTTTGCATTCATCTAATCAGCCAGTCATGTAAGTTTTAAGTTATATGAGTTGCTATATTCTTCCAGAATATTTTATTGAAAAATTATGAAAGCAATCAACCAGTTAAACGCATAGTTTTAACCAATAAGGGCATTCGTCTCTAATCCTAAACATAACTGCGGCTCACACCGTTTTTTGGTTTTTTTTTAGTTTATTGCATCATTCTGTATAAATCATAGGAACTCATGTGCAGGTTTTAAAATAGTTAGTTCTAGATCTAGTTAGTCAAACTAACTCAAATTATAATGCTGCAACGTGATTGGTTGCTTGGATAGCTGAAAAAAAATGTCGGTTCTTCTAATAAAGCCTTCTAATGAGGCTTGTATGTGTTGTAACGTTGTTGTTTTTAAACCATCGCCAATTTATTATACTTATATGGTGTATATGTTGTTAGTGAAAGCAGTAGTGCATTTCCCACCATAGGTTAGCTGACACTGTTGGGCCCCTGAACAAGGCCCTTAACTCTTAACTGCTCATGGATAGAAAATGTGATAAACGGAAGTGGCTTTGAATAGAGGCATCTACTAACTGCTGTAAATGTACTTAATAAAGGACACCCTATAGTATAGTAACTATTTATATTAACGTAAAACAATTTTCCATAAGGACAGGTTTATTTATCTACAGTTTTTACTTATTTAAAATCTTATTGCTATAAAAACGTTCTCAGAACAGCAGCATTAAGAAATATGGCTGTGTTGTTATAGGAAAGTCAATGTATTCCTGTTCTACCACCTCATCGTGGATTTATTTCCTATAATCACGGCAATAGTTTGTGCGGCAGTGTTTCTTAAAATATCTCTTTTTTTTTTTATTTTGGTCATGCAAATCATAGTCGCGAAACCATTCCAAAAAATGGGTTAGAAAAATAAATGAAAGCAATTCTACAATTACACAAGCCGAAAGGAAATTAATTAATAAAAAGTGCATCAATTTCCTTGTTGTGCTTTTAGTAGAAACAGGAGGAAAGTAAGAGGATAAGGGGGCACACGGGTGAGTGTTTTAGTGGTATATAAAGTGGTATATAATGTGGTATATAATGTGAATTACCTGAACTCTAGGGTTAAAAGGCTCTATTCTCCTACTAAGGCTTTGGCTCTGGGTAAGCAAAGTTAATAACAGGAACAAAACAAAGGAAACAAGGCAATGAAAGTAAACCCAGAATGACAGAACCAGTGTTAAAGGAGTGGAGGGAGAGATTCAGTCTAAACACTGCAGCAAACTACTGCACATTTCTCCTTCCTTCCTTTCTTCCTGTTTGCTTTTCCTTCTTTCTTCCTTTTTTCCTTCCTTCCTTTCTTCCTGTTTGCTTTTCCTTCTTTCTTCCTTTTTTCCTGTTTTTCTTTTTTTTCTTAGTTTTTTTTAATTTTTATTTTTTCTCTCCTTTCCTTTCTATTTTTAATTTTCCATTAATTTATTTATTTTTTTTATTTTAATTTATTTTATTTTTTCCTTCCTTCCTTCCTTTTGTTCTCCTTTCCATTCCTTTTATTTCTCTCTTTTCCTCCCCTTTCTTCCTTTTTCTTTTTTTCTGTCCTTTTCTTGTCTTCCTTTTTTTTCCTTTTCTTTTCTTCTTTTCTTTTTTCCTTTCTTTTTCTTTTTTTTTCCCCATTTTTTTTTTTTTTCTTTCCCCATTTTCTTTTTTTCTTTATCTTTTCCTATTTTCCTTTTCTTCAATTCTTCTTTATTTCAATTTCTTTCTGTCCTTCTTCTCTATCATCCATCCTTCCTTTCCTTCCCTCCTTCTTTTCTTCCTTTCTTTCTTTTTTTCTTTCTTAAAAAGTTTAGGCTGGAGTTGATGAAAATAACCAAAGACAATCATCCGGTACGTTTTCTGAATGAGCGTAATTAGCTTCTCATTTCCTTCCTTTCACTCGAGTCATTTTCATTTAGTCGATTTTTCCCGTAAACAGTCCTTTTTTTGTGTTAGTTGCGAAATGTACAAAGCTGCCGTGTCGAGGCTTTCAGAAAAAATGCTTATTCACCACTAATTACAATCATTTCAGATTGTTCCAGATTTTATATGGGGTAAATTTAGACTCCTGGTTTCTACTAGGTCATGAACAGAACTTAAAGTCTATTTTTAAACTGAATCTCCACCTCCTGCAAATAACACACACATACACACACACATATATATACATATATAAAAAAACACAATAGATTTCGTTACTCAGTGCACACACACACAAACACACACATTTACAGTGTCTCGTAGCATTAAAGACAATAAAAAGTTGGAAAAAATGGACAAAAAGGTTAAATATTAGGTGAAAGGTGATTAGAAATCCAAGGTTAATAAAAAAACATTTTTTTTTTTAAAAGTGCAACAGTACTAAAATGAATACTCCAACATGAAAGCGTCTTCTGGAAAACTGAATGGTAAAAAACTATTTCAGCAAATGAGCCCGAGAAAAACACAAAGTGAAACAGAGTCGCTTTCAGAGGTCACGTGCATCTGGTGATATAAGTGACCAACTGCTGGCGACTAAAATTTAGCATAACCAGTTTCAAATAAAAGATTCAGATATTTATCTATCCATATGTCATCTACCATATATCTATCCATATGTCAATCTATCTATCTGTCTGTCCATCGTGTCTGTCCATCGTGTCTGTCCATCGTGTCTGTCCATCGTGTCTGTCCATCGTGTCTGTCCATCGTGCCTGTCCATCGTGCCTGTCCTGTCCATCGTGTCTGTCCATCGTGTCTGTCCATCGTGTCTGTCCATCGTGCCTGTCCATCGTGCCTGTCTATCTATCTATCCATCCATCCATCCATCTATCCATCTATCTATCCATCCCTTCGTCTGTCTATCTATCTATCTATCTATCTATCTATCTATCTATCTATCTATCCATCTATCTATCTATCTATCTATCCATTCGTCTATCTATCTATCTATCTATCTATCTATCTATCTATCTATCTATCTTTCCATTCGTCTATCTATCTATCTATCTATCTGTCTGTCTGTCTGTCTGTCTGTCTGTCTGTCTTTTAGTGTTGTGTATATTTGCAGCTGTATTGTTTAAATTGTTAATAGGATAAGGAGGCTCATGCTGTGTATTTAGAATAGGATTTAGAGTTGAAACATGGGGTTTAATTAGGTATCCAGCATGCCGTCCTTCAAACAGTACATCAGTGAGTCCTCCGCTGTTGGAAGGTGTTACAGCTACACAAGTGAAGCGCGGCGTGTGACTGTAACTTGATCAGGTGGGGTGTTTTTTGTCTTTGGGTGAGCTCCAGCTCGGTGGAGCCGTTCCAGAACTTTATCCAAGTGTTTGAGTCGCCTTTGTTCGCCTCCCGATTGTTTGCCAACATTGGCTAAGTGCTTAACATGCTTGTTCTGTTCACTACCTGTTGTAGCAGCGAATGACCCACTGATCCATAACACCGCTGCTGAATTAAAAGCAAAGCCAGCTGATTTCAAAAGACAACTGATAAGGAAGTCTGACCAAACCTGCGAGGTTCCCGATAGCTTCGATAGAAGCAAACAGTAAAACTAAAAAAGCAATAAATAAATAAAAAAATTAACTTGCGTTCATGTTGGAAATAGTCATTTTGAGGACTGCTGATAAACAACCCGTTTAATGAAGGTCTGTTACTCTGAGTTATTGCAGCCAGTGTATGAAATAAACATGAAGGTTAGAACAGGCTAAATCTATCTATCTATCTATCTATCTATCTATCTATCTATCTATCTATCTATCTATCAGTCAGTCAGTCAGTCAGTCAGTCAGTCAGTCAGTCAGTCAGTCAGTCACTCTGTCCGTCTGTCTGTCTGTCTATCTGTCTGTCTGTCTGTCTGTCTGTCTCCCCCCCGTCTATATATCTATCTGTCAGTCAGTCAGTCAGTCAGTCACTCTGTCCGTCTGGCTGACTGACCATCCATCCATCCATCCATCCATCCATCCATCCATCCATCTATCTATCTATCTATCTATCTATCTATCTATCTATCTATCCATCCATCTATCTATCTATCTGCTAGTCAGTCAGTCAGTCAGTCAGTCTGTCTGTCTATTGATTGTCTATCTGCCTGTCTGTCTGCCTCCCCCCTCTCTATATATCTATCAGTCAGTCAGTCACTCTGTCTGTTTGTCTGTCTGTCTATCTATCTATTAATTGTCTGCCAGTCTATCTGCAGGCCTATCACTCTGTCTGTCTTTCTATCCATTAACTGTCTACCGGTCTATCTGCCGGCCTATCACTCTGTCTGTCTGTCTGTCTGTCTATTTGTTTTTCTAACTACCCTGATTGCAGTGTTATAGTTCTCTTATTCATGTATTATTTTGTTAGTTTGTTTGTTTTTGTTTCTCGCAACACTCAATGACAAGGACTGATTTTCTCCAAGCGAAAAATCAATGAATCAATATTTCTTTATCCCTCGACTGTCAGTATACACCTAATTTAAATTAAGCAGACCTGAGCGTAAGAAATACAAGTTTGATATTATAGTTGTCGGTTAGAATAACAGCCATGAGTTTTTTTTCCTTTGAGAGAACCAAGTGATGCATTGTGGGAACTCACAGAGAGCTGTCCGGATAAGTACTGCGGTGCATCTCGCAGCATGCCGGGGCTCATGGGAGACGTGATGGATATGGATGGTCGGTCCATCTTCTGCGACTCAAATGAGCTGGAACCTTTCGGATGGAATTTAATAAAGGCGGTGGGGAACAAGGGAACAAAGACAGAGAAAAATGAGAAAGGTGTAAGAAAGATATGTGATATCAGGATGTAACATTCAGGTGATCACAAAAGTGTATCGCTTGTGTCCGGCCACACGGTGGCTACTCACTCGACTCTAGTTGTGTGTGTGTGCTGTCTGGTATCCTGGGGATATCTCTGCATTGACACAGAGAGAGAGAGAGAGAGAGAGAGAGAGAGAGAGAGAGAGAGGGAAAGAGACCTTTTAATAAGCTGTTAATGATCCCTAAGATTAACATTGGTTTCTATAAGATTCTAGATCAATTAGCTGCTCTGTAATCAGTTTACCCGCATCTCAAATATCGTCTGCATTTAAGATTGAAAAATAAGGAGCTGATTCTAGATCAGCATTTTAGATATTTTTATTCTTGGGCACAAAGCAGCATCGGGGTTCCTAATTTAGTGTTGTTTTTGGAGGCTATATGCAAGAGCAGGTGTCTAGGGAAATATTCCCGGCTACTTGGGGAAAAAAGGAAAGAAGACAATAAAGACGGTGTTCTTCAAACACGAAATATAAGCAAATTATTTGCTAAAAATTGCTTAGAGTTTAAAAAAAGTAGTGAAATTAAAGCCAGGGAAGAGGAACGGACTGTAGTTTACAGCTTCCTTGTGGCCTCCATGTTTTTTTTTTTTTTAGAAGTATTTCTGGTTTTATCGATCCTACTAGGGCAGTGAATGTGTATATATATATATATATATATATATATATATATATATATATATATACTGTATATATCTATCTATATACTGGTATATATATAGATATATAGATATATCGATATATATATATATATATATATATATAGATATATACACACATATTATCTATAGATAGATAGATAGATAGATAGATCTTACACTTGGCTGAGCATACAATTTGTTGTACACTGGGACATGGGTATGTATGAGGGATCTGATACGCTTTAACAGATGATCAGATGAAGATAAAAAGACAAAGAAAGGACAAACACGAAAGAGACAGGAAAGGACAGAGACATGCAAAGCTACATATATGTTTAAATACAACCAAATAAGAACCTTTTTTTATTACTTTTCTATGTCTTTACTGCCCATCGTAGGCTAGGTAAAAATAGAAATACTTTTAAATAGAAAATCCGCTTTGAGCCTTGAGCCCTGAGTTTCTATGAGTCATTAAGCACCACTTTGGTGCGTCAATGCTGAACCGCAAAACAGACAAAAACATTTCTGTATTGTCCTGTCGAAAAAAGAAAAAAAAAAAAGTTATTTAAACAATTACTGGTTGTTTGGGAAATCTTAATATATCGTAATTATTTTTTGTTGCTTTTCCCACTACAAAATTAACACCGAAACCAAATCTCAGATTTCTAGCAATTGGGGTTAAGGGCCTTGCTCAGGGGCCCAGCGGTGGTCACTGGGAATTGAACCCCGATCATCTAATTAGCAGTCCAACACCTTAACCACTAGGCTACCACTTTACCACTTCCATTTCTCATCAAATGGAGGGTAGAGATGATATAGAGTTTTTACCCGATGGGTCGAGACACCACCAGTTCCACCTGAGGCTCTGGCTTGGATTCTAAAATAATATTGTAAACTTCTTTAAAAGTGGCTCCTTGTAAGTTTCTCCCGTTCCATTCCAACACCTGATCGCCTACAGAAGTAAACAGAAGGAGCTCATTTACAATTTACCCTTTTAAATAGAACAAAATACATTTATGCAAATATTTAGCAATATTACTTTAATTGCCACATTACTGTCAGTGCTGCCGGTACAGAAATCCGATGCTTACCTGGTCTAAGATGCCCCACGGTGTCTGCTAAACTTCCTTTTCTGACTTTAGTGATGAACGCACAAAGTCTACCAGACTCCGTCATTTTGCCTCCGACCACCTGCCCAGAACAGACGCACATCGTTTTAAGGACGAATATGAAATGTAAGCAAAATAAATCCTAGAAAAACATCGTTAAAAATTAATTATATACATTTTGTACATTTATTGAAAGCAGGTGAATATCGTAATTTAAGATTGGAAAAAAAAAGTTTCTAAATCTAAAAAAAGGAACTTTTATGGCAAGTCTCTTTAGTTGACATTAAAAATAAAAGTCCTACCAGATAAAAAATAAAGAAATAATATAAAGAAATAATAATGAATAAATGACAATAATAATAAAATACGAAACATTGCAAAACACGTACACCTTTATCATCAAGTAATTTTATTGCAAGCCTTTTTATTCGATATTTAAAATAAAAACCCTACCAGTTAATAAATCTATTTATAAAAAAATCTAATAAATTTTAGTAAACCATTAAATAATTAAATAACATATAATATAATAAATAATAATAAATAAATAAATAAAAATAAATAAATGAATAATTTAAAAAAAAACATACATATTTCATCAAGTTAATTAATTGCAAACTCTTTAGTAAATAAAATTAAAAAATAATAAATGAATAAATGTAAAAATTACAAAAAAACGTACACATTTCGTCATCAAGTTTATTGCAAAACACTTCAGTCGATATTTAACCTAAAAATTTTTACAAAATTAGAAAATAATTATCAATGGGATTCATTGGGTTTATTGGTCTTTAATTTATGCATTTAATAATTCGTGGTTAGTTATTTACTAGTTATATCAGAAAATACGTTAATAAATCCTAAACACTGAAAACACTGCATAATACTTATAGCCCTAGCTAAAGAGATCCAGAATTTTGCTCCACTTCCTGCTTCCTTTGTCAGACTTTGATTTCACACAATTGAAATGAACGAGATTACAGGATGGAAATTTGATTTACGTAATGTCTAGCTCTGGACCCGTCGGGGATTTTTTAATTATGTTGAAGTGTATTTCTGGTACGCTTTACTGGAGGAAAGTCCATCTAGGAAGTTCAATTTCAGGTTTCACCATCATGCGACTCCACAACTGTTCACATTAACAGCCTATAATTAGCTTCCATTTAAACTGAATGACAAACGATAAAACTAGACAATCGTAATAAAAAAATGACTAAACTTAACAACCCACACCGTGTGTGTGTGTGTGTGTGTGTGTGTCACCATTCAGACTCACTTTTAGACCCAGAAGAGCTCCGGAGTCACGGGGAACGCTTCCATCCTTGAGCCGCTTGTTGAGTAAAATGCGTCCGATGAGACGGTCGCCGTCTTTGGACGGTTGCCATGTGACCGGATGCTATGAGGTTTAAAGTCGATGTAATAAAAAACAAACAAAAAAAAGTTTTAAGTCAAGATTTGTTAGATGACAGCAAGAAAGGAAAGACGGGGTGGAGAAGAAGCGTTCGCTTTTAGCATCCAGGTGATCACATAAACTCAACTCTGGCTTTTATTATCTGTCAAGAAAAAAAAAAAACAAGCTGATAAGTTAGATATTAATAGAGACATTAATAAAAATGCGATAGATATTTATATAGATATATTATATATATATATATATAAAAAACCTTAAGGTTGTTTTAAAGACAAATGTCAAATAGCAGGTCCAGAGTTTGTGTGATCATGTGACATGCAAACCCACCTAAAGAGCACCAAGCACAAATCCCACAATTAATACAGCGAACAGAAGAGCCAGAAAAAAACAAAAGAAAAAAAAAAAACAAACAAAGGGCGTAAAATGTCACAGCGAATAAGATGGATAGCACGACTCCCACCCCAAAGCCTCTATTACCCCCACCCCCAAAAACACGAATCACAATAACAGTAACACAATAGCATAAATGGTAATTAGGAATCTTGTGACAGTTAAAGGGAAAAAAGAAAACCAAGTCTGTTCCGAATAAATCCTGGATTCCCCCGCCCCTTCCTTTAGTGCAAGTTTCTGAAGAAGTTCAGATGTTCACACTGCAGTCGGTGGCCAGGTTTTGGGGTGTATCGTAGGTGGGTGTAAAGAGTGAGGAACTACAGAGGAACAGGGGAAAAAGGTCACCATGTGGTACCAACACATAGGTAATGACAGCAGGTTGGAAGGGCATGCACCCAGAGAGACAAAGTGTTAGCGATGCTTCTGCCACATTCGAGCTCGGGGGACGCGAGACTACGGCACGATCAGCCAACCAGCTGCAGCTACAACGCCACAAATCACAAAGCAAGCAGAAGAATTTTTTCACCCCCACCGCCCAAAAAAAAGGAAATAAATCAACAGAGGAAAGATTATTGCAAAAAAAAATAAATAAATAAATAAAGGAAATCTTTTTATAAAAAGAAAGCAAATCATCGTTACATACGGATGCACACATCAAACAAAAGCGCTAAGGAATTTTTTGAAAAAGGCAGCTAAGAAAGCAAAGAAAAAAAATGAAAAAAGGGAACGAAAAGGAATGAACGGGAGAAAGAGAGAAAGAGAGAGAGAGAGAAAGAGAGAGAAAAAATGCAGGCTGGAACAGGTGCCGGTACCTTCTCGCTATGGCTATGCTCCTCGTTTAGCGTTGTGCTACTGCATGTGTCAACGCCCGAGTCTTTAACCTGTGGCTCGCCCCACTCGGCATCCTCTTCCAACGAGTGGCCCCAAAATCGCACCATTTTCTTTTGTCCCTCTGATAAGATGTGTGCCTGCTCAATAGTTTCTCTTTTTCCCCTTTGACTGTCCCCTACAGGCGAGGGATAAAAAAATGCGGAAAGAAAAAAAAAAAAAAAAAAAAAAAAAAAAAAAAAAAAAAAAAACATGCAGAGGTCAACATAAATCAACGAAATCATAATATGACGAGAAAGAGAGAGAGAGAGAGAGCGAGAGAGAGAGATAAAGAGACAGAATGACAGAGAGAAAGGGAAAGAGAGAGAGAGAGAGAGAGAGAGAGAGAGAGAGAGTCGGGGCTCCACTTGGCTCACCAGTGACATAGAGGAGGTATCGCTGCTATGCCACGTCGCCTGATCCCACCAGTGGCCATCTATATCTCCTGTGAGTGCCCACACACACCGAAAGAAATGTACACACAAACACACACACACACACACACACATGTGCACACACAAACAGACACACACACACACACACACCAGTGGGCAGCAGCAGAGAGCACAGTGCATGAAGTGAAAAGAAAGAAAAACAGCAAAGAAGGGCACATGTGATTCACACGTTAACACTCTTGCAGTCTTTCAACACACACACACACACACACACACACACACGCTTAGCCACCTTTAACTCTATGTGAATATGCTTCGCTCATAATTAAATAGCACGTTACTGTCTGTCATAGTATTCAGACGGTTTGTTTGCTTTGTGCAGCGTTTACTTCCTGTTAGCACAGACCTCACAACTAGCGTCATTTGTGGACATATTCATGTGTCTGAACTTCATATTTTTACGGAATTTGATTGAACCTGGTGTTTATCGTATGTTGAAATGGTTTTGCATCATTTAATCACAAGAATTTGAGATTCAACACCAAAATTCCACTCATGGAACAGTGTCCCACTGGGAGGAAAAATCGATTCAAAATGTCCAGATCCTAGCGGAATAATTTGATTGGTTGTCCTCACTATAACGGTGTAGTACAGTATACAGTCGCCTGGAATGTTTTTTATGTTGTAGAATTACATTATTTTTGCAACAGGACTAAAAGAACCAAAGCAATGTTCCAGCATGACAATGTCCCTGGTCACAAAGCCGCTGAGCTTCATAAAGACATGATGTGTTATGGCTGAAGTAAAAAAACTCAAGTGTCCTACATAGTTTGTCTTTCATGTCTCGTAGACAATCTTTAACATAAAACCCAGCTTATATCTTTCTTCGTTAAGTTAAACAAAAACACCGTTACACGAAAATAACCCTCCTCAAGTTTAAGGGATGCAGCTTTGCCCCGAAGACGTATAAAATTATTTTTGTGCAACAGCAAGATCCGTTGTGTTATTTCCTTACATAACAACTTGGCTATTCTGGGGATATCCAGCAGTAAAGAATGCGACGGCCCACTTTCTAACTTTAAGCGGATACATGCAGTTAACTTTTCTACCTCCAGACCTACGGCGTGACCAACAACCTTTTTATCGCCGAAGTAAAACCAAAATGGGCAGCACGGGGGCTTAGTGGTTAGCACTGTTGCCTCACAGCAAGAAGGTCCCGGGTTCGATTCCTGGACAGGAGTCTTCCTGTGTGGAGTTTGCATGTTCTCCCTGTACTTGCGTGGGTTTACTCCGGGTTCTCCGGTTTCCTTCCACAGTCCAAGAACATGTATGTTAGATTGATTGGTAATTCTAAATTGCCCATAGGAGTGAGTGTGAGAGTATGTGTTGCCCTGTGATGGACTGGAGACCTTTCCAGGGTGTCCCCCTCCTGCCTTTCACCCTTTCAGAGACGGCTGTGATAGACTCCAGCAGATCCCCCTGACCCCGAATTAGGGAAAAAGAGGATAGAAGATAAATAAATGAATCTCTTTTTCTTTAATGTAACTGCTAACTCTAATCTACAGTAAATATAATGCTAGGTAAGAATTGGGAGAACTGGTTATCATGTTTTTATTGTTGTAGCTACTTTTTTAACAATTTTAACACAATAGACTGGAAAACGTGTCCTATAGACTAAAAAAAAGAAGAAAAAACATCCATTGCTTCCCGTCTAGTCAGTTTAGCCTATCTAGTTATTTGTAAAATGTAAAATATACTTACATACATACATATATTACAAATACATCCACAAGCTGGAATCGAACTTAGGTCAAACAAAGCTCAATGGCGCCTCATATGGCAACACGTTGTCACTACATTTACGTTTTCATTTAAGGTATTTAGCAGACGCAGTTATGCAGGGCGACATTTTTCTTATTTATATCCATTCGATCAGTTCAGGGGCCTTTGGTGCAGTGGCAGCTTGGTAAAGTAAGAAATCGAACCCATCATCATCCAATCAGCAGCCCAAAACCTTAACCACTGAACTACCAATTTCCCCCACTAGGCTATCACACTGACCATATATAATTGTTTAAGAAAATCTTTACTAAAGTTTTATGTCATTCATTCATTCATTTATTCATTCATTCAACGTGTTCTATACCTGCTTAATTCAAGGTCAGGGGGATCTGCTGGAGTCTATCCCAGCCGTCTCTGAAAGGGCGGAAGGGAGGAGGGGTACACCCTGGACAGGTCGCCAGTCCATTACAGGGCCACACACACACTTACTCCTGTGGGCAATTTAGAATCAACCTAACACGTTTTTTTGGACTGTAGGAGGAAACCGGAGAACCTGGAGTAAACCTACGCAAACACGGAGAGAACATGCACATAAAAAAGTCACTGCCTGGGAATCGAACCCAAGCCTTCCTTCTGTGAGGCAACAATGCTAACCACTAAGCCCCCATGCTACCCAGTTATTGTATGGGGCAGATCATTAACCTGACAGTACAGTGGGATGTGGACTGCAGATTGTACTCAGGGACCACACTTGTTCAGGAAGTGAATTAACATGCAATGGTGACATCATCCGCTTCCACAACATATGTGTACGATGTGGGTGAGGGGAATTACAGCCATATCCTTCGTTTTTTAATTCAATAAATATAAAAGGAAAGCAATTAATTGTGAGAGGTTTTACTATATAGGATGCGTCCTCGTTTTTCAATTTGCAAGTCATCAATTTGAAAAAAAAAAGCTTCCGGCTATTGCAGAAAAAACTCTAGAACGTTCTAGAAGAGTCTATTTTTATCTTGATCATTTATTTGGTTCCGCTGTGGATTTCCCTTTTTTTTCCACTGCCTCGCTGATGTTCTTTAAATAAACCTCTTGAAATTACCTAAGGATCAAACACATCCTATTTTCCAAGATGGAATTTAGGACGTTAATTCGATATTTTTTAAAAATTAATTCTAAATGGTTGTGTAACTTAAAAAAAAAAAACAAAAACCTAAATGTAAGTCTGGACCACGTTAATGTGCCGTGTCTGCTGCATTTTCTCTTCTTTATGTCTCCTGATTGATACAGAGAAAATCAGAGAGCTTCTGTTACACCACTTCCAACTACAACATATTACAACGACTTGTAATGTAGCTACCGCTTCCCAGATCCTCCTACTGTCTATTTATTTTTCTAAATATTTTAAACTTAATCTGAAAACAAGTTTATTTGGACAGTATAGCACGTTTCATACACGGTGGTTAATTAATTGTATTGGTTGTAATTGAAATGATCATAAAAAATCATCACAACTCTAAAATGTAAAAAAAATGATTTAAAAATTGATTTTAAAATAGTTAAAAACATAAACTGATTATAATCAGTTGGGACATACTACAGTGTTTATTCAGTAAATGTAGAACTAAACAGATGTGTTTTAAGTCTGGATGTAAATATGGCTACTGATTTAGCAGATCTGATCTATTCTGGAACCCGGTTTCAACTGCGGGCTACGTAATAGCTAAAAGCAGATTCCCCCTTGTTTAGCGTAAACCCTAATGATCCTGTTGATCTGATAGAGACAATCTGATTGGTTAATATTTAGTGAGCATGTCTGCAATGTATTTAGGAGTAATTTATAAACGAGTAACAGTACTTAAAAAATCGGATTCATTGTAATTGATACTAAAATAGTGTTAATGATTATGAAATAAATAAATGATCACATTCTCATTATTTGTATTTTACCATAACAAATAGGATTTTTTCATATATAATTTTTTAAAACCTTAAATTGCAACAGCTCGGCTTAGTGTATTAAAACTGCGATGAAAACTGTGTATTCGAATTACGGCTGCACAATATATCGTTTCAGCATTGACATCGCAATGTGTCTCTCTGCAATAGTCTCAATACAGGATGTACAAAGTTTATTGTGGATTATATTTAACTGTACCGCCGTTTCCAACACGTGATTTGTGGATTTATTAAAAGTTTATTAAAAAGTTTGCACAATTTTTTAGATCTGTTACTGTATAAACATTTCACGTAGAAAAAAATCCCTTTCGTAGCTTATTGTATTTAATTTATACAGTGAAGATAAGTTTAATTATTCAATTTCTGTGTCTAAATCTCTAGGAAAAACATAAAACATTGTTTCTTCATTGACATTTTTATTTTATTGTGTTTATTTTAATTTGTGTATTATATTTTACGGTCACAAACTCCTTTGTAAAATCAACTTAATCATTCTAAAATAATAAATTATTTCTTAATCTTTTTCTCCTTTCCAAGCTGGTCTCACCACTGTCTCTAAATAAACCATACATCATAGCTGGTCTCCACCACTGTCTCTAAACCATACATCATAGCTGGTCTCACTACTCTCTCTAAGCCATACATCATAGCTGGTCTCACTACTCTCTCTAAGCCGTACATCACAGCTGGTCTCACCACTGGTCTCTAAACCATAATACATCATAGCTGTCTCACTACTCTCTCTAAGCCATACATCACAGCCGGTCTCACCACACTGTCTCTAAACCATACACCATCATAGTTGGTCTCACTACTGTCTCTAAAACCATACATCATAGCTGGTCTCACCACTGTCTCTAAACCATACATCATAGCTGGTCTCACCACTGTCTCTAAACCATACATCATAGCTGGTCTCACTACTCTCACTAAGCCATACATCACAGCTGGTCTCACCACTGTCTCTAAACCATACATCACAGTTGGTCTCAATACTGTCTCTAAGCCATACATCACAGCTGGTCTCACCACTGTCTCTAAACCATACATCATAGCTGGTCTCACCACTGTCTCCAAACCATACATCATAGCTGGTCTCACCACTGTCTCTAAACCATACATCATAGCTGGTCTCACCACTGTCTCTAAACCATACATCATATCATTAAGCAAAAGGCAGGGGTTACCCTACAGAGATGTCAGTTTATGACAGGGCCACAGACAGACAAACAATCACACACACTCACCCACACTTCTATGGGCAATTTAGAAACACCATGTTTCTCCATACATGTTTTTGGACTCAGTAAAAGACCCCTGCAGGGGATATGAACCTGGGACCTTCTTGCTGTGAGGCAACAGTGCTAGACACTGAGCCACTATGCTGCCCGTTATCAAATCATCTAGGGAAATCGCTATTTTCCAGCCCTAATCTGAATATTACAATGTAGATATATATTTTTTTCAGTAGAAAACCTTTCATTGTACTTAAGCTTTTGTGTTTGTCAGCTGTTGAGGAAGCAACCATGAGAATTCTCTATGATTTAAAAGTGTCTGTAGTCTTTTCTTCCAGCGCTCTTTTCATCCTTAGATCTGATAAACATGACGGGACAGGCGGTCTTATCTAGCCTGAAGTTTTCCTCTCTTGCGTTAAAAAAAAAAAAAAAAGCGTCTGACCTTCGGAGGAAGCTGCAATTCCTCCCAGACCTGGAAATCTCGGGCATCAATAATGTAGGACTGCCTCGTCCCCTTTGTGCTCAGAACAGTTACATAAGGCGAGATGACTAGACCTCTGTCTCCCTCTATCTCTCTTTCTCTCTCTCTCTCTCTCTTACTCACTCGGTCGGTCTGTCTCACTCCCCCATGCTGCACACTTATATCTAGTCTGATTCGATTGTGTCTCACTCGTCTTTGGTACAAAATAGTATTACTTACCAATTTAGCTGTGAAACTAGGAAACTAGGTTTATTTTTATTGTAAAAAACGTTAGTATGTACTTTTACTTACAAACTTTCACAGTTTTCGATTTGTTAGTGATTCTTTTTAAAAGCTAACCTGTTATCTCTTGGTATATTTTATTTAATTAGTTTTAATAAACCCCCTGTGATCGCATGGCAGCTAAATATTTAGTCACATTAGCCTTTAAAACGGTTAGCTTAACTAGTCAGAACTATTGCAATGTACAACAGGAAGTGATTAATCGATTGGTGGGCGGAGATTAAAAAAATTGCGATATTTCAAAAATAAAAATTAATTTTTTTTTAATTTTGCCTTCGCTAAAAACTTGTTCACCACACATTTTCTCCTACTCGAAATTACAGCACGAGCTCCTTAGTAAACATGGCATTATTGTTTAGGGAACCAAATTTGCCTTAAAATAAAAGTATATAAATATATATATAAAAGAAAATAAAAAGCATATAATAGCAATTTTACCATAAACGCTACGAAAAAAAGGACAAATCAGCGTAGGTAGTTTTGCTACTGTCGCAAATATGGCTTCTTTCTTCAGGATCTATTTTTACTAGTGAAAGAGTTAAGGGCCTTGCTCGAGGGCCCAGCAGTGAAAGCTTGGAAGTCCATCTTCCAAATCTTCCAATCGGTATACAGGACTTAATATTTATTAGTTTTTTTTGGAACTGTTCTTCACTTGTGCTTTTCTTACTGACTATAAAACAACAGTAATAGCTAAGAGGTCTTTGTGGGTGAATTCTGTTGAGGAACGCAGTAATTAACCTCCAAAGTTTAATTACATTTCGTATACCTACTTTAATTAATCTACAGATGTGATGATGCTGCCAAGAGTGGTGAAGACCCCCTGGCTGCTACTTTCCCTGCCTGACTGGAAATAGTACTGTTACTGGGGTGCTTCATCACAGGAACAATCCATTTTTATTAGCGTGATTTGCCCGTTCTCTCGTCTGTTCTCTTCCTCTGTCTCCTCTTCCCTTTTGCTGAGTTTTTTTTCTTCCACCATTATGTAACACAGTCCATTAAAAACCAGATTGAACTCTGAGATCAGATGCAACCAGAGTGCTGCAATTCATATCATACGAGGATAGACAGCCTGAGGTTTACACGCACACACATATGTAGAGAGAGAGAGAGAGAGAGAGCGAGAGAGAGCGATAGATAGATAGATAGATAGATAGATAGATAGATAGATAGATAGATAGATAGATAGATAGATAGATATACATAGATAGATGACAGACAGACAGATGATACGATAGATAGATAGATAGATAGATAGATAGATAGATAGATAGATAGATAGATAGATAGATAGATAGATAAAGTAAGGCCTGAAAGCATACAATATTATTGCTTGCTCCTTGTTAAGGATGGACACACACACACACACACACACACACACACTCCAATGTGCCGTCTCACAACTTCTCAAACCCGCTAAGCGCTTTCACACAAAGTGCCTTCAAAAATATTCATAGCTTTTTAAATATGTTAATTACATAATGAATTATTTATGACTTATTTCTTTCAAAATTCAAACTTGAGCATTAATTATTTACACAGAAACAAGTGCTGATAATATTTACAATGAGTGGCAACAGGATGCTTTCAGCCAGCAAAGACAACAAGGCTAATGATGGCTAAACACCTAACACGGGAAGGTTAGCACCTTTTCTTTACATGCTAGTTGTTCGCTGCTATCACAGACTTATTATGAGTAACGAAGCGTTCATTACTTGGTCAGATCCTTAAGCAGCATCCAACATTCTGAGGAAGTTATCCCTTATTTTCATTATTTTTAAGTTTTGAACATGCTAACATTAACTAAACTGTTAGCAAACATCTTGCTAGCTTTTAGGTAAGGCTTTGTAAAAAAAAAATGTATACATTCAATATTAATCAATATTATTTAAACAAATGGCTTTTAACTGTTAATAGAAATTAGCTTTTTATGCTAACACAATGTTGTTTCTGGATATAATCATACTGTTGGTTTGAAATGAAAGCTTACTTGGATAGCATTAAGGCCACATCAAATTTTAACACATTTTCGATCAGTGGCCTACATAATAGTCAGTTCCACCAGACTTTTGCGTGCGAGTTGTAAACATCACCTCACCTTTCTCACTGACTGACTCGCTCTCAATCTCCACATCGTCGCAGCTTGTGTACTCGGGTGTGGTGGGAAGCTCTTCGTCTGAACTGCTTAGTGAAGCCCTCCTCGCCTTGCCACTTCGCTTGCTTTTATGAGGTCTGGGTGGTGGTGGACGCACGGACTCCGACTGGTCTGAACTAAGAGAGTCATTACGCAAGAGGTTCTCTGTTTTGTCCCGTGGACCAGTATTGGATGGTCGGTGACCGTAGGAGGGGCCGTGGGCATGGACATGGCCATAACGCCAGGCACCGGGCCGCTCTTCGGCCTCGGTGCAGGCCAGAGAGACATCGCTATGGCGCCGCTCATGGCGGAAACGTGACATCTCGGCATGTATGCGCATCTGCTCCTCGTATGGCTGAGGTTTCACTGGGTACCGTGCCAGATTTGGGTCGCTCCGGTAGCGTGTGTGGCACTCGTCCTGGTGATGAAGATCATGTCCGGATACCAAGCCTGGCTCGGGAGGGTGCTGCTGCTCCTCCTCCTGGGAGTGCCAGCCACCACGGCGGGCACGGTAGGATGCCCGGGCTGACTGGGCGTCCTCATAGGGGCGACCATAGTCGGAGGGTGATCGTGGCAGCCTACCTTGTCCTGGGGCATAGTGTGAGGGACGATCCTCCCTTTGAAAGTTTGGATTCGACTCTCTGGATGCCGAAGGACTTCTTTTCCTGTAGAAATAAAGTAAATGGTCAGACTCTAAATGCTAGAAATGGCATTACCTCATGTCATCAAAGTGCACATTATATACTCCATGTAAAGACAATTTTAGGTAGACTTGCTAACAGTGTATTAATAAAAAGTAAGGTTGCAAAGGGGCAGAAAATAAATAACAGCATATGGCAGATGCCCTTATCAAGGGCAACTTACATTTCTCTCTTATATACAACTAAGCAATTGGGGGTAAAGGGCCTTGCTCAGGGGCCCAAGGTGGTGGCTTTGTGATGCTGGGAATTAAACCCCGGTCTTTCAGGTATCAGTCCAACACCTTAACCTCTAAGCCACTACTTCCCCCCTATTGTGCATGTTGTACTGTGTATAATTAAGTATAGTATGTGACAAATAAAACCAATACACATGTAAATATATTAAATCTATATGTCATATTTCTGTAATTTACATAGATACTGACCAAGTTAGACATTATTTGCGATCACATTTGCAGAATTTTTTCGCAAACTTGCCCTCGATTGTGACTGAAATGCTCTGAAATCAGATCTGACAGATTTCTTTGTGTGTTGTGGAGGCCTGCCTTATGCATTATGCATTCGATGCAGGACACTAAGCCTCGATCCATTCACAAATCCAAACCGCTGCCACAGCAGAATGACGTCTGAACGTGTGTGTGTGTGTGTGTGTGTGTGTGTGTGTGCACTCCTGGTTTCTGTCAGCCTGAATGATAAGCAGGTTTTCGTGTTGACTAGAAAGAACATGTCAGCAAAAGAGCAACACAACATGTGCGTGTGTGTGTGTGTGTCAGGAAGGTGACTGTGTGAGTGTGAATTGCTTCTCAGGGTTGGCAAACCTTAGGATATTAAGGAATCTCTTTAGATAACTCTGGCTAATGCAACATTAGTCTTATTTCTATTTCTTTCTTGTTCACCGACCCACGCCGTCATTCTGAACAAACAATTACAACTAATCCAGAGTTTATTTCAGGCTCAATTTCAATCTAATTAAGATTTACTAATAATAGACCCTTTGATTATGTCCTGAAAATCTCCATACATCGGGGAAATTAACACTTTTTTTTTTTTTTTCAAAAAAGCCTCGCATCCATTTTTGGGCTTTTTGACAAAAAAGCGAAACATATTGAAATCATTCTCAAAACACCGTCGCAAGGTCATGATGGACTTTAGCATTAGCGTCATAGCATCACTTGCTATGATTTTTCTGTTAACAAATTCATAAAGATGGACTGTCCTGGAAAAAAAAAAAACAATTTTATTTCACTACAGTATGTACTGCACCAGATATATATATATATATATATATATATTATATATATATATATATATATATTATGATTAAAATGACAATAAAAGCTTCTTAACTTCTTGCTTGAACTTCCAATAAGCTTGTGCTTCCTCTTGTGCCTCTATGAGAAATGTAAAGCTCAACAAACCTTTTTTTATCAACACAAACCTCTGCTTATGCTGCATCCCACAATGGCGTAAGAAGGCATTCACATATCACACCTAAAAATGTGAGAAAAACGCCTGTCGTGCAGTTTCTCCTACTTTTCAATCAAAATCTCTTGCTTGTGCCCCGGAGGTGTATGTCGTTGGAAATTACAACAAGGAAATTACAACAAGGAAATTTCAGCAATGTATTTTTTTTTCTTGCTGTAACTCGACTACAAAATTTATTTATGAAGAAATGTTAAAAACCCAAAATGCTGCTTCTCAATATTTCTGTTGAGGTTTCAGGAAAAGGTGAGGAAGCTGATTGGTTGGTTTATGTCACATGACCCGCGGTGTGCTTATTAGACGTGTCCTTATTAAAATAATGAAAATGGGCAAACAGAAGATGCGATATGTGAATGGCCCCTTATACACTCGTAGCTCACTGATGTCCATCATTGGCTATGGTCAGAGACAGAAAGCAAGAAAGAGAAAGAGAGAGAGAGAGATTTTGCCAGCACACCCATAACTGTGTCCTTTAGGAGCCTTTGTACCAACATTAGAATTGTCTTGGATGTCGGTATATGTTGTAATATTAAAGATTTTCCATTGACTGGAACTATAAGGACCAAACACTGTTCCAGCGTGACAATGCCCCTGATCTCCACAAAGCCCCTGAGCCCCTAAACATAGTATGTTATTGTTGGTGTGGAAGAACGCGAGTGTCCTTTACAGTTCCTCCTTCTCAGACACAACCCAACTGAACACCTTTGGGATGAACCGGAGCACCGACTACACCACAGACCTCCTTACTCAAGTTATATCAGTATCTAAACTCTATAGCTGCACTTATGTTCAATGCACATGAATCCAAGAGGGCGTTGACTGAAAGTATGATGTAATGCTGTCACATGATGTGTTTCGAACCAAATCTGTATAAAATCTGTGAATTTCAAAAAAAAGCTGCAAGATTCTCCAAACCTTGCAGTCAGAAAATCTAGAATACTGAAATATATGTTTATTATATGTTGGTCTATGTAAAATTATAAACAACACCTTCCCTTCATATCTTCGGAGGTGTTTCTAAAGCTTTTATCACCAGAACATAAACATAGTGTGCTAACATTTATTAAAGCAAAACCGGCCCTTAAGTACTAAAAACAGTACCAATGATTCGGTTGAATAAAATCTGTACAAGATTTTCATCTTTCTGAGAAATAAAACATCAAGGAAAGGTAGAAAAGATGTGACCTTGGGTGCCTGTAGCAAAAAAGGAAAAAAAAAAAAAAAAAAAAAAGTAGGAGTGGGCGGTGAAACCGTGTTGCATTAATGCCCACACGCTCACTGAGGGAATAAATTGCTCAAACGTGTCCGTGTGCAAATGTAAAAAGCAATCAAGGTGAATTTAGAAGAACGTCTACTGGGGACGAACAGCAGCTCAAAAAAACAGCGAGGAGGAATGACAATCTGAGTAATGATACGTGTCTCGCTGCCGCACGCTAAACCTTTCAACCCATCAAATACTCCAGGTTGTGTATTTATAGGTGATAAACTGAGAAGGCAGTGTGAGAGTGGTGTTTTGTAGTACCAAGTCACTTAAACAATTGTTAATAGTCTTTAGCGATTGTTGATCTGTACGACTGTACGAACATGATCCCCAAGTCGCGTTGTAGGATATGTCGTAAGACCCTACGACAGTTAAGACGCGTCAAAAAGGGACGCACACAATAATATGTCTGGTGTTTTACGTCAACGATCCGTGACACGTTTTGCAGCCGGCTAGCTAGCAACAAACAAACAGCAGCAATAACACATTACACAAATCCCACCATAACTCAATGTACCTGTCCACTTGACTCGTTTCAACGTTTTTCTGAAATAGTTTAACGTTGTCGTGCCAATTGTGTCCTCAGGTTTGGTTGGCATGGAAAAAGTCACAATTCAGGAAAATCTTCGGGAACTGACAGAATTTTATCAGAAGAAAGAACTGATCGTGTCAGCCGTTAATCGGCTAGTCAAACTAGCGATCAAAGTCAAGGCTCAAAGTGGAGGAATCTTTTAGAGTTTCCTCTCGAGTCTTAGACGTCCAAAATCTCAGTGTTTTCTGGACTTCCTTTATTACCATATTAATGATTGTGCATTTTTTTTTTACTTTGTTGCGTAACAAATTATTAAATACAAGTCACTGGAAATATCTTGTTACTATAGAAACAGTAACTTATTGTCAAAACAAGTATGTCTTTATAAACAAATCTGACATTCTGACCAATCAGTGGTCTTTAGAGTACAAACTATAGAGTATAGCAGAGGTGTCCAAACCCGGCCCTCCAGGAGTTTGGACACCCCTGCTGTATATTATATTATATTATGTAAAACTTGTATGTCAGTGAGATTTGTATATTTGTGTGTACTGCAAGTTTGTTTTACAAGCATATTGAATTTTTTCTAGCTACACAACATTGTTCCAAATGTCGTATGACTAATATATGAACTGACAACGCAGGTGCTTTTAGAAAAATTGTTTTTCGAGACAGATTTGGCGACATGTGACTAATGAACTGTCTCAAATCTGAAAACATGACACTACCAGCAGGGAAAAGTTCTAACCAATCAATAATTTGGAAAGCATGCAGCCTAAAAATAGAAGAAAGCTAATAAAAGATAGTGAAGAGGGAATAGGGAACAGGATGAGTGACAGGTGTGTGTATGTTTGTGAACAGCTGGAGGCGCTGCCGTAAGCCCGGCTTCTCCCCACAGACGCCGATAGTTTCAATAGTGTCAAAAGGTAGTGCTGAGAAGCGCAAATATCTGAGGTGACCATGAACGCAGCATGGAAAGGCAATAGGGTGAATTTCTTCTTGCGGTTTCAAAGCGAAAGATGTTGGAAGGAAGTCGCGTCTATCAAATATTACAAGATTAAACATGGAACATTCCAAATATATCAGGTTCTGTTGTTAAACATAACACACATGAACTAGCCAAACAGGAATATGGCATCTGGTAAAGACAGGAACCAAAAATCCACGTACTTAATAGTGGAACCTTCCAAAACAGGAGGACATAGGAAGCAGCTCCACAGTTACATACACGTCATTTTTGCCCCCTGGAGCCGATGTGCTGAGATCATGTGTTTCTGCCAGTTTTATCCTCAGCACTTTCACACAACAGAGACCAGACTACATGTGGAGATCAGAGCACAGCATAAAGGTATTAAAGTTGCAGTAAGACATTTTGGAAAATGCTAAGTGTAACCAATAGCACTGAAAGCGTCCAAAGTCATACCTCCTTTTTGCATATTAGACAGCCAGGGACAACATTACTACATTATTTACCAGTGAGGAAACTTTATAGTAGACTGATTACACACTGCTGCTGTATTTGAGCTAATTCGTAAAGGTACACAAACTACATAAACTCTGCATTACTAACAAAACACACCAAAATCCAATCACACCATATTTCTACCGGTCCAAAAGAAATACTGCAACCATGGCAACCTCCAGTGTGGAAACACAAAACCGATATTAATTCGGGTTGCCGTTCTGTTTTAATTCAGCCTTTTTTTTTTTCGCAGTACGTGACCGTGCTGACGACGTAGCCTGTTACCGTTAATAAATTAGCCGTGTCCCTATAGTAACAGCTTAAAACTTGTACTTGTTAAAACTATGTACTTGTACGGTGGCTATTCTATATAACTGGTGATAAAGCTGTATATTTAATGTTATGTTGTTATTGTTGGTGGGGCGACGTACTGTATACATTTTGTACCAGTCAGGGGTAAAAGCATTATCGCATTATTATCGGGGCAGTTTTTTTGGGCACAAACTGGCCCAGAAATATATAAAAGCTTAAAATTAGCTATTTTTACAACCAATCTATATAGTACATCGCTAGTTTCTACTGTAAAAATGTTTCCCTGAGATAAAGACAGCATAAATAGGTGCCGTGGTGTATTGGGTCACAGCGGCGGCACCCACATGCGCGGCTGCAACTCGGCAACCAGGGTTCAACTACAGCACGGTACCTCTACGGTCACAACCCTCTCTCTTCCTCCTCATTTTATCTTTCTTGGTCATATCAATAAAGGCAAAAAAGCCCGAAAATATAACTTAAAAAAACAAAAACATGTCCAAAAACTCTATTATTATAATATTAGGCCACATCAAGACATCAGCGTTCCATCACTCATCACTGTTTCTATTTTTTCTAATATCCAATCAATTGCCCTTCTATAAATAAAGTACACGATCCTTGTAAAAGAAAAAAAAAAGATTCTTCTTATTTCTCTTCGCTTACAAGATCTCAGACAGTCAGTGTGTCTGGGGAACAGTCAGATCATAGTGCTCACCTTCTGCTCCAGTACTCAAGGTGCATACGAGATGAAGATACTCCACTTTAATCACATCATTTGTATATGACACACACCATCAGGCTGAAAAACTGAGGGTTGGTTTATAATTGCCTTTAAGTGCAAAAATGGCTGCCGTATATGTACCGGGTTTAATCCGGTACGTCAACTCTGACTCCGGGGGGGAAAAAAAAATGCGACACAGTCTTAGTGTAAATATTACAGAAGAATAGTGTAATGTGATGCAATGTCTGCAACAGAAGTGTGACTCAAACAGCACATTCCCTGTGCTTTTCCAGGCGGGTATTAAGCATGGAAGTGGATCGGTTTCGACGTTACGCAAATGACAGCAATTATGACAAATTAACAGGTGTCAACTGTTAAAATGTAAAAAAAAAAAAAAAAAATTGAAATATATATCCCTGTTTAGTTCTTGAGAAATAAACCTTAACTAGTTATTCCAGTCTTGAATTAATGACGAGACGTGATTTAGTTAGCTGGGTTTTATCCTAACATGAAGCAAGCAAAAAAACCCCAAATGCTAATTTGCAGCGGCCGGTGGTATTAGTAACCAACAATAAATAAAAAAAGGTAAGCACAATGGAGCGGAGACGCTCGATTAGTCATGTGGGTTTGATATTCGCTATGTTAGAATTTATTCGGCAGATGAGTGAACTGGTAGCGCGAATGGATGAATGAATGAATGAATTTTGTCAAGTAAAAATGTAAAAAAGAGAAATTCTTAATTCTTGTAAGTGGTGCAGTCCAAAAACATGTATGTTAGGTTGATTGGTGATTCTAAATTGCCCATAGGAGTGGCTGAGTGTGTGCATGTGTGGCCCTGCGATGGACTGGCAACCTGTCCAGGGTGTACCCCTCCTGCCCTTCGCTCTTGCAGAGACGGCTGGGCGGATGGGCTCCAGCAGATCCCCGTGACCCCGAATTAGGGAATAAGCGGGTATAGAAAATGAATGAATGAATTTAAGTGGTGGCTCAGTGGTTAAGGTGTTGGACTGTTGGGCCCCTGAGCAAGGCCCTTAACCCCCAAATGCTTGATTGAGTCGCTCTGGATAAGGGCGTCTGCCAAATGTTGCAAATGTAAACGCTAATGTGCTCACATTAACCCTTTCCCGGACAAGTTAAAATTCACGTTAAGTCAGGGTACAAACTTTTTTTTTTAAAGATATATTTTGGGGCATTTTTTTGGGCCTTTATTGATGGGGCATATCAGAGATGAAACAGGAGAGAGAGGGGTGGAACCAGAAAGAACCTAAAAAAAACGAGTAAAGAAAAACACTAACCTTTGACGTCTGAGTCCAATCTAAGTTTTAAACGTTAAGGGCCTCTGCATAGTGACCCAACAGTGATTCTTAATCTTTCTGTCAAAATAAAACTTCCAGCATGGAAACCCACACACTAACACAACACCTCCCCAGACTAAAGATAGCAGAGACACATGATGCAATAAAACAGCAAACAGACTTCAATATAAACAAGCTCGAACAAATATCCAGAAAAGTTATAATAATAAAAAAATATATATATTTTCTACGATTGTAATAGTGGTTTTAATGTAAAAACCTGTTACTAACTATACAAGTAGAATAGTTTACATTAAACATTTACATTTAGAGGGTCTTGCTCAGAGGCCCAACAGTGGCAATTTGGTGGTGCTAGGTAATAGAACCCCGATCTTCCAATTAGCAGTCCAACACCTTAACCACTGCGCTACCACTCCCTTAGTCTTTAAGCCTTTTATGTATATTGACTCCTATATTAACTAATAAATAAAATTACAAACAAGGGTATATATTGCCAAGCACAAGCCTGAATAGTACCAAAGCGTGGCATCTAAATAGGCATCCATCTTAAACCATCTTAATCCAACAAAGAATGAAATACAAACATGCTACAGATCTCATTTGTTAGTCCATAAAGGAAGACGACAAAAAAATAAATGCATGTACATAAAGCATGTTGCCATAGTTACCATGTTCTAGTTGTTCCAGTATGGGTCTTACATAATCAAATATTTTATATAAATCTATGTCCAATTTTATTAAGATCATAATCATAATCATAATAATGATGATAATAATATTGATATTAATAACAAAACTCTTTCCTTGGCTGTCCCTAGTTGCTCTAAACTACGGTGGCCCAATAGTGCACAACACAAAGAAATTTTAAAAAAGCAAACATAAGTTTTACAACGGAATCAATCCAAAACAAACGTCGGAAATAAGCCACATGGTAACGGAATTTACAAAACCAACATACATTCACAACACAACTAAATCAAACCGAAACACAACAGGAACAAGTCACAATGAAACCTAATTAAAAGCAAACTTAAGTCAACAACACAACAAAATGGCTCCCAACCAATAGGGGACAGCGTTAGCAATGAAATCAGCGCTATTTCCTCCGGACGCACAATTTTCCTGTTACATGTTTTTAATAAGAAACATATAAATAACGAATATTATATAAAAAAACGATACAATAGGATGTACTGCAATAAACTGGTTTTATTAAGTCTAATGTACAGCATTTACCCTGGAGATCAGACGACTCCACTTGCTAACGTGCATGTCTGACTAGCTATTGAGTGAGACACGGGATGCTGGGCGGATGTTATGGCGTTTACTGTGGCGTTCGCTATGCTAACTAGCGGTTGGGTGTTTGAAGTTGGCTCATAACCCAAATGTTTGCTCGCAACTCGACTCGTATCTCAAAAAACTGGTTGGTTCAAACACCCCAAAGTCAAGGTACCACTGCATAAGTTTACACTGTATGATTAGCAATTTAGCAAAACGTTATAAAGCATCAGGCTAACTCATAGATATATTGCACAGGCATACAGTCATTATTTCCCTTTCCCTCTCCAAGGAAGAAGAAAGAAACCCAGTGTGCTCATGGGACAGTGCGCTTTTTAGCACTCTTATCATGTACTCGCACGTATTAAAACTAATCAGTCACTTTAACACACACTTTACACAGACTTAATTAATTAAACACACACCTGCACAGACAAACAGCTAGGACACTGAATCTTTTGTTCAGA
This sequence comes from Bagarius yarrelli, assembly GCA_005784505.1. NCBI lineage: Eukaryota > Metazoa > Chordata > Actinopteri > Siluriformes > Sisoridae > Bagarius > Bagarius yarrelli. The sequence goes on from VCAZ01000005.1 coordinate 9,258,404, forward strand.
TCCACACACCCAAACACACCAAACACAAGTGTCACCTCTCACACAGCACAACACATCGTCAAGCTGAGCACTAGATCTGTGTGTTTTATAACGAGGGCTCTAGGACGCATGGAGGTACGGGAATAAGCACCTTTACTGAGAATGAGTGCACTCCTCCAGCCCTCCGCTTTCTTTCTCTCTCTCTCTCTGTCTTTTAAAGGGACTGACCATGAAAAAATGCAGATGTCTCAACTGAGTAAAAGCAGAAGTCCTTTCTCTCACTCTTTTACTGTTTATCTCTGTGTATGACAGGAAAAGAGGTTATATTCGGCGCTTACACACATGGCCATATTTGGTATTCGGGTCAGATTGCCATACTGTGGGTTGGAAATCATGTGTGGGTTTTTTTCTTTACAATCAGAGAATATTAGACAGTATTATATGGTAAAGGTTTTTTTTTAATTACTAACGAAACCTAAAAAACAAACTCCCTTTACAGTGGTATCTTGACTTCCGGGTGTCCCAACGAACAAGCTTTTTGAGATACGAGTTGTCTTTCGGTCTCTCTAAAATTCAGGTTCAAGCCAGCTTCAGATACCCTAACGCTAGTAGTGTAGCAAACGCCATAGTGAACATCTGCCCAGCATCCTGTGTCCCACTCGATAGCTAGTCAGACATTAGTAAGTGTGTTACCATGTGGAGTCGTCTGATCTCCAAGTTAAATTCTGTACATTACACTCAATAATGTAGTTTTTTTTAATACATATATTTTTTATTATTTGAAAACGTTACAAACAATTTTTCGGTGTTTTTTAAGGGACCCGGAACGGATTAATAACATTTCAATTCTTTTCAATAAATAAAAATTATTTGACGTACGAGATCCCTGCAAATGTGAGTGCAGCCTGGTGCTGCCACCTGTTGGCATGTCCCAAAAGTTTTTGATATATGTGTGCACCATAAAACGTTTGCTGGTTTGACTGGTACAAGTCGGATTTCCGAATCCTTTGCTGTCGAATGTCACATAAACAGAACAAAAACAAAAAAAAAACATTTCCTACAAAGCAGCGTCGCTACAACAGAACTTACACAATCTTGACCGAGTGCCTTCTCGCAGCATTGCGTAACCGCCTAGCATAAATTAGTGCTTGCGTCTGTGGGAAAAATACGTTAGGATTGATAAACAGGGATGATAAATTTTATCTTTAACCTAAAACAAACAAGACACAACAAGAACTTAAATAAGATAAAATTCATTACAGAGAAAAGTACATTTTATTTTATTTTTAATTCCACATTGAAAAAAAAACGCCTGGTTTGTTTCTTTACACTCCGAAGCCTTAATATTTCTAAGAAATACAGATTGCCATGCTGGAGACCGTGTGTGTTTTTTACTTTATGGCAAAAGACACTTGTGTGTCATTGTAAGGTGTCTGTAAAATACATTAGTACATTAGTACAGGACCGGAGCTGCCTTTCTAGATACTTTCTAAAAAATCTCCAATGGAAAATTGCCATTTCCTTTGCAACCCCTTCAGCACAGTTGATGCTTAGAAAGCCCTAAGTGTGTCACTTGTTTTTCTTCGGACGAACAGCACGCCGAGATCCAACAGCCTCAGAGATCACAATCAAATTACATGCCAGCAATCTGGAAAAAAAAAATGCCTTAGTGACACTGAAAGTGTTAAAGAAGCTCGAAAAAAAAAATCATCATTCCAGGGTTTGATCCTGATTAGTCACTTCTCACATTCCTGTTAGAACATTGCACCCCTTTTTGTCCTCCACGCATGCAACTTCCTGCCCCAGATATACATCCAGCTTGGAAAAAAAACACATACACACACACACAAACGCTGTGCTCATCTCTTGGCTTTATGAGGATGAACGCTATGTTCTGTCTCTGACACCAGCCTCTTCCTCAGAGACCCGAAGATGAGCTCTTAATTCTGCCTGCCTGCCCTCACAGCTCTCTCCACATATTTAACACACATTCACCACACACACATACACACACTACTCACACACTTCTCGAACTCTCACTTCTCCTAGATACACAGGCCACCAATGCAATGAGGCCAATGAAGAAGAACATCTCTTTCTTTCAAAGCTAGAAATAAAAATCTTAGAAATAGGGTTGAATTCTCATATCTGATTGGTCAGAAAATTGGTATTAAATTAATTTTTAAAAATTTTGTTAGTATTTATCAAACAAGTCTTCAGTATTGATAACGTTTCTCATTAGGAGAAAGTCTTTAAGGTAGCTCTAGAAAACATTTTTATTTTTTATTTTTAATTAATACATTTTAATTTAAACTCAATATAATTGTTATAGTTGGAAAATTAATAATAATATTAAATAATATTTAATAAAACCCTTTACAGGCATATCTTATATCAGATAATATTAAATACTGTTGTCTTTAATTACTTGCATTATTACAAAAAAAGTTGTTTATTACAGAAAATAGATTTTAAATATTTGGATATTAATTGTTTAATTATTGAACAATTGTTAATTCATTAATTAACTGACTTAAAATAATAAATAAATATTTCCCTTTTAGTAATAGTTTCAAACATGAGTTTGTGTCTTCCTGTATTTTTTACTTTTTTTTCGCTCTGTCTCAGGTAGATAGGATTACCCATCGTCCCCAATCCTGATTAAACACCACTGCCATGGTGACATGGCCACAAGAGTAATTCCAGGGCAATAGGGGCTATTCCAGCACTAGGAGCAAACAATTCGGATGAATCTGTTCATTTTTTTATTTTATGGGGGTTTTTTTTTTTTTTATTTCCGTCTCCTAAAAGTAAAAAATATATGATAAAAATAAAAAAAAATTAATTTTAATATCTCGAATTGGCATGAGGCACTTTAGAATGTTAGTATACAGTATGTTAGTATGCGATTTATTTAGCAATAATATTTCTGTCCAAAGTATTACATTTTGAAAAATCTGAGCACATTTTCTCTATAGGCAGTTTTTACCTCTTTAGATCCTCGTTTAAGCATCTACCAAAACAACTAAAATAATCCATCTAATACAATTGTTCATAACAAAACATCCTCCTTTTTAAACACATGGGACAATTTTTATAAAATCAGTTATTCACCTCATTTCCACTGCTTTTGATGGATTTTGCTTCTTTTAGCCAATTTGTTCTGAAATGTTAAAATGCTAAGCCACCACTTTCAAGTTGGCAGAACTTGCAGTTTAAACAGCAGCCTGGGAAGGAAGCAGCCCTAGAATCATTTGTTTAACTATTCCAGGGTACCTCCCGCCCTGTGGTGACTCAGTCGTTAAGGTGTTGGACTGATACGTGACAAGTAAAATCTTGCGCAGCAAACTTAAACATGGGACACGGATACATTAGAGAAAATTGCGACAATCGCTGACATCTGGAAGATGTTCATTGTAAATGTTTTTAATTGATATTTAATCTTTTTTAATCTTCTTAAATAAAAATAACAATAAAAATCTTTTTTTTTTTTTTTTTTATTCGGGCTGTGCCAAAAACTTAAGAGTACCTGTCCGAAGTGCTAGCAGGAATTTTAACATTTTGCGAGCTCCGTCCTCTGTGTATTTGTCGCATGACCAGCGGTGGTGCTGTTGTGCATCAAAGCATCAACAAGCTACATTCAAAACATAATTACGGATTTCATACAAATGCTAAATATGAAAAAACATGTGCATGGTTTGTTTTTTTTTTATCGTTTGTGGATACCATAAAATCTTTCTTTCCATTTTTTTTATATTGTCGCACATTATTTAACTTTAAAAAATGAACAAATGAATCTAGAATGTAAGGCATCATCAGATGACTGTAAACACTGTTTATGCTGGTATTTGAGCTCATAGCAGCCACTAACACTTTATGTGAACCATTGCATTAGTAAAGTTTCTATCTGTTTTCTATTGTCACTCACTGGACATTATGAAGGCATCCGGTGTCCAGCACAGCGTTTTTGTTTCAGCCTGCGATCCGTACATTTCAATTCGTCGACGGACAGATGACGGTCCCTATCAGAAGTAACTAGTATGTGAGCAATGCATAATGCATGAGTCTGTATAGGAAATCTGAGTGCATTAGACAGAGGGACAACACAGAAATGACAGACATCAGAGACGTGGCTTTAGTAAACAGAAGGCTAGAATTAATCCTTACGTTCTGTTGCCGATGTAGCGATTGACAGCTCGATCGTTTTTTTTTAACAAAAAAATACCGAATTATTATTAGTATATGTTTTTGGGGACTCTTAAATTGGTAAATCGTTTGCTTTTAAAAGTTGAAAGATGTTTACTAAAAGTTTTTTTTTATTTAAAAAAAAAATTGATACTAAAATGAGTTATTGGTAATAAAACCAACAACTCGATCAAAGTCCAACCTTCAGCGTGTTACACACTTTAACACACTTTAGCTAGCAAACCTTTGTTGTAGCTACTTTAAATAACCAACAATCTGATCAAAGTCGAAACAACAGCTTTGTTAGGAAAAAACACACTTTACTAGCAAACCTTTGTTGTAGCTACTTTAAATAACCAACAATCTGATCAAAGTCGAACCATCAACAGGTTAGAAAAACACACTTTAGGCAGCAAACCATTGTTGCAGCTACTTTAAATAACCAACAACTTAATCAAAGTTGAAATAGCGTGTTAGAAAAAACACACTTCAGCTAGCAAACCATTGTTGCAGCTACTTTAAATAACCAACAACTTAATCAAAGTCGGACCAGCAGCATGCTTGGAAAATATACTTTAGCTAGCAAACCTTTGTTGTAGCTACTTTAAATAACCAACATCTTAATCAAAGTCAGACTATCAGTGTGTATGAAAAAACACACTTTAGCTAGCAAACCATTATTGTAGCTACGTTTCGAAAAGTCTAACCTGGTTACGAATTTTATTTTTTTTTTTTACGATAATCTTTATTGTTCTGGTTAAAATATTTTTTTTCCTCAAAACATATGACCTAACTACAATCCCCGGAGGTTTTTTTCTATGTATACACAATGTAATCCTAATACGCTTTTGGTTCCTGGTTAGCAGACCAAACGACAGCATATGATAAATTGTTGAACTCTTTTCTCCTGGATTTTTGTATAGAAGTTCGAGAACGCAGACGAAAGCGTTCGGAGAATAATTTCGCTCGCAAGCATACAAAAGAGAGGACATGTTATAAATCTGAGTCTCCAAAGGGAACACGCATCTCCCTTCCCAGACAAAGCGTAGCATTCGATGCACATGACTCATACCCTGTGGTTACTTCAGCAGGATTTTTGTGGACAAAAAAAAAAAAAAAAAAAAAGGCTCAAAACCGTTTTCAGGGCCGAAGATCTGAAAAGAAATGGAAGAGTGGGGACTGCGGGCTTTGTGGCGTTTAAATGCGGCCGCAAAATCAAACTGCGACGCCTGCTTGTGCTAAGCTTGTGTGCCCATAACTGTAATGTGTGAGATTTTTATCGTGTGGCTGATACTGGATCTCAAGAGGATCTACTAAAACAACTTGATTTCGTGCAAAGTAGCATCATTAATTCCGGACACTTAAAATGAGCAAAGCTGCGGTGAATTGTGTCCAAACAAAAATATTAATTTCAGCATCAAGCATGGAAAAAAAAATGTCGCTTATAGAAGCGCATCACTTCAGCGAGATTTCATTTTATGTCATTTCACTATATACTAAGGCTGTCATAATTATTAAATAATCGCATGATCGCAATTATTTGACCTAACCGCACGATCGTTGAATCCAACCGCAGTTATTGCACACTTTTATCAGCCACTAGGGGGAGCTATAGTACTTGCAGCACCCTACTTTCAACCAGAGTAAGTGAGTGGAGCGGCGTCATTTGAAAGTCGGCGCGTCGGCGTTCTCCAAGCGCGCTTTAATAACGCTCCATCACCAGCGCATCTCATTTTAACAACCCATAATGCAACAGCAGAGAATATGAATTAATTTACATGCTCCTAAACAGATAAACACCACTGACCGGACGCAAAATATGGATTTCCTTAAATACTTTATCTCGATAATAAAATATTAACAGTAGAGAGTTAATAAGGCACAAATTGGAGTTGCTTTTTTTAAATGTTTCAATAAAAAAATTTATCGTTAAAGCCAATAAATCGTCATAATTGCAATTATTCCTTTGACAATTAATCGTTCCCCAAATACGATCATCGTGACAGCCCTACTAGATGCTGCTTACTAATCAAGGTGGCATGTTTTGCCTTCGTGTTCATTGACGATGCTCTCTCCAATTACAAATTTACAAATATAAAGTCTATAATCTAAAGTAAAAAAAAAAACCTAGCATGAGGACCAAATATGCAATATAATCATAATACTTTAAAATGCATTAAAAACCAGGCCAGTCTTCATCCGCAAGACAGGTCCGCTAACTTTTTTTTCACGCTATCGAAATAAATCAAATCAAATAAACAAAAGAGAGAGACATATTCTGGATGCTTTATAAATGTATGGGAATTTATGGGATGTGTCACAAAATGTTGTGATCTGTCAACACAGCCACTCACACATTCATGCTGCAGCACAGCTATGGAAAGCCAAATGGTTCATACTTGCCTCAAAATAGGGCTATAAAATTTGTTGTTGTTTAAATAGAAATTACAATTACAAAACACATTTTAGGGTTTGTTTTACTATAATTATGCAATTTTATATCAATTGTGTGTCTGTTTTTCTGTTTTATTCCATAGCATGCTGTAAAACCCGATTAGTAACCTTTCCAACGGTAAATAAAGTTAAATAAAATACATTTTACATACTGAAATCTGTCAGTAAACAAATCAAATACTGTAAATAGTTTTCTCTTTAATTGCATGCCATCCTAAGTAACGAGAGGAAATTATCTCCAGTCCCATTCAGGACATGAACTATCTTTCTATCCAGCGTGTATATACACACACACACACACACACACACACACACACACACACCGTATACACTACCCAATAAAAAAATAGCAACACTGGCAAAGATTTGTTTTTAAAGTGGAATAATAGTTTTGTAGGGCGGCACGGTGGCTTAGTGGTTAGCATTGTTACCTCACAGCAAAGGACTCAGGTTTCTGTGTGGAGTTTGCATGTTCTCCCTGTGCTTACGTGGGTTTACTCCGGGTTCTCCGGTTTCCTCCCACAGTCCAAAAACATGTATGTTAGGTTGATTGATGATTCTAAATTTAAACTGCCCATAGGAGTCAGTGTGTGTGTGTGTGTGGCCCTGTGATGGACTGACGACCTGTCCAGGGTGTACCCCTCCTGCCTTTCACTCCAGCAGATCCCTGTGCCCCCGAATTAGGAAATAAGTGGGTATAGAAGATAAATGAATAAATGAATGAATGAATGAATTTTGTCAAGTAAAATTCAGAAAAAGAGAAAAGTTTGATTCATGTAAGTGGTAGCTCAGTTGTTAAGGTGTTGGACTGCTAATTGAAAGACTGTGGGTTTGATTCCCAGCACCACTAAGTTGCCACTGCTGGACCTTTAACCCCCAATTGCTCAGTTGTAAAAAAGAGATAAATGGAAGTCGGTCTGTTAAAGGGGCGCCTGTTAAATGCCGTAAATGTAATATTGAAAATAAAAATTGTGTGCTGAGGTGGATCGGATAAATGGTCAATTATGGACAAACCCTCCATAATTTTTTTTTTTAAATCATGTAATTTCATGCAGTTTATGATTTTGCAGAGTGTGTACATCGTATAAAGTTTACTACCATCCACGTTTCAGAAATTAACTGCAAGGTTTAGAACCAATCCCCTTTGGATACTAGACACTCACAGCATTATATTGGCTTTTCACTCGTCCCTTGAGTTTGACGTTTAATTGATTTAAAACAAAAATAATAATTATTATAATAAAAATTATTTCTACATAATGTTTTACTAAACCATTTTTACATTTTTTTACTAACCTGGGCTTAGGACAGCATTCACGGTTGTCCCCACTTTGAGAATAAATCTGGCCAATATTCTCAGTATTTTTCTGCTTAGGTATTTTATTCCTAGGCGTAATTTCCACTTTCTAACCACAACAACCAATTTACAACCCCTGCATCCTATGGCGTATTTATATTTATACGATCAGCCCAAATGTGATTCTGATTAAAATAAATAAATAATTAATGAATTATTCCAAAAAAAAAAAAAAAAACCATGGATTTTTGGAATTGTGTGCAACACATGCAGCAGTGTGCTTATTTTGTTTTCTAATGATTTTTTTTTTATTCTCCACCACGCAGTGTGGTTTCCACTCATTTCTGATCCTAATGGCTTTCCATATGAAGCAGCAACCAAAAGTAACATGCGGCTTGATTATTCTAAGCACCGGAGGGGAAATTGGGTTCTCTGCCGCACCGTTTCGTCAGAAATGCATTTGAACTGCATTAACCAGGTCCGGCATCTCCGGATCGATACACAAACAGGCACACACACACACACACACACACAAACACAAACACACACACTTTCTTTCGGTACACACTGGCAAAGCACAGCTGTATAGGAAAGGTTTTGTAGCGGGATCGCTCACCCGATATTCCCGAGCGCCTGTTCCAGCAGCTCCGTGTGTAAAATGTTCTGGGGCGGCGTAAAAGCCCCGTTAAAATGGGACAGAACCGAGCTGCAAAACTGACGCAGCGTTTCAAACTGCATCCTCCTCCTCTCGTGCACACGTTGATCTTCGTTCTTGTAACACACGATGCGTGCAAACGATCTCCGCCTGCACTCCAACAAACCTCCTCCTCCTCCTCCTCCTCCTCCTCCCCCCGCACTATCTCCAAGGCAGCATCAACGCAGCGTCGCGTCTCGAGTCCCGTATCCCGCCTGATCTCAGTATCACGCGCTGGACGACGCGGTGCTGTTCAATCATCGTGATCGGAACTCCGAAAAAAACATCGCATCAGAAACACCTTTCCGAAGTAGGTAGAACGGACCAGCGTCCCAAAAAAAAACGGCATTTCAACACCTCAACCTCTTCTTCCTCCTCCTCCTCCTCCTCCCCCCCTTTCCTGCTACTCCTCCTATTCGTTTCTGCGAGCGCTCACGAAAACGCGCAGTGGGCGCCGGCTCGGCTTGGCGCGTGCGCTCTTTCCGACTACAGACATGCTTTAGTGTACTGAAATTATTGTGTTTTCTTGTACCTTTTTCCCTAAAATAATCCCATCCCCTGCTTTTAATAACACAACTATTCTGGTTTCTATCCCATTTAATCCAAATATCCGTGACAGTTTTAACGCATGACAGTGACGTGGGAAAGGATCCTGCATTTATTTGCGTGTTTTCTCGCGCCAGAAATTTCAGTGACCTGTGCGTAGGTATGACGCAAGCAGACTAAGTTAGACCATGACGTCATGGACCGATTCCTAAAATAAAACTGGAGGAAAGTTTGTTTTTGGTCGTGTTTTGCAACATCGCCAGTTATATTATATAATTCAAGGGCAGCAAAATTAAATAAAAAATACAATCAGGATGGCGATTTTGTTCCCATGTTCCCACGTACCCATCTATCCATCCAATCATTTATCCATACATCCATCTGTCCATCTATACATACATCCACTCATCTATCTATACATCCAACTGTCCATCTATACATACATCCACTCACTCACCTATGCATCCATACATCCACCCACTCACCTATCCTTATATCCATAAATTCACCCACTCATCAATACATCCATCCAACCATCTATGCTTCCACTCACTCATCCATGTATACATCCAAACTTACATCCACCCACTCAGCTATCCATACATCCATCCATACATCCACTCACTCATTCATGTATACATCTATCCCCACATCCACCCACTCCGCTATTCATACATCTTCCATACATCCACTCACTTATCAACCACTTACCTATCCATACATCTATATGTCCACACACTCATCCATCCATTCATACATCCACCCATACATCTACTAACTCATCCACCCACTCATCCATACATCCATCCATCTATACATCCACCCACTCATCTTGTGCTTTTTTGCTTTACAATAGAATCACAGTGTTAGGATAGTGTAAGATTACTAGTATGGAACAGCCTGTAATCTAAAGCCTAACTGCGAGGAGCTGTTCAAGTTTTCTTACATATAAAAGTCACTGATGTTCATTTTTCAGGTGCTTCTGCAGACATCGGAGTGGCCGTCTTGGTAGACGAACCAGAAGAAGAAGTGTTGTTATGGTTCTTACAACTGTGCGAGTAGGGCAGTTTATACATCCACAGTGGACTCTGTGGGACGCTTTACTAATTTATTTTTGAAAATCTTCCAAAAATACGTCCTGAATCCTCAGGAAAGCAATAGACTATGAAAAAAGTCTGTTTTTTTTTTAATAAAATACATTTAGGTTGACCTGTAACCTATAAAGACCGCACCGACTCCTTCGCCCACCATGTTATCCCACCATCTCTTCCACAGCACGTCATTAAAGACAGACGAATGCTAAATTTCAGCTAGTGAGTGATCTTTTCCACAAACTGACCCGAGCGACCTGTGTGCTTATGCACAAAGCGTAAACGAAAGGCTATTACACCGTGTGAAAAGCCAATGAAGGACAAACCCATGACCCATATAGAGTACTGAGTCGCTTAATGTAGGTCGTCCCGAAGAATGAATATAAAAAGAAAGGAAAATTATAGAATGATAAAGGACTGGAAAGATAATTTGACATGTGTTTATATACATCCTATTCCAGATTTAGTCTTAATCTTATTCCTATAATGAACTACACACTTCTAGAAAGACCTTCCACTAAATGTTGAGGTGAGGAGGTCTGGGGGTTCTTTCACTTATTGTTTTATATAAATAGAAAAATATTTTATATATAGAAAAGCATGACTTCCGGCCCTCCAGCTACATCTCACAAAAAAAAAAAAAAACAATGATGTCATGAGCAAACAACTTATACTATCTTTTCTTTTTCAATGCCCAGTTAATGTTGTAATTATTGGCTGTTTATTTTGGTAAGAAGAGACACAAGGGAATCTAATATTAGCTAAAACCTCCCTAAAGGCTGCTAGTGAGACTGGTGCAGTTTTTAGAACCTGTCCTCTCCTTTTATACAGATGTGTGATCGCTAGGCAACAAAAAAAAAGGCTCCTGAGTGCTGCTTCAGCATTTCACACACACACACACACACACACACACATACAAAGACACGCATACCACTTCCTGTCTTGGTTGATGCTTCCCTTCAGGATCGGTAACCCCAGCACGTTTCGGTAAACAGGCCCAGCTACAAAGTTGTATATTTAGTTATTATATAATCGTCTCATTTTGAATAATCAGCCTCTCTTAAGATAAAGATTCTGGACTAATTAAGAGAAGCTCGAACCTCAGGACTGCCAAAGAGCTAGCGGTGTTGCATGAAGCATAAATGGAGAGTCTTGTTTGAAATAAAAGCATCTGCTAAATGAATAATTGTGAATATTATTTCCAGGCCCTAAAGAGAAATGAATCGGCGTCCATATGCACAGCCGTCAGATGAGCGCTGGTGCCTGTGAGAAGTCCTGGCTTGTTGGCCGTCATGTTTAGTCTTTATTTTGGCTAATAAAACAACAATGCGTTTCACAGATGGTGGGAGGAGGTGCTGATGGGAAAGAAGTGTGAAACATCGAAAGATTTTTCACAGGCCTAATTAATTTTGAATCCTTAGCACAGTTCTTGGTTCATCCAATCGCCCCTTCTTTTTTTCTCTTTCTCTCGCTTTCTCTCTTTTTTTCTCTCTCTATCTATTTTACTCTCCCTGTCACTCTTTCGCTTGCTCTCTATCTCTCTCTCCCTTTCTCTTTCTTCCGCTCTTGTTCTATCTTTCTCTCTCGTGCACCGTTTTCTCACGCTTTCCTTTTCTCTTCCTTTCTCGCTTTCTTGCTTGCTCGCTCTCGCTCTCTCCTTCTTTCTCTCTTCCACTCACTTGCTTTTTCGGACACTCTCTCGCTTCTCTTCTTCTCTTTTACTCGTGCTTTTATTCTTTCGCGTTCTTTCTCTCCCTCGCTCTATCTTGTGCGCCTTTTCTTGTGCTCTTCCACTTTCTTCCTTTGTCTATCTGTCCCTTTCTTACTTTTTCTCTCTTTCTTTCTCTCTTTCGGTCTCTCCTTTGCTCTCCCTCTTTTTCTATATCTCTTGCTCCTTTTCTCACGCTTTTTAGCGCTATCTCGCTCTCTCTTTATCCCTCTCTCCCTCTTTCTCTCTCTTTCTCTTCCTCTCTCTCCCCTTCCTTCTCTCACTCTTTCAGTTTCTCACATGCTCTCTCTCTCTCTCTCTCTCTCTCCCTCCCTCTCTTTCTCCTTTCTCTTCTCAAACGCTCTCTCTCTCTTTCCGTCTCTCTCTCTCTCGCTCGTTCTCTGTAGCCTCCTAGTCATTCGAGATGACACTTCAGAGACCAAGACAAATTAGAGCCCTTTGCACGTTATTTCTGTATAAATTGGCTGTCAAGATTTTTTTCAGTGAGGGAAATTGGGGGTTAATTTATACTTTCTTAAAGATTAATGAATCTGCTTTTTCTGCTTTAAGGCAGGATTCAGAAAGGCGTCCTTCAGTCAGCCGCCGATTTAGCGGTGTGTTAACTGAAATAAAGGGAGTCAGAACTGAGAGGTCTCGAATAACATTCTACACACTTTACATTCACACAAGGCACAGCATCCTCCACTATCTGGTGGATGAATTGTGTGAATCGTCTTTGTGCGTAACTCGACTCTGCTAGCTTTATCAGAATACAGCCGGAAAATAAACGGCATGGGCTAAATTTAAAAGACATCTTTAAAATGTCTTGTCGTCGGCACTTTTATAATCATTTTATCATCCAGAGTGTGTGCCTGATTGTCCGACCAATCCTCCATTATCTCGGTCGTTAAGTCTTTAGACTGCCGATTGGAAGGCTGTGACTTCAAATCCCAATCTGCAGACGGTGGACCCTTAAACAAAGACCTTCACTCACTGCTTAGTTGTATAAATAAGTTAATTGGAACTTTAATGTTGAGTACATGAAGTCATTCATTCGTTCATCTTTTAAACCCGTTTATTTCCTAATTTGGGGTCACAGGGATCTGCTGGAGTTTATCCCAGCCGTCTCTGAAAGGGCGAAAGGCAGGAGGGATACACCCTGGACAGGTCGCCAGTCCAACAAAGGGCCACAGACACTCACACCTCACTACTATAGGCAATTTAGATTTACATTAATATTTACAGCAGACGCCCATTTATCTCTTTTTCTCAATACAACCGAGCAGTTAGGCTCAGGAAACAAGGGCCCACAGTTGGGGCTTGATGGTGCTGGAAATCAAACCCCGGTCTTTCTGGTATCAGTCCAACACCTTTACCACTAATCCATCACCTTCCCTTATTTAGAATTACTAATCAATTTAACATATATGTTTTCCGACTGTGGGAGGAAACCGGAGTACCCGGAGTAAATGGGGGAGAACATGCAAACTCAGAAACACGCCTGTCCGGAAATCGAACCCTTCTTGCTGTGCTAACCACTAATCCAACAAATAAGTGGATTATTTCAGTAATTACCAATTTTAAGACACGACTCACACTATTCACTGACATTTACATTTAGCGATACTGTTAAACAAACACCCAGAGTTTGTATTCTATACAGGATCAAACCAGCAACCAACAGAGAGAGGACAGAGCTGATGTAATAGCCTATGTAAACATCAGAGCTGATGTAAACTGCCGCATTCTAAACCGTTTGTAGGCGTGCCGTAGCTGTCTGGCTAACTCCTATATATAGGGTATTACGGTAATCGAGTGGCAAAAAAAAAGGACGTGAATAAGTTCTCAAAATCGTTAAAAAGAATGAAAAGATTTGACTTGAACATTTTTTTATTTAAATGTGTTATGATGCAATAATAATAAGGAAATGCTTAATGATTACATAATAATTGAAATGATAAAATAGATAATAAAATCTTTTCTTAAAATATCTAATTTATGTTTCGTTTTATATTAAAATATATATAAGCGAGCCGAGGCACTTATGCATAATGTTATATAATGCTGAAAGCAGACGTTGCTACATATGTTCGGCACGATTTACACCTTTCACCTTTCTAAATTTTTCAACACGCTCAAGCTAACCGAAAGAAGCGTGTGCGGAACAGAAAGCGAAAAGTTTTTATGCCAAAAGTCTGAAAAAACGCTTTTTCCTAAACTTACTGCAGAATCATTTGGCCTCCGATGATAGCATGTGCGCTTAGGGTATTTTTATCTAGAGGCACTCGCTGACTTAGACGCCATCAATCTCTTCGATTGTTTAGATCTGTGCAGGCGGTGCTAAGTTATGATCCTAGTCACATGGATCTATTCATCAAAGGAGAAGATGGAGAACATTCTTCTGTCCTCGGTTTTGGCGAAAGCATGGTTCACCTGGAAAGACCTAACACCCACTCGCTCGCTGACACACGACAAACTGACGCCAAGTCCAGGTGAGATGACCTGGCCGTTCATGTGGCGTTTTACACCTTTATTACCCACCATCCTCTGATTCACAAAGACACACAAGCACATGGGACCAGTGTGAAGCACAACATGGGGCCTGGCTTCAAGGGTGTAGGCATCTGTTTGTATGGATATTCAAGACAAGTGGAAATATAGTGTATAAGGTAAGCCACACACAGATTTAAAGGAGAGAGAGAGAGAGAAAAAAGAGAGAGAGAGAGAGAGAGGATGTAGAAGTAAAGAGACGGCTCCAGTATGGTTAATGATGCCGTCGCTTCAAAATCTCAGTGAGACAAAATGCAAGTGAAACATAAATGCACCGAGTCACATGGTGCATGGAGAAGTGGTAGCGCAGTGGTTAAGGTGTTGGCCTGGGAATTGAAAAATACAGGTATGATTTCCACTGCCACCAAGTTACCACTGCTGGGCCAGTGAACAAAGCCCTTAACCCCCAATTGCTCAGTTGTAAAAATGTGTAAGTCGCTCAGGATAAGGGCGTCTGCCAAATGCCAGAAATATAAATGTAAATGTAATGTTGGTAGCTAATAGATAAAGAACTGCAACAATATACCAGATTCCACACAGCGTGTTTTTCTACCTAATAATAATTTGATGGTTGGTTCTGTGACAGCTCATTTTAGACGCGCATAACAAAATACTGTTAGGAGAGTGGATGGGACAATGCTATGGGTCAATGCACTTTAGGGGTCCCCAGGGAACTATTTTATGAGTAGTAACAGTGTGGAATGTGTGTGGTAGGAGGTCCAACCTATTCTTTCATATTGCACAAAATTGCTAGTGGCTCCTCTGCCCTCCATGCACTTAGTTTACTGTTGTTTTAATTTGGTTTGCATTGTTGCCATGATGACGCATGAAGATCATATAAGCTAACCTAACAATGTACAAACAACAACAAGGTGATTAATGGATTAAAATCTGTTTTGGTCGAAAAAAAAAAAATCATAATTAAATGGAACAGACAACAAATTTATTAAAATAAAATATAAATAAATATTCGACTTCATTGTCATTGTGTAAGGTACGTGTACAGAGCCAATGAAATGCATTTTTCGCATATCCCATCTTAGTAAGTTAGGGGTCAGAGCGCAGGGTCAGCTATGATACAGCGCCCCTGGAGCAGGAAAGGTTAAGGGTCTTGCTCAAGGACCCAACAGTGGTTGACTTGTTGGTGGTGGGGCTTAAACCCAGGTGTTTTTTTTTTTGGTCTTCAGATCAGCAACTCAGCACCTTAACCACTTGAGCCACCACTGCCACTGATGGTTAACCAGTTTTAACCATCGACGCAAAGGTATGAGGAATGCCGTGTAATAAAGCTACTCAGCGATTTTAAAACTTCTTCCATGCAGCACCCATCTACCCTCAGTTGGTGGTTAGGACAACGTTAATAATAATGTGGGGAAGTGGTGGCTCATGGTTAATGTGTTGGACTACCAACCCGAAGATTGTGGGTTCGATTTCCAGCTCCACCAAGCCACGACTGTTGAGCCCCTGAGCAAGGTCGTTAACCCCTAATTGCTCAGCTGTATAAAAGAGATAAATGTAAGTCGGAAAAGATAAGGACGTCTGCCAAATGCTGTAAATGTAATAAAACCCAACCAAAGGTTTTACCAAAGGATTTGAATTTGGACTAATCCAAAACTTGTAATAAAACCACTACAACAAAATACCCGGGTTCCGTCTTTCAAAACGTCCATTGCCAATTTTGCACTTACCTTTCAGGGTCGAGGGAGTGTTGTCGAAGGAGACCAGGGGCCCTGCTGCGTTCCACTGTGCTGCTCTGATATAATAACGGAGCTTCCAGCAGTTTGGCTTTTTTCTCCTGAGGGGCCTCCTCATGGCGCCTGCGCATAACCCCAGTGACCCCAGGAGGCAACGCGGAGCCCGGGCCGCTGTAGAACCAGGCTCCAGATTTTGTGAGGATTTCCTGTTGTTTTCGGCACAAGTTGCATACCCACATTACCTAGATCGAGTGAAAGAAGAAAAGGGTTAGCTACAGATTTTTAAACCGAGGAGTCTTCACTACCTCAGTGTTGTAGAGTGCAGAGTCATGAGGTGAGCAACACAAAACGTTATTCGATGTTTAAATGCTGTGGGGCTGCACAAAGCTGATTAGCCAATAAGCTCAGTTCCATTGCACTCATGAACCCGCTTGAATACTGCAGCTAGCTACTGCTTGCTAATCATGGTTTTGTACTCTAAACTGAAAATGAGGATGCGGCTAAAACCGCTGTTGTGGGAGAGACAGTTCATTAGTGCAAATTCAAAGTGAGACCGGAGCCAATGAATCAGGATTAAGTCCATTTTTCAGAATAGCTTCATTAGCGCTTTATTATGTCTCACAGTGATTTGTCAGGATAACATAAAAAACAGCAAGCTAGTGGTGGTGAGAAGGGGGTGTCGGGGTTGAGTAACCATATACTCATTTTTATGAGTGTTAGGAAGTCATGAACTGTGGGTCGAATATTTGTAAAAAGAAGGATAACAACAGGAGTAATGGGAGTAATGGCTAAAAATGATGACCGATTAAGCCATCGATTTAATTTATACCAATTTTATTCTCTAATCAGCTGTAAATGTGCATATATGTGTGTTTGTGTGTGTGAAAGAGAAAGAAAAAGAGCAAGAAAGTGTAAGGTGGCATATGGTACAGCAGACCGTTCTTATCATTTTGGCAAAAACAGGCCGGTCTGGCTAACGTGAGAGACACCAGGAGACCTCCTTTGAGGACGAACAGAGGATAAACAATGAACCGAAGTATTTTGTGAATGAAGTCAATCGTTAGGCTGCGTGATCTTTTATTTAAGTGCTCACTTTCTTTGGAGTCTTGCTAGTAAGAGAAAGACAGACAATGATGCCTAAAAAGGAGCAACACCCTCGTGTCCTAAAGCACTTCTAACTTCTCGCACTGAAATGAGCTCTGTCCGATTGACAAGCACCGCTCGACTGATCCCGCCATCCCCTCCGACGCAAGGTAGGTCTGTCTCAAGACTTTCCTCTGTTCTGGCATCAAGATAGTCCATTAACGTCAGAACAGCCGAGTCACTGACTGTTTTCAAGTGTCGACTAAAGACCAACCGCCTTCTCAAATACCTGAGTCACTCTTTTATTTTATTATTTTATTTTTGCTTCACTTTTAACTTTTATTGCATTTACCGTCAACAATAAAAAATAAATAAATAACGTAGTCATGATTATATCAGCCCCACTGACACATAACAGTAGAATTTGTGTGTAGTTGTGTAAAACTTGCATGCACTCTCTTGGTTCTTGTACAGAGCACTAAATTAAAGTTCTGCACTACAGCGCCACACTGGTTAAACCACGCTATTGCAGGTCCTTACATAACGTCATCTGACTTTTCCACAACAATTTATTGATAATGTTGAGTAAGTATTTTAGCCCTAATGCTAATCAACCAACTAATACCAAATGGTAGGATTATAATTATATAATCACACAGCATTTATACTAGTTACACGCCTCATAAAATTTGTGTAGTTATTACTAATTTGCTATATAGATTACGCTAAATTATTAAAGCTGACAATGATATCCTATACTACTCATAGCTGTGGAAACTAGGGGTGCTGCAGTACTGCCTGTCGACAGCTAGTCAAATCTAAAATGTTAAAAATCCCCTACCATTTTACCAACCCGCAACATTAAACCCCGCCTCTCCACCCCCCACCACACCCCCGATAAAGTATGTTTCCCTGGCCATGCTACTACTTGACACTAGCCTCCCTAGATTATATCAGAACATTTACATTACATTTACAGCATCTGGCAGACATCCTCATCCAGAGCGACTTACATTTATCTCTTTTAAACAACTGAGCAATTAGGGGTTAAGGGCCCTGCTCAGGGGCCCAACAGTGGTGCAGCGAATCGAACCCAAATCTTCCAATTAGCAGTACAACACCTTAACCACTGCATTACCACTACATCCCTGTTCTTTTAGCTCCTGCTTAAACCGAGCACATCAGCCCTGAGCTATTTGAAGAGGCTTGGTCACAATTAGCCTCAGAATGGTGTGTCTCTCAGTCATTATCTTCCAGGGGTAATTAAACCTGCCCAGGAAATCCAGACAGGAGAGGGACAGGACTTTTTTTTTTCTTAAGTTCACTGGTGAAATTTGGATGCTATAATAGCATTCTTTATGGCTTGGTTTTGGAAACACAAATTTATGCAGGAAGACAGACTACTGATCAGAAGACCATGGGTTTCAATCAACCACCAAGCTGCCACTGCTAGGTTCAGTTGGATTAAAAAAACAAAGTCAATCTAGAGAAGGGTTAGGGTTAGTGTAAATAGAAATATAAAATAGTGTAAATGTAATGCTGGTATTTGTAGTAGGGCAGTAGATCCGGGATAAATCTAGAGTACGGCAATTTACAATAAAAAAACTCTGACCTTCAAAGACCTTCAACAACCTTCAAGGACCGTTTACCGTTAAAAACTGGGCTGCAGTAATTTGACGAAAATGGATGGTTTTAAGAGGTCACACAGAAGAGGTTTGATTTATTACAACACACACTGAAAGATACAGTTCTAAAAATATTATAAATGAATAAAATATAGCAGGTTTCTTAGAACATTAGTGTCACAAACCAACACATTTTAGCTATCCGGGCTGTGTCAAAATATCAATACAGCTATCACAATATTTTTATTTCAAGATAGTGTATCGATATTCTACACTCTAGAATCGATACATGTTTAAATAACTAATTAACCTTTATGTTAAATATTTATTTAAAACCCTAAGTGTTTCAAACAACTTTTTCCTCCCATCCTGTAGGTGTCGCTGACGAAAGCATGGCGGAAAAAAATAAGGGGTCCTCTGGCTTTGTATTTGTGGTATTTTAAGTTATTCGCAGTATGTATTGTACTGCTAGATAGATTTAGTGAGATGTTGTGATATATTGTATCAGGTCCAATGTATCGCAATATTTATTGTACTGTGAAATAAATATCGTGATATATTGTATAGTGTCCAATGTATCGCAATATTTGTTGTATTGCTAAATAAACATTGTGATATATTGTATTGTTTCCAATGTATCGCAATATTTATTGTATTGCAAAATAAATATTGTGATATAAATTGTATCAGGTCATATCATTATAAATAAATTAATATAGTATCAGTACTATATGCTGCTATATTAATGCTAGGTCAAATTCACGTCTTTGTTAGCCATTAAATTTGTTCCTATTCATCGTTTCTTTGCTCTTGGGTTCATTTCTCTTTTCCCTCCTTTTCGCTATTGCACAACTACCTCTTCCTGAGTTTGCACATTTCATAGTCAGTGAACCTGATTCCAAAAATAGACTGCTATAATGGAAAGCTAGACTCTCTCTCTCTCTCTCTCTCTCTCTTTCACTCTTCCTCTCTCTCTATACAGAACCCTACGAGAAGACAAACCCCTTGTGCATCGCATTAATACTTGATGTCGTCAATTGATGTCGTCGATGATGCAGAAACGAGCTGCTTGACAGCTGTTGTTGACCACCACATTTCACACAACGCTGACTTCTGTCTACAGAAGGTCACAGAAGTTATTCAAGCGCTAGCTTTTTTTCCTCACATATTTTACCTGTTTTGTCTGGTTTGCATGGCCAGAAAAATAATACACGTTAATTTGTATTTTTTCTTTGTAGATTAATAAAGATAAAATGTTGGTTAGCTATTTTGCGCGCCATTTTTATCAAACCAACTGCTTGTAAAATTTTTTGCATTCGTTTGTCGCCCTCTAGTGGAGAAAACGGTATTGCGGATGTCCAGAAAATTTTAGATTCAAAGCGTTACCAGAACAACACACTAATTATATTTTATATTAAAATTAACAAGAAAAATTATTATTAATCGCCTGATCTATTCTTAACTCCCGGTCCACCTTCTATCTTTCATGGGGCAGTGGTGGCTTAAATGGTTAAGGTCAGCACCTGCTGATCTGAAGACCAGAAACACCTGGGTTCAAGCCCCACCACCGGCAAGTCAACCACTGTTGGGACCCTGAGCAAGACCCTTAACCCTTCCTGCTCCAGGGGCGCTGTATCATAGCTGACCCTGTGCTCTGACCCCCAACTTACTAAGATAGGATATGCGAAAAATGCATTTCATTGGCTCTGTACATGTACCTTTGACAATGAAGTTGAATATTTATATATATTTTCAAAAATATGTCGGTTTGAGCTCCACACAAGAGAATGGTTAGTGATATAATGTTTGTCATCTAATATAACCAGACATACGAGTATGCAGCACGAAGCAGAAGAGCTAACCGCAAAGATGTAGTGAAATATTGATGCAGTGCTGAGTGAGAAGTCATCAGTATCATGTGCCTTGGCTTCCTAATGACTCACAACAGACACAGACACTGCAAAACGACCACCATAAATATTTCTTTCATTTGGTTTTTATTCTATTTAAAAATAATTATAATAATCATTCATTTATTGTTCCCTTATAAATAGACTGCCAGAGCAATTTAATCAGACTATTGGATTAAAAATGTATCTGGACCTGATCTAGACATTAATTTTGATTATGCTAATTACGCCGTGGATGCTAGCTGCTAGCTAGCTAGCTAGCTGCTAACATCATTACATCCCAATGCTAATAGACCAGCTTCAACAATTCAGGGTCTGGAATGACCATATTTGGCAAAATGGATCATTTCTATGTGAATTAACTTCGATATTATGGCAAATTAGATAAAACTTTAAACAATATTTGAGCCAATGGGAAAACAGTACTGGAGAAGTCTCAAAGGTGACCTCTGACCTAAAAATAATCAGACTTGTGGTGTCATTGCTTGTTTGTTTTTTTTTTTAAACCAAGCAAAGGATTCATTATTATTATTTAGAATGTACACATTTATTTACTAAGTTAGTTTGTTTGTTATTATAGTGCTCAAAATCAGAGTAATAATTAAAATAAATAAAAGTTTTTCTCTCTCCCCCTGCTGGATACCCTGTAATATGACATCCACCCATGTTAACACCCCCCCCCGTTAATCGCTGCTGTTTCACTCTAAATGTCATTAAAAAGCAATGTGTTGAAACCTTCTTCTGTTTTCCCATCAGCGTTCTCTCTCTCTCTCTCTCTCTCTCTCTCTCTCTCTCTCTCTCTCTCTCTCTCTCTCTCTCTCTCTCTCTCTCTCTCTCTCTCTCTCTCTCTCTCTCTCTCTCTCTCTCTTCCCCACACCCCACTAGACGGTGACAGTCATGGTGAAAGAGGTTGTGTTGATGTTGTTGTTCGAGATGGCATCAATATTTACAGGTGTCTAGTGCAGCGAGCTTAGCTGTCGAACATGGCGCCCGGGGAATACGTTAACAGAGCGAGGCTCGGTGGTAGAGGGAACGACATGAGGTGATGTCTGTGTGTGAGCGCCTTTAACACTGAGAGCGTAACCGTACACTTCGACGCTAAAGTACTACATCAGAAAGATTAGCATGTCTGAAAATGGTGTATTTATCGAACGATAGATCTAGAAAAACTGATGGGCGGGGCTTTATAAGCGCTTAGTCAGGTGTACATTAGTGAAAATACTTATTGAAGGATGCGTTATTAATCCTTAAGTCGATCCTAAAGATTTGTCGCTACGATAAAGTCGATCTATAAACATCAAATAGGCCGCATTTACACCGCATGTATCAAGTGACCCGATTCTGATTTCTTTCCTTTAATGTGGTACAGATGTGACCGACGACCGTGTAAGTGGGAAAAAAGCACATGGATTCCGTTATTTTCAGATCGGATTCAGGTCTAATTATATAAATCAAATACATGCATTAGCGTCTGTCATGTAAGCGGACAGATCGGATTTCCACCTGTCAATGCAAGTTGAACGTCATTGATTAAGTGACAGTGGCGCATCACTAGTTTTTATATTTATATTTATATTATATTTATTTTTAGACACTAGTTTTTATATTTATTAATTTTGTTTACTTGAAGTCTGTTTTGTCTGTAAACAAAAAAAAAAAAATCAACACACTATCCCAAAAAAAAAAAGAGAGAGATTTTTATAACTTAGCAATTAATGCACCCAGGCTGCAACAAAGGCTCTTGGTTTTTTTGTCCACCTAAAGAGGGCGCTGTTTTGCCGACTTTTAAATATGATGCGGAAGCAAAATACTGAATAATAATTAACTTCCATTTTTACTTTCTTTTCTGGTCAGTACGTCTACATTGGGTTGTTTTTCAGCAAATACGGGTCAGTTTTAAAAAAAAGATGCAAGCAGGTCGTCAAAAAAATTGGATATAGTCACAAAATCGGATTTGCGCATCAAGACATGCAGTGTAAATGCGGCCATAATTACACAAAAACTAGTTAAAAATAAAAGTAAAAGTCAGGTTTTATAAAAGATTGTTGCTTTTTGGAAATATATCCGTTTTATTTATCTACACTATACTGATAAAAATATCGGGACATATAACCATGTGTTGTTTCCAACATTCTATTCACCCTCCACACCTCTGGAAAGGCTTTCCACGAAATTAAGAAGCGTAAATGTGGGGATTTGCTTATTCAGCTCTGATAGTATTCATCTGATCAGAAACTAATATTAGACAAGGAGAATTAGGAGAAACATTCGTTGTCGCTAGAATCATGGAACCGAACTGTTTTCAGACAGTAGACCGAAGGCTGAGGCAAAAGAATCAGAAAAAATGATGTGCAACCTAGTTAAGAAATAACATTACATAACCAGTATCATTGCACAACCTTTCGAGTAAAAATACAGTATGTTACTTATCAAGTGACATCATCGAAGCTAAAGCTAATGAGACAAGCTAGAGCAGGCGAACCAGACGCCACAGCTCATTTTCAACTAATGCTAATCTAGGGTTACATTTATTACATTACCTTGTAACTTCATTACAACTACTTTATCATGCTAATTTTACATTAAAAAGCTCTCGTCGTAAAAGAAAGAGTCAAACATTTACCCTATTTCAAGACCGAAACTCAGGTAAGTATTTAGGATAAGATGCTATTTGTAAGCACAACAACTGAATGAATCTGATATGGAAATGAAGCAATAAAGCAAATGTAACACCGAGAAGGTCTCTGGCTAAAATTCATCATTCCCCATCAATGTAAGCAATTAACTAATAGCAGTTTATGGCTAGGTTTGTTGATATAAGGTAAGAATGAAATAAACAGGGGTCCCAGTTAGTAATGTTAGCATCCAATAATGCTAACTGATGCTAATATATAGTATTTACAGTTTGCTTTATCATTTTTAGCCATGGAACCTCTCTCTATGTCCCGAACCCTGGAACATAGTCTTGGACATATGTGTGTATCAAATGTGTCATAATCTACTGACAGGAACAAATGTGGTTTTGAAAATGAAAGGAAAGATAAATGCTAACCACTTTGTCATCCTGTAGAGTTTTCATAAGGAAGAGAAAACAAGAGAAAACAGAGGGGAATGATTGTGAGTTACAATCAGAAACATGTGCTTTAAAGGATGCATTTACACTGCAGGTGTTGATGCCCGATTCCGATTTGGTGACTATATCAGATTTTTTTTTTTTTTTGACTCGCTTACATCATCTGTTAAAACTGACCCGTATCCGATATCTAAATTTACACTATACACGACAAAACATACCAACCGGGAAAAAAAGTGAAAATGGACGAAGACCAGATAATTAGTCAGTATTTTGCTTTTCAAACCATATTTAAAGGTTGGCAAAACAACGTTATATTATAAATAATATATATATATATATATATATATATATATATATATATATATATATATATATATAAGATATAAGATCGATAAGAGAGAGAGAGAGAGAGAGCGAGAGCGAGAGAGAGGCTTGTGACGTCAACTAAGGTGGACATCAATAATATATATATTATATATATATATATATATATATATATATATATATATATATTTATTTATTGTTTTTTTTTTTTTTTAATTTATCATCAATGTTGGTGTCCACCTGAGTTGATGTCACGCGCCCTCGTCGCTTATTTAATAATGTTTGCTTTGCATTGACAAGTGAAAATCCGATCTGTCCGCTTACATGACAGACGCTAATGCACGTATCCGAGTCGGAAAATATTGAAATCCAATGTGCTTTTTTTCCTGCTTACACGATCGTGGATGATATCCAACGTGTGTCCCATTAGAAGAAGAAATCGGAATTGGGTCACATGATACATGCAGTGTAAATGCAGCCATTGTGTTTAAGATCTCCTGGAATTTAGAGAAAATTATTTCAGTATCTACTTAAAAGTACAAGCTTATAACCCTAGAGAGATGGTTATACACTCAAAAATAATAATAAAACGACGTTGTTGCCATCTTGTGGCCATTACACGAATTGCACACATGTTCTTATTACTATTTGGGTTGAATTCAAGCAGCCAATTTAAGTTTAAGATGCATGTAAACATCCAAATAATTAAAAAAAGGTTGAGGAAGTAAAAAAAAAAAAAAAAAAATTTTATTCTGTATATATTATTTGTCAGCTTATTGGAAATATTTTAAAGTAGAGATATTAAACCAAATGCTTAAAATACATAGCCACAAATTAACATATAAACATATCAATTAATTTTAATTAAAATAAGTAATCGATTTTTGTGTAAATTATTCATTATATACCTCAAGACTGCAAGAGAAAACAAAAAAACAACCTACATTGTAGAACATCTGGGAGGAACATCTGGTAATACTTACATAAACGCACTACCAATCAAAGCACTACCAATCTAAGGAAATAACAGGCTACCAAATGAAAGTCTCAAATGTAAAAGTATTGACTATGGGTGTGTGTTCTTACTTTTGCTGTATACTGGAAGATAAACTCAAGGTGCTCATACCTTGTTGGAGCGGAGAGACACTCGTCCCCCACAGCGGGCACAGAACTTGGTTTGGCAATATGAACAAACGTGACCACAGCCATCAGCAAACTTGGTCTTATGGCAAATTCCGCAGATGGGAGCCTCGGCTTTGTTCTCAGGAGCAGACTGAGCCTCGTCCGCCATCTTCTTCACCTGATCCTTGTACGACTCGAACTGCTGATGTAGCTTCCTGCAAGAGGAGAAATGCAAAGCAGTGTGTGTGTGAATAAAGCAACAAAAAACAGATTATAATATATATTATATAACAGTTATATAATAAGAAAAAAAGAAGTATAATTTTGAGAATATATTCAGTAGTAGTAGTATAACATTTTCAATTTGTTTTTTTGCTTTGCTTTTTAACAAGCAGGGGGGAAGTGGTAGCGCGGTGGGTAAAGTGTTAGACTGCTAAATGAAAGATTGATTGATTTCCAGCATCACCAAGTTGACAGCACTGGGCCCCTGACCTGGGCCCCTAAACTCAAATTGCTTAGTTGAAATAACTTCTAGATAAATGTAGGATAAAAAAAGTGGTAGCGAAGTGGTTAAGTTGTTGGACTACCAACTTGAGGACCTGGGTTCAGTTCCCAACCCCACCAAGCAACCACTGCTGGGCCCCTGAGCAAGGCCCTTAACCCCCAATTGCTCAGTTGTATAAAAAAAATTCTATGAAGAGACCCAAAGCTGACGCCAGACCATAATAACTAACAAAGGCCGAACGCGGGTTCTAATGAGGGGGCCACACTCAACCACAGTAACTTTTGAAAACAAGGCATTAAAAAACAACCAAAAAAAGTGCAAGCGCACACTCATACCACCGGTACAGACTGTCAGCAGTAAACCAGAAAAATTACAAAATATGTTCATCGATATTATCACATGGTATCACCTCGATACAAAAACCTGTATAGCCTGATATAACGTTCTAATAGCCAAGAGAGTCACATTTAAGCTGACATACATCAAATAAATGCTTTATTTTCCCTTTAAAAAAGCTAAAGGCTTTACACCACGTACACATCAATATGCTAACACAACGCAGCTAATCAGAGAAACGGGGTGTTTTTTTCTAATTAAAGAATAGACACATCACTAAAATCATAAAATTACATAAGAGCAGCACGGGGGCTTAATAGTTCGATTCCCAGGCAGAGGTCTTTCTGTGCGGAGTTTGCATGTTCTCCCTGTGCTTGCGTTGGTTTAGTCTGGGTTCTCCGGTTTCCTCCCACAGTCCAAAAACATGTGTTAGATTGACTGGTGATTCTAAATTGCTCATAGTGAGTGAGTGGCCCTGTGATGGACTGGTGACCCGTCCAGGGTGTACCTCTCCTGCCTTTCACCCTTTCAGAGACGGCTGGGATAAACTCCAGCAGATCCCCATGACCCCGAATTAAACTGTGTGAGGGCACAACAACATTTTTAAGGGGCACTCGTGGGCCGTGCCGGCCTTGGATAGACCATAGCATAGCATGCTAGACAGACAACCATATGGATTCTGTTTATCATGTACACACATTTAAACAATATTTAGTAAAAATGAATTAACGCCGATTAAACCCGCTCTTTCACCAGGAGGTGTTTGCTGTAATGCCAAGCAGGAACCGAAGTCAATTCTACTTTCTCAGGTTCCTCATCATCGCAGGCGCACTTCTATTTCAAGACTGGCAGCAAGTCAACACTGAGTGCGTTTACCGTTTAAAAACAAAGCTACGTTTGTACTTTACGTTACAAAGGGCCTCTCATGTTCCAGCGTGGACGTCATAGTGTCTGTCGAAGGATACACAGAGTGAAAAGCAACAAGTCCTGACCGAACGCAATACAATAAAGCCAACATGATGCAGAATAACTGGGTCAGAATATTCTGCCAGCTATCGACATTTACAGTGTGGATTTATCTATTCATGACTCAAAAAAAAAAATATTACACTCACTAACGGATAAACGACATAATGTCTTCTGGTGAAAATAGTATCAGAGTATAAGACATGAAAAAAAGTCTACTAATAATAATAATAAACAAGCGCAAAAAATGATGGAATTGATGGCTTGGTGGTTAAGGTGTTGGACTAATACCGGAAAGACCGGGATTCGATTCCCAACACCACCAAGCCACCACTGTGGGCCCCTAAACATAGCCCCTAACCCCTAATTGCTTAGTTGTATAAAAATTTATGTACTAATCACAGCACCGGTTAAAGAACAAAAAATGTACAGGTTTATTCGTTCTTTGGTGAGTAAGGACACCAGAGCATAAATACACACACACACACACACACACACACACACACATACATACACACACACATACACACACAAATCAGTCTAACAAATATGAGTTATTATAAATGAATAAAGATACACAACTGGGCAATGCTATGTACTGTATGTTCTTTAATTTTTAATTGTGATCTGGTTTTATTTAGCACCGGATTATAGCTTTTTGCACTGAAGTTCTATGCAATAAATCCAACAAAATCGAGCTGCACACGACACCACAACAACAAAGGTTTACATAATAAAACACTTCCATTTGCTATTTTATCCTATTCGGTGTTCTCAGGTCACGATCTTTACTATTAAACTGCCTTGATGATGATACCTCAAGAATTCATAATCACTGACATGTAAAATCGCTATATGAGGGGGTATCAAAAGGTTTTAAATAGCAGTACATGTGTGTTGTGCTGCCATCTGGTGGTATGTCTCGGAACTTTTTGATACTCCTTCATATATGGTAAACTAAATTGATATGGCCACATATTCACTCTATACACTTTGACTGTGACTATACTAAACTGTTTTCTCTTTTCCTCTTTCTTTCCTTCTTTCTGTCTCTCGCCCTCTCTCTCTCTCTCTTCTACCATACAGCTACACTGATTCTGAGTCCCAATATTTGGGGTGCCCTCAACTTGACGTGGTAAGTGTCAAAGCTCTGAGGTCGATCATCAGAGTTTGAGGATCAGACACACACATGGCATCTATGCATTTTGTATGGCAGCCCTCAATCAACCTCAACCACATTGGAAACCAAAGCCTGCACTTTTTTGGCCCTCGTGTTTGGCTTTCAACGTTCATTAGAAGGCTGAATTATTGAGCATTGCTATCCCTTTACACGTGAACACACTTGGGTGTTAACCAGAAGAGAGTGCATTTACACTTACTACTATTTTTGTTACAGTTTGATGTAGGGATGCTATGATTTAAAAAAAAAACTCTTTTGATACCTGGTCTGCATGGTGGCCTTGAAAAAAGGGTCATCCCTATGGCTCCAGGGTCCTATATTTATATTTATATTTTAGATACTGAACACATGACCAAAGCTCCTAAGTTCTCATGGTCCTAGGTTCCTCAAACACAATAATTTGTTGCCTCGTAAAATTATTCTTTTTTAATTACCTCTTTCATCTAGACGAAATTTATGAATGTTAAGTACTTAAATGTTGTAACACTGTTGTTAGAAACAACGAAATTACTAATGGCACAGCTATTAGGGTACAACTGATCTGCCTCTTCTCCCCTGACCCCAGAATGACTTTCTGGGCATCATGGTCATTAAACAGAAGGGATACGAGCATCCCAGTCCTGGAGGGTTTCCAGTAGCAGGCCAGCGGGTAGTACCAGCGTGCGGTGCCACCAAGCTGGGTCAGATAGCAGTAAGAGCAGCTGTGACACCTAGGCCAAATGTAACCATATGCTGCTTTCTGTCTCCAACACACACACACACACACACACACACCTTAGAGAAGTCTAGAGAAACATAAACCAGGCGTCTGATACCGTGAGACTTAGAATACTTAGGTCATGATATTATGAACACTTCTGAAGTTGTTTATGAGCTTCTACTTTAACTGCACAAATAGCTAGAGAAACTCCTAAACATCTAGTTGTGAATATTTTTTTATATATATATAAAATATTGCATTGATATAACTTAGAACTTGGTAGCAAAACTCTGGTTGGTAATCACAGAAGTCAGTAGTTTCTTGTAGTTGGCCACCAGGTTTGCAGAAGGGATTTTGTCTCACTCCTCTTTGCAGATCCTCTCTAAGTCATTACAGTTTCGAGGCTGAAGTTTGGCAACACGACCCTTCAGCTCCCTCTAAGGATTTTCTATGCCATTATGGTTTGAAGACTGACTGGGCCACTTTAGGACCTTAATGTCCTTTTTCTTGAGCCACTCCTTTGTTGCCTTGCTGCCCTGGCTGAGGGAAGAAGGTTCTTACCCAAGATTTGATAGTACATGGCTGTGTCGATCGTCCCTTTGATGCAGTAAAGTTGTCCTGTCCCCTCAGCAGCAAAACCTCTAAAGCATAATGTTTCCACCTCCATGTTTGATGATGGTGATGGTGTTCTTGGGGTCATAGACAGCATTTCTCCTCTTACAAACACGGTAAGTTAAGTTGATGCCAAAGAGCTCGTTTTGGTCTCACCTGACCACAACACTTTCGCCTAGTTCTCCTATAAATCATTCAGATGTTAATTGGCAAGCTTTAGACGGGCCTGTACATATGCTTTCTTGAACAGGCAGACCTTGCGGTTGTTCATGTTGTTGTGTGTTTCCAAATTTTTTTTGTCTTGGTGACTATAGTCCCAGCTGCCTTGCGATCATTGACAGGATCCTCATATGTAGTACTGGGCTGCTTCCTCATTGTTCTCATGATCAGTGAAACTCCATGAGGTGAGATCTTGCATGGAGTCCCAGACCAACATTTGTCACCTTCTCACCAAGCTGCTTGGTCAAGGACTTGTAGCTCAATCCAGCCTAATGTAGGTCTACAATCTTGTCATGTCAGCATCTTTGGTCTTGGTAGTGGTGGAATCTGATTGATTGATTGATTGAGTGCTTCTATGAACAGGTGCCTTTTATACAGGTAACACACTAAAATTAGGAGCACTTCCTTTCAGAGAGTACTTTTAAGATAGTCCCTTTAAGAGTGTGCTTCTAATCCCAGCTCCTTACCTGCATAAAAGACAACTGGGGGCCAGAAATATATATAGGAATATAGGATTAAATACTTATTTTACTCACAAAATGCTAATTAATTTATACCTTTTTTTTGTGTTTGTTATTCTGTCTCTTACTGTTAGAATAAACCTACCATTAAAATTATAGACTGATCATTGCGAATGTACGCAATGGAAGATCAGCAGGGGATCAAATAATTTTTTCTCTCCCTGTGTGTGTGTGTATTTATATGTGTAACATATCAAATGTACTGTAACTTTAACAACATTTTTAAACAGTTTAATTCAATTATACCGCCATTTAAAGCAAAAAATGGGGAAGAAATCCAGCAGAAACCGGGTCTCCAAAGTAATTTAGACTGTTATAGAACGCTAGCTTTGTCTGGATCTGTCTCAGATCCGTTGACATTAACTTTTCTTTACTTACGTTTCCGGTTCCTCTGTCGCTGCTTGTTTTTGCGGCTCATTTTGGGACTTAGTCTGCGGCTGAAGAACGTTATTTACCAGGTCCGTGATCCCGCTAAAGGGACTTTTGAACCACCTGCACAGACAAGTGGGACATCACCGAAGCTGAGACACAACAGACTGCGCAGTGGGAGGACAAAAATAAGGAACGGCTGTGATTATCACAGCTGCACTGCAAGACACATTCATGTGGGAAGAAGACAGGAACGAGCAGCTATGGAGGAAGACTGAAGAAACAAGATGCCTACACACCATCCAATGAGCGAGTGTGTAAGAGTAAGGAAAAGAGAGACAGAGCAGGACAGACAGGCAAAAAGTGTGAAGGAGGTAGAAGCAGGTAGCGATACAGCCAGTGAATCTGAGGTTGCGTCAGATAGCCAGTTATCGTACAGTCGCACGCTACAGAGAGAAAAAAGATCAAATTGAGCAACTCTTTTAAACTAAAAGCGCTCATCTGAAAAGCAAGTAAAGCAGAACAGGTGTGTCCAGTGGCTCGTATGCTGCCAGATGGGGAAAAAAATAACTTACAAGACAAAAAAGAAACCACACACAAGAAGAAAGCACATGAGCGGGCCAAAGCTGGAAGCTATCTATGATATGCTAAGCTGTGCTATGCTATGCTATGCTATGAGATACTTACTGTGCCGACTGGGGCTTTGGATCTTCTTTGATCCTAAAAATAAAAATAAATGACCAACTTAGTGGGGATGGAAAAGTGAAACTTAACAGAATAACAAAAAAAAAAATGCACAAATCAGAAAAAATGAAAATCATCAACAAAAGAATTAGCATGAATATTTTAAAAGGCATGAATTACAGAAAAGTTATCTTTGGCAAAATAAGGAAATAAAAGCTGAGGATTGAGCAGGACAAAAGATAAATTGAATAAATAAAATCTACAGACACTGATATTATACTGTGCAATGTATTACTATCGATAAATCAGCTACACCTCCATCTTCTTTAGTTTCTAACACAAGTTTGAACCGGAGCATCATTCATTTCCCATAAAAGACACCACTGAATCACCGAGCCAAGAATCCAGCGTGTGCCAAGAAACTCCAAGCCAAAAAGCTCTAAATTTATAGTCCAATGAAGCATTACGATGCAGAATATATTAATTAGCTTAAATAAAACCTTAACCCTGGGCAAATAAAAAGCACTCCATTTTCACAAGTCATGCCAGCACAAAGAGTTCAAGCAGGTTCTCTCACATCGTTAAAGAATCCAGCGTGGAACAAAAGCGCCTCGATTGAAACTCCTAAAACTAAAACGAAAGTAAAATTCAGGATATAAACAAAGCTACACACCAAAATACAACCATCTCGTACCTAAGAGCAGGTACACTCCATCCTGCGACATGACACCGTCAGCTACCCACAGCTTTATTAATATGTATGACTGAGATGGAGACACCTGTTAACTGCCCTTTATCCCCTTCACCTGAACACCACTCACTGATCCAGGGATGGTGGACGTGCGCCGCCCTCTACTGGACAAAAGGATCCTCAAGCTAGGTCTGTACTTTTTAGGATTCAGAGGTTTAAGATTCACTGAATCAATTCCATATACATCATCATCATCATCATCATCGTCGTTATCATAATCACAATCAAGTCTGGACTCTCTCTCTCTCTCACTTTTATTGTCTCTGTCTCTTACCTTGGAACTTCATCAACATCATCATCATCATCAACGCAAACTAAATCTCTTTTTGCCTGGTAGAACTTTGTTATTCCTGTCACAATAGCCCTGCGATGTCGCAATATCTATTTTAGGTGCTGCTCGTGCTTAGGTTCACGCACACTGCATGTAAGTTAGCCACACCCACTTATTTACATCTCGCAGTATACACGTAATAAAAAAAATCTATTATGGTTGACAATTTATTCCGCGGTAACGATATATATACCGTCATACTGCCTGGTTCTAAATGATACAGTTCAAACCTGACTCAGGTTCTCTCTCTCTCTCTCTCTGAACTTCCCTACCAGCAAAAAACAAAGGGTAAAAAAAGCCCCTGTTGCATAAATGCCAGGCTGAATTACAGCACCCAGCATAATTATCCTGCAATTACAGCTGCCAGTGTGCCAGTTCCTGGTAGTCAGAGGAATTTGCTGCATGGCTGTTGGGTTCATCTACAGTCTAGTTAAAGACATCGACCGGGGTTAATGCAGGACAAAGACTTATCATGATGCTTCATTTGTATGAATGTGTATATAAGTATGTACAGTGTATGTGTGTGTATATGTGTGTGTGTACAGACATGTTGGGCAGGTGGCACTCACACCACATGACAGGAAGTGTTTTATGAATTGGCATGCGCAGCCATGTGAATGTGCATGTGTGTGTATAGGTGGGTGTTTGTGTGTGTATTGTGTGGGCGTATGGCTGGCAGGTGGCAGTGGCACTCGCATTGGCACACATGCAAAAAGAGAGAGAGAGAGAGAGAGAGAGAGAGTGAGAAAGTAAGAGAGAGAGAGAAAGAGAGAGTAGAGAGAGAGAGAGAGAGAGAGAGAGAGAGAGAGAGAGAAAGAGAGAGGGGGCGAGAAAGAAAGAGAGAAAGAAATGGACAGAGAAATTGTAAAGAACCTAAAATCTTTCATTAGCAGATGGATGAACCTGCTTCGTACAACTTTCCATTAAAAAAAAGAGAATATAGGACAAAGATAAATAAGCCGCTGAATCCCACGGTTCAGATGAATCAGATGAATCAGGACCTGAAATTTTGAATCTCTATTTTGAATCTTTCTGACCATGCAGGAAATTTCCTAAACAAATCAGTAACATACTGGTTTCTACCAAAGCATGTGCACACATAAGGGGCTTAAGGGGCTTTAGGGTAGCTTGAGTGCCGACCCCACAAAAGTCATTATAATTTATATAATTAAACTATAAATATATTAATTATATAGTTAATATAAGAACCTGTACTGACTGGTACCAAATTTTAGATTAGCCCCCTGGATAAAATGGTGAAAGATGCCCCATTTTCTGCACATTTAAGCCCCTGCCCCTGAGTTTACACTCCTGCACGACCTTGTTCCTAGCTAACAACTAGCGGAATAGTGTCATTTTCAGTTTGTATCTATCTATATTGTTGTTAGCAACAAAATGACTTCAAGAGACTGAATTGAGAATGAAAAGAAGGATTCGTGAATCAACAATTGATATAAAGAATCGACTTATTTAACCCAGATGAATCCGAATTCTGCCGAAAAATACAAGAATTGGTGTTAGATTGTGTATGTTTTTTTATATATTACAGTAGCTAGTAGCTATTTTATGTTTAAAAAAAATATAGACTATAAGCCCATTCTTGTGCTAGTTGTCACTTCTATTATGGGTGTGTTTCGTTTCTTGTACGTAATGTTAAGCATCTAATTTGATTGTATAACTGCACGTTGTATATCCCGTAACACTGAGCTAGCAAAGAAAAACAACACTTTATTATACCGCACACCTGTGTATACATATAACTGCCATATAATGACAAGATAATGACCTTTAATGACAAAGTCAACCTGAATTGAATTGAAACGAAGCATGCAGAAGTGGCTGAAATACACAGCTGTCATGAAAAGAAAAACAAACCTAGAATACAAAAACTATTCTATCGTAATCTAGTCTAAAACTAGTGTACACTTCTTTTGCTCCACCACACACACTTCTTTTTTTTAACCCGGCTATGTAATAATGTCCCAACTGAGATCAATCATAAATTCTGCTTAAACACCAGCAGAATTACTGAGCTACAACACACACGCACACACATACTATACAGATGATTCCGGGCAGAACTCCACAAATGTGCGTTCAGGTCTCAGATATACATGCCAGAACTTCTCGTTGTGCCCTGCTAATCAACAGCTATTCTACTCCAAGTCACCGCCATCAACCGAATTTCCCTTCTTCATCACTTCCTCTCTTTTTTTCCCCACTAAGCAAAGCACAGAATAGACACATGGATGAGAATCAGGCACAAAGGCATCTACATTTCCAGGTTACTACATGGTTACATCATCTTTTTAGGGGTACACATCCATGGCCAAAAGTTTGTGGACACCTTACCAGCACCCACTTTAGTGTCTTTTCCAACCTGTTGTGCACTAAAATGTCTTTATAAGCTGTAGCATGACAATGTCCCTGTGCACAAAGCCCCAGCGCTCCATAAACACATGCTGTATCTTCTGGTTGGAGTGAAAGAACTGAAGTGTCTGGTATAGAGCCCTGACCCTGACTTAACTCCACTGAACAACTTCTGGGATGAACCGGAACTAGTAATGGGTCGTTCTTGAACGTTTCGTTCCTTTTGAACGAATCTTTAATGTGTAAGGGAAAACGAGTCATTTTGAGGAGTGATTCATTCAGTGGTGCATGCGGTTCTCTTTCCTGCTCAGACTGCATTGGTTAAGAATATTCGGTTGTCACATGATACACAATTGACTTAAACCCGAAGACTTGAGAGATAAACTAATCATTTCTCTTTCTGGCTCAGACTGCATTGGTTACGTTTATAGGAATGTCACGAATAATGAACGAACACCTCAAACACGGACTTGTCAGATAAGAGGTGAGGTGAGCTAATCATAGACTTAAAACCCAGATAAACAACAAATTAATCTTTTCTGTTTCTTATAGCATTATAGTTTTGTATTGTTTGTAGTGTGTTCAAGGTTTGGGTACGTAGTAGGTGTGTTAGCGAAGTAACACATAACATTTTCATTTTAATTATATTTTGCTAAAACAAAATGAAAAAATGATTTAAAAAAAAGATTTCAAAATGATTTAAAAAAAAAGATTCGTTCATTTTACTGAACTTCCCATCACTTCCCCAGACCTCCTATACTTAACATTTAGTCTCTGATCTCACTAATACTATTGTGTCCGAATGAAAAAAATTAAAAAAAAATTTAAGTCACTGTAAATAATTTCCTCTATAGTTTAGAACAATTTCTATAAGTCATAATAACAGGATCCCGTAGTATATGAGAAACTCGTCAGTATGAAGCAATTTTATCCAAGTTACAAATAGTATTTCTTTACATCATGTCAGATCATCTACATCTACGTTTTAAGTATAGGAAGTTTGCTAGCTTAATGGTTAAGATGTTGGACTGCCAATCGAAAGATTGTGGCTACCAATGCTGGGCCCCTGAACAAGGCCCTTAACCCTCAACCACTTACTTGGATAAGTTTGATAAGTCAATGCTATTCCGTTGCACAGTAACAACTTCATCAGTAAATGCTCAAATCCGCCATTGACACATAAAATGCTGGAATTAGCTGTTCTATTTAAGAATACACTCTCTGTATCAGATAAGCAAGCACACACACACACACACACACACTCCAAAAGCACTTGCTTTTAAAAAAGTATAATACACGCTGTGCCTACAGTCTAAAGCTTTATCACCTCATGCTTTAGTTTTCCAGTAAGCCGATAATCCACATAGTCCAGCAGCATTACATGATAAGAACACAGGCTTTTCTGCTTAAGAGGAAACAATAACCTAATGCATGTCATATTCAGGCAGCACGGTGGCTTAGTAGTTAGCACCGTTGCCTCACAGCAAGAAGGTCTCGGGTTTGATTCCCAGGCAGGGGTCTTTCTGTGTGGAGTTTGCATGTTCTTCCCGTGGTTGTGTGGGTTTACTCTGGGTTCTCCAGGTTTCCTTCCACAGTCCAAAAACATGCATGTTAGATTGATTGGTGATTCTAAATTGCCCATAGTGAGTGTGATGGACTGGCGACCTGTCCAGGGTGTACCTCTCTGTCTTTCGCCCTTTCAGAGACAGCTGGGATAGACTCCAGCAGATCCCTGTTACCCCAAATTAGGGAATAAGTGGGTATAGAAGAAGGATGAATGAATGAATGTCATTCAAAGAGTTGTTGTTTGACAGATATAAGATGGATTGGATTTTTTTTCTGAGTTAAAAGCAGCCCTAGTGTAGTTTGTGCAAGAGGAACCAAAAAAAACCCAGAAGATAATCACGTGTACATTAAAAGTCCATCCTGTTGCCTTAGGGATGATAGTTAACTGATTAAAATTTAAATTGATTACAATTTTGTTTATAAAAAAATTAAAAAAAGACAGTTCTTTCCATAAAATATGCTTATTCCATGCTGGCCATTGTGGATGCATTGTAAGAACTTGTTTCTAGCATCCTGGCTAATGAAATGACAATATCACTAGGAAGCCCAGGATATCCTCTGTACAGTACAGCAGAAATTAATAAAGTAGCTTAAAAAAAACCAAAACACCCACTGAAGAGGACACAAGTCAATGAACTGGGTCCCGGAATAGGAAAAACGATTGCGTGACAATTGTCCAAAAGGGGTTAAGAATGCCAAGACCTCCTAGGAAACGATTTTTCTGTGAAAAATTGTAGACCCTTCTGATGATTTCTAGCTCATTCTATCAACGTGTCTTGGTGCTTGAATAATGCTAGCACAGGTTTGTCCGATTCAAAAGAAACTCTATCCACAATCTAACCTCAAACACCCACCACTATGTTTCTCATATCCTCAGTCGCTTTCAGTCTTCAGTTAAATTTCCTGGTTACCGGATATCAACAGCAGTGGTGGTTTTGTAAAACCCCAAAAAAAAAATATATCAAGAGACGACCTTTCTGTGGCCACAGAACTGCCCGCAGGAGACTTCCTGCCAAAACAAATAACTGATCTAATCGGTCCCAAATCCCCACAGCCCTTTTTGCTTTATAGTAGCTCTTTGTAAGCTCCTTTGTGTGTGTGTGATCTGCTTCTTACTGCAGGATTCGTTACCATTATTTTATTTTTACACCAGATTTTACAGTTTCAACATGGTGGCTGTAGAAGCCTGTGGCAGGAACTAAGGGCAGTAACGGACTACAACTCCAGACACCAGAATTCATGCACCCCCCACTACACACATATATTAATTTATATTATATATATTCATTCATCTTCTATACCAGCTTATTCAATAATTTGGGGTAACAGGGATCTGCTGGAGTCTATCCCAACTGTCTCTGAAAAAGCGAAAGGCCAGTTCATCACAGGACCACACACACTCAAACCAATCAATCTAACATACATGTTTTTGGACTGCGGGAGGAAAACCGGAGTACCCGGAGTAAACCAACGCAAGCACGGGGGAACATGCAAACTCCACACAGAATGGCCCCTACCAGAGAATAATAAAGCTGCCACTTTATTATATTTTGTTCTTTTTGATTTTATTTCATTCTTTTCTTTTAGCTTCTCGTGACTCGTAAAAGACTATACTACTATATTCACTATAATTTTGTACTATGTATAATCATGTATGTGACAAATAAAATGTTAATTTGATATGTGTGCCAAATGATGCCTTAGACGTTTAGGCAATGGTTGACTTTGCAACCTTTAAACCTGGGAAAATGGTAGCTGGGTGGTTAAGACGTTGGCCTGTTGACCAAAAGATTTTGGGTTTAATTCCCAGCACCACCAGGCTGCCACTGCTGGGCCCCTAAACAAGGCCCTTAACACTGAACTGCTCAGATAATTAAAAATGATGCATGTAATTGTAGCCCCAGCATTTTAAAAGTGCCAATATGTCCCAGAAATATATATATATATATATAGTAAATACTTAAGATCCAATCATCTGCTTGTTGCATTAAACAACAAAAGAGTCATTCAGTGTTCAAAATCACCTACAAACAATAAAGTAATGATGTAGTATTATTAAAAAGAATAATGAATATTTATGGTCTACCTGTCCACGATGTACCCCTCCTGCCATTGGCCCTTTCAGAGACGGCTGGGATAGACTCCAGCAGAGCCCTGTGACCCCGAATTAGGGAATAAGCAGGATAGAAGATGAATAAATAAATAAATGAATATATGAATGAATGAATGGTCATATCATCCAATTTTGTGGATTATTCAGCAATTATCTAATGTTTAATCAGCCTAAGAGTTCCGCTGACCTCTAACATTACATGTTCACATGCCTACTAAACGCTCACATTCTTTCATCTTTCATCTCTCTTTCTCTCTGTTCATTCCTCAGTGCTTTTATGTAACAGTTGTGCTGTCCTAAACACAGGACACCCTGTGCTGTACCGCTCGGCTCTGGCCGTAGCTGCCGAATGACCCTCGTGCATTGTTTTCAGTGATCTCATCATCAGAAGGATCATCATCATCATCATCAAAAGGATTTGAAGCACCTACTATAAGAGGTTCAGGTTTTACCGTTACGTCTGTTAATATGACAACCGCCATACACACAACTGGTATAAATATTATTATTGTTATGTCTCTTGACTTTATGTCACCCTTTTATCAATAAAGGTAATGAAATTATATGACGAACAAATGTTTTTGTTGTAAATTTTCATCGTGCTTTAGTTGTTAATTATTAATGATTTGCAAGATGAATTACTTGTAATAGTCTAATTACTAAGAGGGTTACTTGGAAACAGGTTAGCTTGGGTTGCACTTAGCACTTAGCTTGGGTTGCACTTAGAAGCAGCATGTATTATGTCGTGTTTAGCATGTGACAGTGCCTTAGTGGGGTTTTTTTTGTCTGAGACCCCCTTTGTTTTCCAAGAAAATATTTCAGGGTTCCTCCTTCGCATTTAATGATATTATCGCTCTTGGTATTTCCTGCATTTCTTGTTTCCAGTATTGCTGCACTGCTACCCGAATTGGTGGGAGCTTCCTCATCTGGGTCCAGTATTCCTGCGTTATTACGATCAGCTGCTGATGAAGAATCAGTGTCCATTCTTTGGTCAACCAGTTGATCATGGATAAAATTAGCTAATGCAATATGGACGTTCTCTTTATTGCTCACTGCTCGAGACTTTTAAAAATATAACCCGACCGCCCACAGAGCTCACTGAGGCTCCCTTGTGAATCAGGACCCCCTTGTTGAGAACCGCTGCTTTAGATTGTAGTTGAGCTTCAAGATTGTATCTGCTATAAAGATCAGGATTGATCTTTTGTTAACAAATAAGCACTTTAAATTAAAAAAAGAAACTATTTATGGTTTATTATTCGTGTTTTGACTATGTTGTATAAATATATAACTAGGTAAAAATTGTTTTGTCTGGCGTCCTGCCTCAATTAAAAAACACGCTGCGTTTGGCTCCACCGTCTCCCTGCCGCGTATGTGATCTTCTAACAAATAAATAACATTTTGTTCAATTTCCCACTATAATTTAATTTTAAAAAATAACAAAATATAAATAACGAAGCATGAGTTTTATAGAAATATCCCATGGACAGGCCTACCAAACATACATGCAACACATTACTTGCTCTATTTGTTCACCCGCTACGTCTGATTTAACACCAATGCTTAGAGGGCAAGCGGAAGGCTTACCTACAAAGCCGAGTTTTAAGCATAATAGTTTACATTCACTGATACCCACATTAGCCGTGTTTGGTCAAATGATCTCTGTAACGTAATACCACCACCACTCCTGGCTCCGAACGCAAGCAGCTGCCCAAACGGCTTGCAACCCACACTGCGAATGGAGAAACCGCAGCAGATAAGCTAATTCAGTCTGCAAATAAGAACCTGAAGCTCGTCTACATGTCAATTAAACTTAAGCAGCACATTGCTTAGCGCTGGTTGGACCAGTGGCTTTTGAAACCTGTTGATTTTTACAGTCAGATGCTAAGCAAGGCATATTTTTAATTTAATAACATTCTTATTTAATTTAACCAACAATTATCACCATGTTTCTTTGTCGAATACAATCAAAGACATTCTTTCCTGACCTTTTCTATCATCATTATTAACATCATTATGCCATCATTATTATTACTATTATTATTATTTATATTATAATATATTTATATTATAATATGAAATAAAATATTTGGGATATTTTTGATATTTATTTGATGTTTTTTTTATTATTATTACTATTAATGTTGTTGCTGTTGTTATGCAATGTATACAGAAATACACTTTAAACTAAAATTTCCTCTTCTTCTTCTTCTATTTATTATTATTATTATTATTATAACCTTTTAAATTTTACATGTATACCTTTTAAAAAACCATCCTTCCATCCATCCATTTTTCTATATACATCCTATACATTTTCCATCCTCGGTTATCCGATTCAAGTCATCACACAGACACACACACACATCCATTTACACACTGTGAACGATTTTGCAATCAGCCTACAACATCCGTTTTTGGACTGAGAAAGAGAACCGAAGCTCGAAGTGGAAACCACCTAAAGCACTGAGTCAAACCATACAAACTAGCAAACCGCCTAAGCTGTAAGTCACTTTGTTTTCCGCTCATTAAACTTATCACGTGATGCCACAAAATGCCTTTTAGACCCGCTGATCATACAGTTCCTTAGGTTGGATGATGATGATGGAGTATTCGTTCTTCTGACAACTTATTACCTGGTTTTATTATATCTTAGACACAGCCTACGATGTAACTAAATGAAAATAATGACGAATTCTATAGTGGTGGCTAGTTTGCTACATAAATTAATCATTTGTCTGCACGTCATGTGACGTAGCTAATTTAAGATGGCAAATTTCCATACACTCCGTACACATTAAAAGCATTAATGTAGATTAAAAAAAAAAATTTAATTTATAGAAAACGGTTTCTATAACCTCCT
The DNA here is from genome assembly GCA_005784505.1 of Bagarius yarrelli. Lineage (NCBI taxonomy): Eukaryota > Metazoa > Chordata > Actinopteri > Siluriformes > Sisoridae > Bagarius > Bagarius yarrelli. Next base: position 9,299,825 of record VCAZ01000005.1, read on the forward strand.
ACGTGGTTACAAGTATAAGCCGTTGCACTTCAAATGAGAGACTTATAAAAAAAATGGAATTTTTATTTTATCGCTGTTTATTGTCTTTCTTTAATAAATAAAAATGATACTTTTAACCAGTTTTGGTAGTTTGATCATTGATCGTTTTAGAGCTGAAATGACGGACAGGGTCAATTAAAAAGGGTCTCATGAACCGCCCCTTGCTATGATCATTATCACACCCACTATCCTTTCCTGTATCTCTCTGTTTGTTCGGGGTTTTTTCTGTCTAGCTGTCCCCGAGTTATTATCTTTCTCTTGATGGTCTTTTTCAGCGAGATGACAGGAAGTTGGCAAACACACTGAGGGCTCTTCCTGTCTTGTCTTTCCCAGGATTTTCTCAGGTTGGACTCCAGCCTGTTTGCATGTGTGGGTTCTCTATGTGGAGCTAAAATCTCAATAAAAAATAAATATCGGACTTTTCAGCAGTTAGTGAAAGATGTTGAATTTTATTTCATTCATAAATCTATTTAATATTGTGGAACGTCTGAAAGACGTTATCATTTTGCAGCTATATAAAAATGTTTTTTTTTCTCTCCAGGTTGGACTTTTGACTTATAATACATGGTTACAGTAAAATATTTACAGACTCGTTTTAATAGACTAAAACTGGAAACTTTAATAGGTTTATGATTGTTAGATTGAGATGATGTAAAAAAGTTTTGGTGAATTATTACCATGGAAACAAAAATTATTAGAATGAAAGCATTAATATAAATCCGGGATTGGAATTATATCAACCTTTCCTGTCCAATCAGATTTAGGAATTCAATGGCACTGTCATAAAAGCTTAATTAGTTGAAATATTTGGTGGGTCTGGAATAATTTATAATGATATTACATCATTATAAATGATTAAAAAAAAAAAAAACATTTACACAACTAAACAATTCTTAGTTAAATCATCGGGTCAATTAATCATACATCTTATTTTTAAATACTCGAGTGATGTAGTATATTACAATAGCCCTGTTCATATACAGCATTGTATTCCCATTACAGTTCAATCAGGATGAAACGTAAATTCGGGATGAGAGAGAAAAAAAATTTCTCCATGTAAATGACTTATTCCGGGTACTTTGAGGGTACGTCCTTCCGCGCATGCCTGGTTTTCATGGAATGTCTCAGAAAATGACAGACGAATTCCAGGTTGCTATATTTCCGTAGCACAACTTTCACCAGTTCTTATTATGGAATTTTATTCTGATCTTCGGAGGTGGAAGGGGAAGAAAATGGCCATGGTAGCTCATGGTAAAAAAATAAACTTTACTCAGTGGAAGACAAGTTGGTACATGTAAACACCAGTTCGGAAAAGATCGGATATTTCAATCGGAATGTCTATGTAAATGGGGCTAATGTAACGTGACCAGCTCCGTCTAGCCCAACCCATCAGCAGGCTAATGACAAAAAAAACATATGAGTCCGCAGAGTAGTTGGGAGCCACCAAGCCGCTGAGTTGTCCTGTAACTCTACACCGATGCGTACACACAATATGCATAAGCCGGCGCTTGTAGTGGTGCTAAGCAGCAATGAGTGACATGTTTGCCATATAAATACTGAATGCTCTCTTCCTTCCTATTTCTCTCTTAATCTTTTTTTCAACCATCTCGTGCTTTATTTCTCTTAAATAAATAGCTTTATGGCGTATAGATACACGGCGGCGGTTGAGGCTTTAAGTCATTTTAACCATAGATCACCTCTGTTGTCACGCACAAAGCATTAATATTTAACTCAGGATGGGAAACCGTGATTACGCAGGCTTGTTACTGTAAAGTTATCACCATCATTCTGGACATCAAACCCAATAAATTCTGGTGCTGATCAACTCTCGATGTCATACTTCCAGTTTTGGATGAAGTCCAAGTGGTGGCTTAGGGATAAAGGTGTTGGACTGATGCTCGGAAGGACCACCAAGCTGCCACTGCAGCGTCTTTAATAAGCAAAGCTTTCCTGCAAAGTGGCTTCGGAAAAAAGGGCATCTGCCAAATGCTGTAAATGTGAGTATAAATCTTCAAAGCGTAATCTATTCTTCAGCTTCAAACACTGACCTTGGAATGCCTCTTTAAATTAATAGGACAGCGCTTTGAGTACACTCCTGAGACACACATGACCATAGAAAATGTATCAACAGAACAACAATAGACTAGGAAATAAATAAAATATAGAGTCAGTCAGACTCAAAAACAAATATTATAGATAATAAAATGTTTTTATGCTGAACCTAATTGAAACACTTTTTAAATAGCTGATTGACTGAAAGGTACATGAAAACAAGTACCGGTATTGGGCCCGCTACTGAGCTCATGTACTCGTACTCTGATACCAAAGACCAATAAACTTGTAGCGCACAAAGACTCCATAGACAACCCACGGCAGGGAACCTGCCAACATCGTTCCACGAAAAATTTGAGTATTATAATACGAGTAATTTGCTGAAGTGAGTACAGACAGTTTGCCACAAGCAATAATGTCAGCACCTGGCAACCAATTCTTCAGCAAACCTTTGCAAAACAAGAAAGAAACTCAAAAGCTATACAAATAATCCCACATCCCCAAAAAAAAGCACAGGTATCATATCGTATCCTATCCAGTAGCAGGAAAAAAATCGGTACTCATATTTGGTCTTCAAAAAATTGTATCGGTGCGGCCCTACAGTACAGTTAGCGGATTGAAACTATAATATTAAATTCCAGTACATCAGTGTCATGGATTTGATTTTATCAGGGCTTTGAAAATATGTGATCGAGGCATGTTGTGTATATATGACATTTACATTTACTTTTACAGCATTTGGTAGACGCCTTTATCTAGAGCCGCTTACATTTATCTCATTCTTTTTTTATATACAACTGAGCAATCAGGGGTCCACCAGTGGCAACTTGGTGGTGCTGGGAATCGAACCTCGATCCTTAAATCAGCAGTCTAACACCTTAACCACTGAGCTACCACTTCCCCTATATGTAAATAAACTGTGTTAATGTTACTTATTTTAATCACCCCATCCGGTGTGCGTTTTTAAGTAAATTAAATGTGCTTGTTTTTTACAATGTTGTCCTGTAAAACTATTTTTTAGTTGGGTTGCAAATTTAAACGGGAGCATTTTTAGATTAGATTAGATTCGATTAGATTAGATTAGATTAAACTTTATTGTCATTGTACAGAGCCAATGAAATGCAGTTAGCATCTAACCAGAAGTGCATAAGTGGCCTATATACAATAAATAGCAGTGTAATAAAAAAAGGATACGAGGTTCACAATGGGTGAGAGTAAATAATGTACAGAAGGTGCAGTAGTTTGTAATATATAGTATCTATAAATAAGGTTATATATAGTATAATATATATAGTTATATCTGTACATATAAGTGTAAATATTACAGAGTAAATATGGATGGAATCCAAAGCCAAGTCAGCTGAACCTAAATGATAGTGTCCACTGATTTTTAAGTCACATTCTATTCAAACCTGTTATATTAATTATATCAATTCGTTTTAGCTTAGCATACACTATGTAGCCTCCAAAAGTTTTTCTAAGATGCAGCTTAAGCCAGCACCATCTCCGGTGTTACTTAATCCGAGTGGTGCAGTAACTTTACACTCAATAACTTACACCGATTATAGTATCATAACGAGCTCGTCGTTAAATTGATGAGTAGGTCAAAGCAGGAGAAAGTAGCGTGTATAAATCCGAGTTATAGCAATGAGGTCTAATCGTGTAGCATTCGATGTTCTGTTTCTTAAGAATGACGATAAGTGCCCTATAAATTTACGCTACACCTGCTCTGACGAAAGACAGGTATAAATGTTCGGCTGCACAGTTCCAGGATATCTGCGAGGCTGTATATTTAATCCAGATGATTTACAGGGGTAATAATACTGTACCGTGTATTAATCTTTAAGCCAATGTTTGTGAACAAAAAAAAAAAAAATTCCACGAATACAACGCAACGGAAGACACATGGACTATGACCTCTGAAAGGAAATTAAAAAACGGCATGCGCCTACAGGATAACGCAAAGTGTAGTGTAGCACCGCCGTCTCATGGCTCCACGGTCGCTGATTTGAATCAAATACAGGCCGTCTGTCTTATACTCTCAGGATTGAAAGCAGGAGCCTACATGCTGTGTCACCGTACCCCCTTGACCCTCATCTGCTCTTCTCATTCATGTACCAAATGATTAAACATGTACCAAATGACCAAACGTCCAAACGATACACTGAACATAGTCACCGAATCATCTTACGCACCAAATAGGACTTGGTAATAACCCGAATCTTTGATCCAGGTGTGTTAGGAGAGACAGATGTGCAGAAAAGAGGATTGAGCAGCCTAGCGGATAGACTCAGTGAATGAACAGCTCCATGGTGCTGAAAACGCAAACCACAGCCAATACAGTTTCAACAGCTGGATCTGCAGCAGCAAATAATTCAATCTAAACTGATTGTACAAAGGAATCAAAAATGGCGTCTGATTTAACCCGACGGTAAGGATGCAGGTTCGGATCAATTCAGGAAGTGTGTAAGGAATGAAAAAAAAATCGCAAGCTTCTCTCGCCTATTCAGAAGACACTCTCAGGATAGAAAGCATGCTTTGAGAATCACGTTTTTGTTGTCTTTTTTTACGCTTGTCTTACTTTAACATGGATTGTTCTTTTTCCTCTTCTTTCTTTTGGCGGTCCATGACGTCAAGTATGATCCTCCTCTCCTCGTCGGTGAGGTGGCTCAGGTCCGGCATGTCGGCCTGGCCCCGGTGCGCGAGCGGAGCGGCCATATTCACACATACATACAAACACACACACACACACACACACACACACACACACACACACACACACACACGCTACAAAAAAAAACCCACACACAAGAAAAGTCAGACTTAAACAGTGCACGGATTACAATTGCGAATCGTGCACGCGCAATAATGAGAGGCCTATAATTAAAGTGCCTTATTTAAATACATAATATTCGAGGGGATTTCCTGTCCAATTTGGGGCAAAACACACACACACAAAATAATAAGTTTAGGGGTAATAAAGGTTCCAGCAAAACTAGAAGGATAATAGAACAGAATTCAAGCTAATTTATTCACATCCAGGTTTAATGACAAATCCAAAAGAAGGGATGATTAAACATCCCTTAATAATAACCTTTACTAAGTGTGTATTTAGAAGGAATGATGCGGTTTATCTCACCCTTTCCGGACGTACAGATGTGCAAAAAAACAGCCTGTTTATTTTGCCATCATGTTAAAATCCTTCCTAACCCATCGCTCAGAGGAGCTTCGTCAATCCTGAAGGTAAAAACCAAAAAAAAAAAAAAAAAAAAACCCCATCCAATGCGCGTTAAATCTCTTCGTTCTCTCTCCTTCTGTATGTGTCCAAGGTTTATTAATTGCACAGAAAAAAAAAGAAGAGAGAGGAAAAAATGGACGCAGAGCTCAGCACCGACAGCGGCGCTCGGTCATTGACTGGCGGAGAAAGCGAGCAGCTGGAAAACACGGACTGGAGGAAGATCACCGCGGGATCGGAAACCCCAGGAGTTAAAAATAACAACCAGTCTGGTCCAAAACCACGCCCTTTCCGCGCTGCCGTGCTCTGATTGGTTAGTGAAGCCAGCCAGCAGAAGACAGCCCTGCATTCAAACCCAGGATTCTGAATGGATGGTTCTGGTTATATAACTGCAAGGTTATTTTGTCAGGTGTTTTACTATCATATTTGTGGTTGCCAGATATATGACTTTTCTGTTATACAGTTCGGAAAACTATCCTGAAATCAAATTTAATCTCCAGCTAAATTAAATAACGGAATTTTTATTGCAAAGGAAAAAATCAAAATTTTAATGATATAATAAAATTAATATTTTACAATAAAAATATAAGGTACTGTATATTTTCGGAGGTGGGTATTAATGCAATACATTTATTTCATTACAATTTTTCTGGTAGATTTTTAGGGGGGAAAAAAATGTTCTTACATTTACTCTCACTCAAGTTTATTGTTAATCGCAGAAAATTGACTTGCTGCTGTTCCTCCGCTACTATTAAATGTTATTAATAGAAAATGTAGTTGTTATTAATTAGCTTCCATCATGTTGCGTATTATTAAAATGGCGATAGGTCTCGTGACAGGCCGCAGTTGTCTGAAGTACGTACATAAACCCCGCCCAATCTTTAAATCAAGCCCTGTTCGGAATAGGATGACCGAAGAGGTAAAAGAAGCAAACATTCGTTAATTTTATAAAAGATTGTTTCTTTAACCAATCAGATTTTTAAACCTGCCTCCTGAAGCCCGTTAGCTGGTGCACGATGATGTCAGCATTTTTCCCGTCCCCTGACTGGTTGATCAGAGTAAACTTTTACAGCCTAGCACAAACTAGCAATACTCATCTGTACAATCTGTACAACTATGGAAGAAAATTACAACCACAATGGCTGACACATTGAAAATTTTTTAATGCAGATTTTTCCAGAAAAGTTAGACATTGTGAGGTCGGCTAACCACGAAGCTAACTAGCTTGTCTCAGCCTGGGAATAAGAGGTTGTTTACCACTTTCAGACCAGTACCGCCGACTGGTAATCCTCAACGTGAAACGTCCCTCTCTATATAATCCCATACTGTGTTATATTGCGTTTTTGTGTAGTTTTGATGGTTTCCATAATTCCGTACTATGAATTCCAATAAAAGCAGCACATAAATTCCACACCTGGATCTATAGTTAAGATGGGTGGAAATATGACTCGCATCCCATGTTCTTTCCTCGACTTGGTATGAAGGGAGACTTTGAGTTGGGATTAGAGATGAAGCTAAACTAAGACTGAAATGATTGGATTAATTAATAGACTAAAGACTGAGCACAGATCTGACTAGAGAGATAAGCTGGTCTCAGTGCTAAGGGTTAATTATAATACATCATAGAAGCCAAAACTAAATTCAACTTAGATTTAGTTGTTCAATTTATTATATAAAGTCAACATTTTTTAAAGAAAAACATGTACAAGGTCAATGACATCGAGCAGTTCTTCATTTCGATGAAGAAGAATTGAAGAGCACGATTCCTCTTGTTGAGCGTTACTGTTAATCCCGAAAACATTATTTCCAGATCGACAAAAGTTTTTTTTTTTTTTTATATAAACGGGTGCAACTGAAGCTCCTTTAGGCATTGAGGCAATTTATTCCACTACAGTCACCACGTGTTTTTCCTTCTCGGTCACCACGGGAACGGACCCTGGCTTGCTGTGTTTGCGTACGTTTTGTTCCCTGAAAAAAGAGAAAGAGAGAGGGGGAGAGAGAAAGAGAGGGACAAAGAGAGACAGACAATGAAAATGATGCATGACTCAAACAGACGCTCATTTTCTCTTTAGCAAAGGTGAAATGGGTCAAACAGCACACACACACACACACACACACACACCACTGCTATAGCACTGACTATTGTTTTGGCATGTACAGATCTGCATGTAGGCTTCAACCAACACAGAAATCTTTGTCTGTATGATTATTTAGTGAACCAGACCTGTGAAATAAATGTATATATAGATCTGTGTAAAAATATCGATACAATTGGAACCTTTTATATTTATATTCTAAACGTTAGTATCGATAAAATTTTAAATTAGATTTTTTAAACCGATTTATGTTTCCGTTAAAAATTGAATTAAAAACACCCTTAATATGTTACATGACTTCCTGCTTCGCTCCTGTAGTTGTCGCTAACAGATACGGATAATATGTCAAAAACAAACTCTGACTTTGTATATTTTGTTTTTTTAAGCTATTTTTTTTTTTTTTATTTGTAATACGACAATGAATTGTAATATGTACACATTGTAAAAGGGAAGTTCTGGCAAAAAAAGTCAAAAAGTAGGTTAAAGGTAATGATTAGTGGGTTAAAGGTGACGATGTGTCATCGTAAAATACCTCAAGGGGATGCGGTTAAGCAACTATAAATTAAGAGATCAGGATTGTGTAACCAGGAAAATGCCTAGTATGAGAAAATAATGTACGATCAGAGCTTAATATGTAAAAATAATAGATGATCGGTGGGTAGAACAAATGATCAAAGATAGCAAAGGAAAATACAAATGACAAGTTAACAAAACAAATAAGGTCATAAAAGAAGTCATAGGAAAAAACATAAAAATTAAGCGACGAGGGGCAATAGGGGCACTTGAATTCGAGCACGGAGAGCATTCAGCTGACTACTATTGACACTTGGAAACGTCAGTCACTAAATCACGACGCCATATCGAGGTGCAGTGTGAACGCAGAGGGGCAAGCGTGCAGTGGCGAGAGACGTTGTAAGACGAATGTTACGTTTTGGTGAAGTTTAATCAATAGGCGGAAAGAAGTTCTTTTGGTGGCCTTTATGCTGAGAGGACAGCCTAATGGATGCATGTGAACCTTTTATTGCATCTGACTGCGATAAAAGAAATACTTGACTTTTTTCAATCCACATCTCAAGACTTTGGACACCGTCCGCGGAGGACCGCCTATATTTTAGTTCCGACAATATACATAAATATATAAACTTTTGCTGATCCTATTATATGCTGAGTCGCTGATCTGAAGACTAGAAACACCTGGGTTCGAGCCCCACCACCGGCAAGCCAACCACCGTTGGGTCCTTGAGCAAGACCCTTAACCCTTCCTGCTCCAGGGGCGCTGTATCATAGCTGACCCTGCGCTCTGACCCCCAACTTACTAAGATGGGATATGCAAAAAATGCATTTCATTGGCTCTGTACACGTACCCTGCTCAGTGACATGAACTTAAATATTTATTTTATTTATGATTTCTACTGTTCTCGAATTGTCCACTGTATTTTTCACATTCAGTCCAGGAGGGCTTCGAATTTAGCATTCCGAAAAATGAGATCTGGCAGTGGCTTTCTCTGTTCCCCTGCATGCTCAGAGGCAGCACTAAAACCTGGCACACAGCTAGGAGATCCGTGAGGACCTTTCTGCTGCCTGTGGGAGCTCCGGTGCCAAAGCTCTGTGAGCCAAAATAGATAAAACACTACAGAGATTCTTTTAACGTAATATAAAACTTTTAACGTCGATACATTCTCAAGCGGTCTCTCAAGTTTATAGTTTTGCCGAACACACCTATAATTGCAATCTGGCACAAAACGAAGTTCTGCCCTTTATCAGCCAGTTTAACAGAATTTTTTGCAGACCTGCTCAGGTCAATTTGACTAATGCACTGCAGGGCATAACATCCTGCAGATGCATGTAAATTGCTTCAATTATTGTTACACCAAATAAGTGACTGTGGCATAGATATTTATACCAGGTGGGCTGGACTGGCAGTTTCAAGTTTGGAAACCTGATGAGACAGGTCAAACCAGTAGCAAACTGGTCTACCACTTTTCACAAATTTAAGCAACAGCATAAAAAAACCATATTGACATCCACGCCAGTCAGGCAAAAACAAGCACCCGAAGCTACAGGAAGCACAGGCTCACCAACACTGGACAGCGATTTAAAACAGATGGTATTGTTGGAATTCGGTGTCAACGGCATAGTGATTGCGTAATAGTAAGGGGGGCAGGGTGCAGTGGAACATTCTGGGAAATGCTTACTGTAGCCTAATAGCACTGAAAGCATAGGTCCCACCCTCCCTGCAAATTATCGTCCATAGCCACGCCTCCTGAACAAATTAACACGCACAGACTAGACAACATTACTACATCATGCGTCATTCACCGGTGAGAAAACTTTATAATACAGTTAGTAACAGTGCTAAAATACCAAACTTGACTCCTGTAGTCAGCTCCAGTGTGAAATCTGTGACACTGATAGTTTTCCTTCTGTTTTAAACCAGACGATTTTTGATTGGATGAATGTTTCTTGGTTTCACATAATATATTAATAAGGAGAAGTACACTTAGACCGCTTAACTTTATGATTGCAATTGTGATGTGAAGAGACTTTCAACTAGCAGAACAAAAAATGTTTCTGAAGACAATCACCTATTGACAATCGCATATTTACAAACCTCACTTTGCTAAATGAAATAAAAATGTTTTAGGGAAACTCGTCACCCCCCCCCCCCCCACTCAAACGGTTAAGGTGCTGAGTTGTTAATCTGAAGACCAGAAACACCTGGGGTCAACCACTGTTGGGTCCTTGAGCAAGACCCTTAACCCTTCCTGCTCCAGGGGCGCTGTATCATAGCTGACCCTGCGCTCTGACCCCCAACTTACTAAGATGGGATATGCGAAAAATGTATTTCATTGGCTCTGTACACGTACCTTGCACAATGACAATGAAGTTGAATATTTCTTTTTTTTTTAACTTAAAAGTGTTTGGGTTAGGATGCCACTTACTTCCTACGTCTGGCCTCCTTCATTTCTCGCAGCTCTCGTCTCTGTTTGTAGATGTCTCTGGGGAGGTGGCGATGGCGGGCGATGCGCTTTACCTGCGGGTGATGCTGGAACTTCTCCTTCAGCTTCTGGTTGTAGTGGATGGCGGCTTTCTCTCTAGATGAGAGCTGTGGATGAAGAGAACCAGAGAGCCAGCAGTGAGCCAAAATTTCAGCACATTACTCAGAAATCAAGCATCGTTTAGTCAGGCCTTGTAGACAAGCTCTGCCATTAGCTGATTGAAAAAAGTTCAAAGTTGGTCCATATCCGCTGATCGGACTCCTAAACAGTCAGTTAGCAAATCTCAAACTGGGTGTCTTATTTAAACACAGCCTCTGTCTGCTTCCTTTGCAACCCACCTCCTCCCCCATCTTTATTTGCACTTAATGTCATTCCGTTGCCATTGTTGCATGCTCTGTTCTTAGGGATTTTGTGCCTTTCTTCTATTCTTAAAATAGGAGGGTTGCCCCTGAACCTGCTACTCTTGGATTTCTTGAAAAGGACAGAACCATTTTGCCAAATGTAAATGTAGAAGTCGACCTAAAGATTTGTCTATGTTTTTATTTTTGATGTGAGGCTCTTGCTGGCAACTACCAATAGCCAACAAATATTGTATTTATTGTCACGTAATGCTAAACTACAGGTAGTAGAGCTAAACTACAGGAACTACGTCAGAAAAGAAAACGACGCAAAAACAAAAAAATAAATCCACCAACAGACCGAAGACACCAGGATCACCAGCCTCGGTTTCCTTTCCTTCAGCATCCAATAAACCCCTCCCCTCCCCTCGCTTTAGTCTAAGTGCCCCTGAGCTGAAAGCTTTTATTCTAATTAAAAGCAATGATTTCTTTACCTCAATAAATGCAATTTATTTAAGGCTAATAGCTGCTGATGCCATGGAAGAGCTCGGCTTCACTAAACAAAACCAAGAGGCTTGTTAAACCTTAATGACACAGATTTTAGTGACCAGCATGTAAAACCTGTAGAAACTAGAGCACCGACATCACATCAACCTCTGTGACAAGGTTCTGGTGTTCTGGTGACCGTCATCACAAGGAAACTGCTACTCTGATCAAATCAAAGGTCATGACGAGGCTCGCCAGTAAATCTAAAAAAAAATTGCAAAATCACTATTACAGCATCTACTTAAAAGATTTTTATCCCGCTAGTACCAATTGCTATGACAATTTTCTATTTTTTAGACTTTCTATCTGTCAAGCTTTAATTGTAGGCAAAAGAATTACTAATTTTAAGCTTTTTTCCCCCACTATTTTTGTCTTATAGTTTTAAAATCTACATTGTGGCAACGTCACAGGTTGAGGCGTGGCAAAGGACTATAGTACATTGTTGGCGTCTCATTATTATTCATGAGATTGAGTTTTGTTATTCTATGAAAAGATACCCGCCCAACCCGAAATCACATACTACTTAAGTATGTACCAGATTTTAATAAGTACTCACTTCCTGACCGTTAAAAACATACATTCTGTGAAGAATGGTGTTGGTTAGTATGCATGAAATTCGGACGTACCCCATCCGCTATTTTAATATAGCCACGTGACATACGACATCACAGCAGCATCATTTTAATTATATTATTTAAAATATCAACTACTCAACTTGACTGACGTTAAATGAGTGCAATTTAACTACAAGGAACAATCATTTTTAAGCATTAAAATTCCCCCTATAGAAACATTTACGATTTTATCAACCCGCAATATGCAAAGCGTCACTGTTAAAATAAAGTAAACTAAAGTTGCGTCTGAAGCGTTTGCACAAATGCTGCTGTATACGTTTCAGAGATCAGGAAAAACTGCTGCTATCCATTTATCTTAATCACACAAGTCACGTGACCCCCCACTTCCCAACACTGCACTGTCATCCAACTCTCCAAGTCTCAGGCTTGATTCAGCGTCTCTTCTGCATTTAATTAAAACCCTCTCAATTGTTTGATGCTTCATTATATTGCTAAGCGGCTCGGCTTTAAGTGATTGGATGATTTGTGCTGAGAGGTGCACTGCTTGTCCGGTAGAGTTAAGATCGACAGAATAAATCTAAGATAATTTAATGTATATAGTGCTGTGATGAGTTAAAAACAGGACCTGGAGTCATATGGGGATAAACGGCCTGGAGGGAACTTATAAGACTCAAAAAAGGGGGTTATATATAAAAAAAAAAAAAAAATGTCATGGAACTTAAATGCCACAAATTACATCATAGTTTAGACTGCGCTGATTAAATGTTTGTTGTTAGTGTTTCTTCTGCATCATAAAATCACATTAGAGCACTCTGACAACAGAAGGTCCTTTCATGGCTGCCATAAAACCACTTATTTACAGTATTCATTCTGATTACACATTATTTTAAGTGCTTGGCAGCAGACCACTAATTTTGGTATTTTTGACCAAAATTTAAGTCACGTGCAGTTAAATTCATGCGTGCGATCAAACGAAAACGCTGAATCAGCACTATAAAGTGTTACGACACTTCCGAAAACATCACAGCAGATCGTCAATGATTTTATCCACAGCGATAACGGCGCTCACCACTCCTAGCTTCTCTGAGGCGTTGGCCTTCCAGATGCGAATGTTCATCTCGTCTGAGCCGCTGAGAATGTACTTGTTGTCCGCTGACCATCTCACACAGATGACATGCTGCATGCGCTTAGTGTGGTAAACCTCCCTAAAAAAAACAACACAAAATTAAGTAACACTCGTGCACTGAAAACCGAACAAGGCGTGAAGCAATGTTCATGTGTACTAGGGCTGACCCGATAAACGATATTACTTCAAATCATGACAGAATTTATCTCGATAACAACGATAAGCTCTGGACAATTTAACTCGATATCAATATAAAATTATTAATGGATATAAACAATCGATATTAACTCAATTGTTTATCTGCTAGCCAATAAACGTTTAAGAAAACTAGTACATGCCTTTTATAGAAGGAGCCCTGTGTGTAAAGTGTTATTTTAACTCATGTGTCACATGACCTTTCAAACAATTAGTTTAGACATTAGTTTAGTTTGCAAAATAAAAGTTCTGATTCATTATACCAAGCTGGAAATATTGTTAATATATTATACTTTAACACACAATTAATAAACACACTTTTTTGGGGGGTTCATTTATTGTTGGGATACTATTTTTAAAGCTTACAGCAAGTAATAATTTTTATAACGATATATCGTTATCGAACAATATAGGGGGGAAAAAATTATCGCAAATTAATTTTTGACAAATCGCCCCGTCCTAACGTATACACACAGGAAATTATTTCAAGACTCAGTGCCTTTACATGGACAACAAATGCGATTATTAAGCTTTATCACTCTCACCTGCTGTGGCCACTGTATTTAGGGAAGATGCGAACCGTCTTGTCGAAACTTGCTGAAACAAACTCTCTCCCCGTAGGCGAGTAGTCGACGTCCAGCACAGCAGAGACGTGGTCCATGTGTACGGTTACAGGTGTGTCCAGACGTCTCATGTCATAGGTGTACAAACTAATCAAAACAAAATATTTACTCATATCATCCTCATTGCACTAGGCTTTATCCCTTTCCCTCACATTAGGTCATGTGACTCACTTATAGTCCTCATTGGCACATGTGAAATGATACGCTTCCATAGGGTTCCAGCAAAGGGTGTTGCTTCTCAACTGCATTACAACCTGAAAGGAAGGGCAGTGTTGACATCATCATCATCATCATCATCATCATCATGAAGAAAAAGAATGTCGAAAGAATGTGAGGAGCTTGTCCATACCTTCTTAAGTGGACTTGACTCTCTCATGTCATACAGTATGATACTTCTGTCTGAGGCGCAGCTGGCAAGGAGTTCAGTCTGGAAAAGCGTTTAAAATTTAGTCACATGCTATAAACACCAGACCTACAAAAACGTACACACTGTAGCCAGGTCTTCATGGAGCTCATAGGTTTGTACCGAGTGGCATTGTCAGGCAGGAACAGTGTTTGGGTTCCTTAAGCCAGGTGTTTATAATAGTCTCTAGCGGTTCAACATGATCTCTTGATGGACACAAGAAAACCCGCGTTTTCTCCCTAAATGGTAGCTAGAGGCAAACAAAAACACTCTGTAGCGTTATTTGTTTTGTTTTTTATTACATAACATTATTTATCGGAACTTTCTGTTCTGTCCACTAGAATCATTTCCACATTTTCCTGCATGGTCAGGAGTTATCGTGATATTTGCGACATTAGGTTTGGCTTTCGATTGGTTCACGGTTTGATAATGCCAGAATTTCGTCAGAGGAAAAAACTGAACACAATGATTATTAAATTATCTGTCGGTGAACATGAAAAATAGGAATCTTTTAGGATTTCAAAATTTGTCTCGGACAAACAATTTATGGCCAAAATCTTACAGTATGTGCTGGCCATTAGTTCCAGTGAAAGGAATCTGTGATGCGACATTGTTAGAGCACATCCTGTCAAAGGCGACACAGGCATTATTGTAGCTATGTGACATGTAATATCTGATTATTTTAAAGATGGCGTATGACTGTTGAATTTATTTATTGTGTTTCAGGTACTTCTTCTCTGCGGCTCATTTTTGCCAAGCTGTCAGCGTAAATAACTAAAACCCAAAACTAAATGAGGTGTTAAATAATTCTACCACATGCGTTTTACCTCTATGGGGTTATAACGAATGCAGCTGAAGCTGTCCACCCCCCAGCTAAAGGAGCGAATAGGGCTGGTCCGCTGCTCGTCCCAGATGTCCACTGTTTGGCCACATGTTGCAAAACTGCCTTCGCTCCAGTGATGATCAACGCCTGTGAACACGGCCTACAACAGGAAATAAAGACAACACAGTTACTAAAGGAGTCAATTCACCATTTGTGCAATCAATATCAGGACTGCTAACGACTCATGCAACCAACAAGAAACATTAAATCAGATCAACATTTTAAATAAAAGAAGCTGTTAGTTGTCCTCACAGAAGGATGTTAAGGGAGTACATGAGAATTGATAAATTAATTAAATTAGGATGCCCAAATAATTACTGAAGCAGAATGATCGTCAGCTGCATTTTTTTAAACTTTATTTTACATTAATAAGATGGGCTAATATAGATGGAGTCCAGAGACAAAGAGAGAGAGACAGAGAGAGAGAGAGAGAGAGAGAGCTCACACTGCACAATTGTAGTTTGATTTTCATTCATCCAACATGTTTTGTAAAATCGCCGACCAATGCCCATTGGTTGAAAGCCAATCGTTGGCCATTCATGCAGTGAAAATGAACTAGGGCTTGATCAATATATATATATATATATATATATATATATATATATATATTTTTTTTTTTTTTTTTTAAAGATGATTATAACAAATTAAGTAGGCCGAAAACCAAAAAAAAATTAATATCAAAATTAAAAATAACCGGTTTTAAAAATGGCCGATACAGATAATCATCAAAATCAGCCAGGCTGATAATCGGTCGAAGCCAAAAATTAATAATCCAAGACATAAGACGAGAGAATCACCGGTGCACCGGTGCACTCTGACTAAAAAAAAAATACTTCTGCGATAACCTGCAGCCAATAAGAGAAAGCGAGATAAAGGGAAGCTGGAAGTTCGGGGGAAAGTTACAGACCACGATATCAGCAAGCACATTAGTTTAGTTTTTGCAAATAAAAGTTCTGATTCATTATCCCAAGCTGGTCATATTGTTAATATATTATACTTTAACACACAATTAATAAACACACTTTTTTGGGGGGTTCATTTATTGTTGGGATACTATTTTTAAAGCTTACAGCAAGTAATAATTTTTATAACGATATATCGTTATCGAACAATATAGAGGGGAAAAAAAAATCAGTGCAAATCAGTGCGCAAAGCATTTGTATAGCTAATTTCATACAGGCTACCATTTTAATAACATTTCGCGCAACAAGTCCGTTTTAATACGTGAGGCCTGTGTTAGCACTGAAGGTGAGCATGAAACTATTATTTGGTTCCAACTCACATTTAGATCAGAGAAGAATAGACAAGACTGATATGGCTACAGCTCAAATAACCAATCTTTCCAAACAGTGAGTAAAAAAAGCATCTCAATGTAACGTTATAGGTTGATGGGGTTTGGGCACGACGGGCATACAAGCATCTTAGAACAACTAAACATGTTAATGTGGAAAGGTTCCAACAGCAAAACTGACTAATAGACTACATCCTGTTTAATAAAAAAATTAACAAACTTGTATACCTTCCCAAGTATAGTAGTCAACGGTTCCTCGCGCTGCCTATAACCAGGGGCCTCCATGTTCCACTGTTTAATGGTCTTATCATCTCCTACCTGCAACAG
This sequence comes from Bagarius yarrelli, assembly GCA_005784505.1. Classification (NCBI taxonomy): domain Eukaryota; kingdom Metazoa; phylum Chordata; class Actinopteri; order Siluriformes; family Sisoridae; genus Bagarius; species Bagarius yarrelli. The sequence continues at coordinate 9,316,553 of VCAZ01000005.1, forward strand.
GAAACATGGATATAATAAGAAAACTTATACTGCAGAGACCATGTTGCATCGACAGATTTAAGGGGAAAATTGATGTTGCTGAAGTACCGTGAAAAACGAGGTCCCACAAAAGCGAGAGCACATCCCTCTGACGAAGCCTTCGTGAGCTTGGATGGTTCGCAGACATTCCCGCTTGCTCAGGTTCCAAATCTTCACCTATCAGGAAAAGAAAAACAGGGTGCTGGCAATATAATAAAACTGAAACCATACGTGTTAGAAGTTAGAAAAGGAATTCAATACATCAACAATATGGAGACTAAACAGACTTCCTGCATGGAATTTTCCAGAAGTATTATAAACCTTTATTATGGTCACATGCTACAGTACAACCACATAATGCTTCTTTACCTATCCCCACAGGATTACCACTTTCTCCTGGAACATGGGGGGTTTCGCAGCCCAACAGTGGCAGCTGGGACCATTGGAGACCAATGAAGACTGTTTCTAGGACCATTGGAGACCAATGAAGACTGTTTCTAGGACCACTGGAGACCAATGAAGACTGTTTCTAGGACCATTGGAGACCAATGAAGACTGTTTCTAGGACCATTGGAGACCAATGAAGACTGTTTCTAGGACCACTGGAGACCAATGAAGACTGTTTCTAGGACCACTGGAGACCAATGAAGACTGTTTCTAGGACCACTGGAGACCAATGAAGACTGTTTCTAGGACCATTGGAGACCAATGAAGACTGTTTCTAGGACCATTGGAGACCAATGAAGACTGTTTCTAGGACCATTGGAGACCAATGAAGACTGTTTCTAGGACCACTGGAGACCAATGACGACTGTTTTCTAGGACCATTGGGACCATGAACTTCTAGGACCATGGAGACCACTGTTTCTTAGACTGAGACCACTGGAGACCTATGAAGACTGTTTCTAGGACCACTGGAGACCAAGGGAGACTAATGGAGTCCATTAGAGACTATTATCAGGTATAATACAAATTAGTGCCTTAACTATTTGAACCACCACTGCTCTCAAAGCAAACTAGGCACCTTCCTAACTCGGCAACAGTTGAAGGGGGTTATTAAGCTACCCCGGTACCTGCAAAAGTGTTATTATATTTCTTTATTATTTTATGATTTGCAATTATCCAAACAGTTTCCCTGGTACTTGCGGTCGCTGCTGTTAAAAGTGTTCCAGTGGCCGGCGCTGTGGCTTAAGGCACCAGCACCCACATGCACAGTTATGATCCAGCGACCCGTCGGGTACCTTCCAATCCCCCCATCCTCCCCCAATTTCATCTCTCTCTCTCGCTATCTCTCCTGCCCTATCAATGAAACTAAAAATTACCAAAAAAAAATGTCTAAAAAAAATTTAAAAAAATCAAAGCTGCTTATCGGGTACTCGGTATAGTAAGAAGAAAAAAAGAGGATGAGAAAAAACAGATGTACGATTGATTAATTCATCGATTGCAAGTTTACGAAAGGTGTTGTGTTGCGTGGTGGTGGAGCAATGTTGGAAAAGGAAGCATTAGTCATCTCGTCCAGTGTCCACGGTATTACCTGGCCATCACAAGCTCCGGACAACACCGTGGCGAGACTCTTGGAGTGCTTGGCGATGCAGTTGATGCCGTCTCTGTGTCCGTCCAGCGATGCCACGAAGGGCTTGGCGAATACCCGATCCAGCTTCGTGGCGTTCAGGGCTCTGGTGTACTCCCTCGGCACCTCGAAGGGGTGTAGGGTGGGATCATAATTCCTGGGAACTTTAGACGGGGGAAGAAAAATAACATATTTAACCAACAACAACTACATTTACAGCATTTGGCAGACGCCCTTATCCAGAGCGACTTACAATATTCCTAAGCGATTGGGGGTTAAGGGCCTTGCTCAGGGGCCCTGCAGTGGTGGCTTGGTGGGGCTGGGAATCGAACCCAGGTCCTTAAGTTGGTGGTCCAACAACTTAACCACTCTGCTACCACTACCCCACATAACTAAAAAAAAGCATGTAAATAAATGAGAGTAAAAGTGATTCATAAAATTAGGGGTTTTTTTAATGTCAGGCTCCCTCCACAGATCACGTGGGTATTTGACTAGAATTTATTATTATTGAGGGGGATGAAAAGGAGACATTTTTTTCAAGCTAAGTCGCCATGACACGACGAGATAACGTTATTATGAGTATTTACACACTTCCAGGCGTGTTTTTTATTTAAAATAATTAACCATATGATGGCTACCGACGCGAACTGGAGTTAATACGAAACCATTGGGCTTTAACCCTCGTGTATCATTAGCTTAGCATAAAGACTTCACTCACCGCGCTGGAGGTCTTTGGAAGTTTCTCGAACATAATCATCCGGGTTCCGACAAAGCACTTTGACCTTCATAACGTTTCACTCTCCGCGTTTTGTTTAACAACAAGACAAACAATTTTTAATTGAATAAAAAAAACCCAGACTAAACCATGCGTGTTTACGTGACGCGACTGTTGTAAGTCACGTGGTGTCGTAAAAGCGTCGTGGGATAAATCGAGCTTTGCTGCCCCCTACTGTCGGCCCACGTTTGTGATGTAAAGTGCATCGTGTTTGTGCAAATCTGCATCAACGATACAAGAAATGTATTTTAACTTAATTGTGTTCTTCTAATTATCTTATTTTACATTAATATTATATCAGTTGAAGAAATGATCGTTTTGTGTCACTGTGACGATGATAATTCAGATAAATGTGTTCCATCAGTTTGTCTACTAACTCATGTTAATATATTTATTGTTTTATAATAAATATAATAAAATGAAAGCAAAATTAATAATATAAAATTAATAATATACTGTATAAAAAGCTTGTGGACACCCACCCAAGATCCACTTCAAAATAACCTCCATTAACAAGATCTTTCTCAGAAGCATTAGTAAAGTGGTGTCTGGCAAGGAGACTGCACAGTCTGCATTTCAGCCCATTCCAAAGATTTACACTTGGGCTTGGATCATTGATCTGTGCGGGATGCTTCCACAGTTCTTCCACCATCAATCATAACACATTATGGGCTTTATGCACAAATGCATTGTCATTGTATGTTTGTACGATTGTGTGTCATTTAAAGGGGAGAGCTGTAATTTTGATGTACAACAGTACAGTGACAGGGCAGGACGGTGGCTTAGTGGTTAGCACTGTTGGCTCACAGCAAGAAGGCCCGGGTTCGAGTTTCCCTGGCCTTGTGTGGGTTTACTTCAGGCACGCTGGTTTCCTTCAACAGCCCAAAAACATGTTCTGGGTGTACCCCTCCTGCCTTTCGCCCTTTCAGAGACGACTGTGACCCCGAATAAGCGGGTATACATTTTATTCATATTCTATTCCTTTTCAGTTCTATTACTATTCCTAATTCTATTCCTAATTCTAATTAAATTCCAATTTTAATCCTATTCCTATTCTATTTCTTATTCCTATTCTATTTATCTTCATCATATTTTGTACATGCAGCTTGGGGCCCGGTAGAGGGCGCTCTGAGAAAGCATACAGCCGCATAATAACTGTCTAAAAAAGAAGCGTCATGTCCCGCAGCTACAGGCCAGTAAACAGAACAGGGATGTCATGTTATTGAGTTTTACAGAATGGATGTTTTCGGCAGCGCTTTTGATGATTCGGTTTTTGAAGCATCGCGAAAAAGGGATTTGTGCACGGATCTTCCGGTTTATACCCCGAAAACATGCGAGCCAAAGGTGAGCAGCTGCGATAATTACTTAAAGTCCAAACAGAAACATTTTTAACAATATTCTAATTAAAACTCATGTTTTAAATCTGTTTTTAAGGATTAAAGATAACAAATCCGGATCCATTTACGGATTCGATTCCTTTGAATCACTTATTGAACGAATCCGAATTTCACTATTCCTTTGAATCACGTGAATCAGTAGGGATTATGACTGCTTCGCCACGGTTCTTCCACTAGAGGGCACTCATCGAATTCTTAAAAAATGATTAGCGAATGATTGGATTTGTGCAGCAGAGTGGTTAGCACTGTTGCCTCACAGCAAGAAGGTCTCAGGTTCGATTCCCAGGCAGGGCTCTTTCTGTGTGGAGTTTGCATGTTCTCCAGGTGCTTTGTGGGTTTACTCCCACAGTCCTAAAACATGCATGTTAGGTTCTAAATATGGCCCTTGGAGTAAAAGTGAGTGTGTGTGTGGCCCTGTGATGGACTGGTGACCTGTCCAGATTGCACTCCTCCTGCCTTCCGTCCTTCCTATCTGGTGTTTACATGTGCTGATAGTTATAATCAGAATAATTCTGTGACCTGAAGTAGTATTAATTATTATTTTTTTAATATTTAAGGCGGGGAAAGTCCACCCCTTTAATACAGTGACATTTACGGCATTTGGTAGACGCCCTTATCCAGAGCGACTTACATTTATCTCTTTTATACAACTCAGCAATTAGGGGTTAAGGGTCTTGCTCAGGGGCCCAGCAGTGGTAACTTGGTGGTGCTGTGAATCGAACCCCCGATCTTCCAATTAGCAGTCCAACACCTTTACTACTGCGCTACCACTTCTTATATCTACCATACTAAGAGTAGATATAAATTCTGTACTAACAGGTTTTTTTTAGAATATACAAAGAAAATACAACATGATGATGATGATGATGATGATGATGATGATGGGTTTTAGCGTTATTGCTAGATGTTAAGCTGTAATTTCAGTTTCTAATATAAAACACACCCATTTTCGATCAGCTGGTTTTATTAATACAGTCAGTTGTGATGTTTTGTGGGTTTTTGTTTATTCCTGTGGGGGTTTTTTTCTATAGTGGTTTTGTCACCGTGACAAATTCGAAGACCAGCTAGACGAACAGAAAACCATGAAATTCCGGGCAGATCTGAAATACAGGCAAAAACAATATCAGGTGAGCCGCTGCTACTCGGAAAAAAAATAAATAAATAAAAAATCCTGTGATTATTCGTTGTCCACAGTTGACACTGTGGGTCCTGGTTACTTATTTTTACAGGAAGCTATCGAAGATTACACAGCATGTCTACCTCTGGTACCTAATAACAATCTGTCTATGAAAAGAGACGTGTTGGAGGGAATAGCGAGGTGCTACAATCATCTGGGGAGGAGCGGACCGGCCCTAGAGCTCTGTGACAAACTGGTAGGCTAGATTATATCCTGTGTGAGTGATCTAGAGGAATATTGAGCATTTTTCTAAGCCTATAACCATCAGCAGTAGAACCGTAACAGGGCTGTTAGATCATACAGTAACGTGCAAGGAATGAAGCTTAACAAGGCGTGATATTAGTTTACAGTGTGTTGTTACTTGTGTGCCCTTAAGTGTTACATTTTTAGTAAAATCTAATTACTAAATATTATATCTTTACTAAAAATAAAATAATTATAAAATCAATTTACAATTTTAAACATTCGTTTACTCACCAGCCTGTCATACGGCGGATTAGCGTCACCCTCTCGGTTCGACAAGCTGCCCGGTCACACACACACACACACAACTTCCCGGCTACACAAGCTGACACTGACAATCTTTCAATAAACGTGTACGTCCAGAAATGGTCGTTCTAATAAAATCCATAATATGTTTAATTATTAAATTGTAAAATTGGTTCTTCTTTTAATTATATTTTTTTTACAATTACACCATTTAGAAAAAGGCACCCTTGTTCAGAGCAATAAGAAAAAGTGCCCTGAAGTCTCCATCAATTACACCAATACATCACTTTAAATATATTAATAGGATATATATAATTTTTGATTTTACACTGAACTTTGGGGAAAAAAAGTCCAAATTAACAGTCTGTCCTTGCAACTTTCGTCTTTTTAAAATATATTAGTAATATTTGCTAAACGCAATGTTCTTCAAGGTCAAAAATTAACATTTCCTGCTACCGATTCTGTATTTTGGCTGGGCAGAGAAACGAGGCGACCAACACGTGCCACCTGACTTGCGTCCTGCAGCTGGAACAAAGCATCCACGAAGACTGTGGAGATTTGACAAGCAGCATCTCTAGTCTGAAACAACTTTGCTCTGTTCATCCGTTTAACCCTTGGCACTGGCTGAAACTAGCTACCAGCTACCAAAGCCTGCTGGAAAAATCCACCACTCTTAAAAAGACAAAAGACGCATCACACACACTACAGGTTTTCAGTCAGCAGCAGCACAAGGAGGACACAGAGATAGAGACGGAAGCGGAGGTGCGGCTGAAGACCTGCATGTGTTTTATTAGGACAAGGTTAGTGGGGTAGCTTAAATACACTGATCAGGCATAAACATTTAACAAACAGCTGTCTAATAGAAAGGTGGGTCCTCGTGTACGTTAGATGGATGTCGACATGTTGTGGGTTTTACATTTTTTTGGGCGAATAAGTAAGGGATCGTTTTTAAGAGGCGTTAACCTTTACTGAAGACGTGACTCATCAGAAAGAACCAAAATTCCGATGGTTAAAATGTAAATGATTCTGAAACCTATTAGCTGTAAGTGAATAATTGCATGTCATTTTGACATTATAGCCTTTTGCCCTTTTAAGGCTGCTGATTGAAATCCTGATGATCCAGCAGTTCTCATTTGCGCTGGAAAAGAGCAAGAAAACCCTCCAGGCCATTGAGGCATCTCTGCCGAAAATGCAGCTTAAAGAGGACACACTCCGAGTTATTTCTCAGGTGAGAATACATGTTTATTTTTTCGTTATGGAATATCCGGAAATATTTCTAAACAGAATAGCATGTGTCCATGTTGGTTAGGGTTGTGTGTTAGCAAGGGCCTTCCATTATGAGGAAAGTGGTAGCTTAATGGTTAAGGGGTTGGACTGCTAAACTGAAAATTGTGGGTTAAATTCTCAGCATTACAAAGCTGCCCCGGCTGGGCTCTTAACCTCAACTGCTTAGTTGGGCGTCTGCCAAATACCAGAAATGTTCATGTATGTAAATGATGTCACAATATATTGCAGTAAAATACATATTGCAATACATAAACATATATCAGTTAAAAACGTTAATTTAAATATGTATCGATACTTAGGGTTAATATATATCGATTCGCTATTGTAAAAAATATATATATATCGCGATAAATAGCCGTATCTTAGCTTCACACAGCCCGAAAATCTTTTTCTCGGAAATTATTACGTAAAAACAAATACTAACTTATTCTATTAAGAAAGCGATGTTTGTAAATTAGTATAAATTTAGCTAGCTAACCCACTTAGTTCAATAGGTTTGGCTAGTTTCATTTTCGCGTACTTTTATTTGATCACATGTGTATAAGACCATTAAAGTTTACGATTTATGTACCAGCTATAAATAATATTAAAAAGACACGTATACAAAGATTCTTTTAAAATTACATTTACATTTATAGCATCTGGCAGACGCCCTTATTTAAAGCGACTTACATATATCTCTTTAATAGAACTGAGCAATTGGGGCTGGGGGTACTTGGTCGGGGGCCCAGCAGTGGCAACGATCTTCCAATTAGGTGGCTACCGCGCTACCACCTCCCCAAAATTATTGTTTAAATGTTTTGAAAAACACAATTGTACGGAATGTCGGAATACTGCATACTGTAGCATTAAAAAACCCAAACTGTGCACAACAGCAGGCTTTCGGATCCTGGGATTAAGAACCCGGACTGTGCATTTGATTGGTCAATGTGCTGGACTGCTGGTTGGAAGATGATGGGTTTCATTCTTGGCCCTAGCTGCCATTGCTGGGCCCCTGAGCAAGGTCCATAATCCTCAACTGCTGAGATGAACCAAAAAAAATAGGATTAACATAAGTCACTCTGAATAGGGGCAATAAATGCTAACTTTCTAGAACAACTTTTATCTTTATTTTTTAATATTTTCACCTTGCGCACTGTTTGTCATAAACACAGGTGATGTCCGAAGATCTAAACCCCGAGAAGATGCGTGAAGAGAAACAGGACGGTGAGGGTTTATTATGTCTTACCATTAAGGACTTTGAGGAAAGGTGGTGGAACAAACTCCATGCCTGTCTGCTGATAGATCAAAATACTGTTTTATCGAGTGGCACGACTATCGAGACGGCGTGAACACCAAGAATTTTACTATAAATACAGACTTGAGTCATGTTTTAATGATGTGATTTTAGAATGTTTTGGAATTTTACAAATAAAGATTTTACATTTTTTTACTCGATGATTTGTAAATACTTTTTTTATTGTTTGTATTATATATTCATACATAACAGAAACCAGCAAACAGAAATAAATTTCCTATAAAGTGCAATTCTAAAGACTGATTTTAAAACAATGATCACGTTTCTGGTCATTAAAGACACTTTAGTGGAAGATGATGTGGCTTTTATAGGAGACAGTCATTCTTCTATACCCTCTTGTTGCCTAATTCGGGGTCACAGGGATCTGCTGGAGTTTATCCCAGCCGTCTCTGAAAGGGTGAACGGCAGGAGGGATACACCCTGGACAGGTCGCCAGTCCATCGTAGGGCCACACACACTCACTCCTATGGGCAATTTAGAATCACCATTTAACCTAACATACATGTTTTTGGACTGTGGGAGGAAACCGGAGAACCCGGAGTGAACCCACGCAAGCATGGGGAAGAACATGTACCCTCCGTACAGAAGGGCCCTTGCCTGGGAATCAAACCCGGGCCTTCTTGCTGAGGCAACAGTGCTAACCACTAAGCCACCATGCTACTAATGATTAGGGGGCAGGGTGGCTCAAATGGTTAAGGTGCTGAGTTGTTAATCTGAAGACCAGAAACACCCCCACCTCCGGCAAGTCAACCACTGTTGGGTCCTTGAGCAAGACCCTTAACCCCTCCTGCTCCAGGGGCGCTGTATCATAGCTGACCCTGCACTCTGACCCCCAGCTTACTAAGACGGGATATGCGAAAAATGCATTTCATTGGCTCTGTACACGTACCTTGCACAATGAATTGAATATTATTATTATGATTATGATAATAATAATAATTGGTAGTAGTGTGGAGTGTCAGATTTAATTATTCAATTATTATTATTCGATTATCATCAAATAACATATCAAGGGTTGTCTTCTCTTTGTCCCACTGGGATTTTTAAAGACTAAATGTTTTTCTTTTTGTTTTGTTTTTAAAACCGTTAATCGTTGCATGTAATATTGCTGAAGAGCTGTAAAACAAGTCAGTTCGCTTAAGTTATTGCAGTCTTAACATCGTTTCCTCATATGCCGTTTTTGTGAAATATGCAGTAGTTTGCACGTTCTAGTGTCCAAATTGTCCACTATAAACGTCCCTACACTGTTATTATGTAAAGTGTTAAAATAACAGCATTGATATATTGGTATAACCAAATGATTTAAATAACATTTAGCAAGAATTTCCTATCAGCAGAATCCTACTTTAGCATATCGTTAAATGGTTTATAAATCATCGGACGTCAGCTGGTCTTGCTGATACTTTAATGCAGATACTGAACTGGATTTCTATCAAACGGCTCAGTGAGACATGCTACATCCAAGACGTTTGAAATCCAAAGTTTTCAACTGCAGAGGGCAGCAAATTGCAGAAATTTTTTTTGGTATTACATCCGTCCCATCCATAGAGCATAAACAACCATTTACCTCCATTACTTTTTTTTTTTTAAATCCTAGGGCGACATAAATTAGATGCCACCTCTGATGTTCCATAACAAACACGCACCCGAAACATCCAGTACAATCGTACACTCCCAAATAATTTCTATGCTTTTTCTAGCGTCTGGCAAAAAATAAATCAAGTGTGTCGAATTAAATCCCATGAATCACCATAATCTTCTATAAATACCTGAATTATAAAGTGATGCAAAACTTACTGATCGGGTGTAATCAGTTTATTTTGCAAGGGTCAGCCCTCTTCCAAAACATATCCTCCTCTAATAGCTTTACCACATAATTGGCCAGAGCGGCTCTCTTATGACTGTCTTGTGCATCTTTTAAAGTCTTTATCATTTTGGGCAAATCCAAGGTTTCCGGATGAAGGGCAGAAACCAGATACACGATCTGTTTCAAACCTAGCTTATCCAAAATCTCCTCAGTCCATCTCCTCACATCATCGATTGATTTCTCCTCAATCAAATCAGCCTTGGAGAGGACTAGGTAGCAATCCTTTCCCTGCGCCAAAAGTTGCTTTAACAGATGGATACATCCCAAATTGAGCCTCAGGGGTGAGACCAGGATGTAAACATCACAAGGAGGTATTTGAAGATCTTGATGAGAAGCAACGTCAGAAGATACAGTCTTGAAATCTTCCACACGCCTCAAGCCTGGAAGGTCCCACAGAAGAACATTGTGGCATTCTGAGTACAAATATGTCACAGGCGTCTTTGTGGTTTCAAAAACCCCAACAGGCGAAGCTCTACTGTCCCCATTCTTCAGGCTCAGGAGGGAGTTAAACAGGCTGGAGCTGCCACAACCTGTTTCTCCTAGTAAACCCACATCCAGTCGGAAATATTCCAAAGCATTGAAGATGGAGAGCAGTTTCGAGGGTTGATCAGTGAGATCCTGCGACTGAAAGACCAGCGAAGTTTTGTCTACATCTTCCTGGCTCATTTTGTTGTTTTTAAGAAAAGCAGAGCCTGCAAAGAATCTGTGGAAAATTGACAATGCATACATACTTTTTGAGTTCTAGGACACAGACATTCTATAATATTCCAAAAAATGTTACTAAACCAAAGTCAATACAAGTTGACAGATGACTACTTACCCTGTGCTGGTACTCTTCAGCTTTCTTTGTTCGCTTGTAAAATCCACTAAAAACTTACTGAAAGCCTTTTTGCGGAGTTCCGGTATATCTTTTAACAGAACTTCTGCAATCTCTTCAGGCTCCCAAAGCTTAATACCTGAAGGAACCTTTGAGGTCTGTTGGTGCTTTGCATTGTCCGTCGATTCCAACTCCAACTTGCGTTTCTTTTGAAACTCCAAAGCACGAGCTTGCATTCGTTCCCATGCGCAGGTCTTGCAAGGTCCATCTAGCCTTCCACGGATAATTTCCATTTCTTTGTCCATTTTAACCAGATACAACGGCTTGTTCTTTTCACCTTGGTCCATAATCAGCCTGATATGGTCATCCTGGTGCAACTCGGTGGTAAGGACTAACAGTACATCATAGCTGTCATGAGGGGGACTAGAAGGTCCATGTACCATCAAAATACGGACGTTGGGAATTTGTGGGTGGAGAAGCACTGGGGAAAAGTCATTTTCTTCATCCTCTTGCTCATCATCATCCTCATATTCATCCGTTTCCTCATCATCCTCATCATCATCATCATCATCATCATCTTCGTCTTCTTGTTCATCTTTTAATCCACAAATGACAGAAACAAGCCTTGTGATGGCTGACTTAGTTCCCCCAGTGACCACTATATCTAACGGGAAACGCTCATAAAGTTCCAGCGCTGTTAGAAGCCTGTCCCTGAATCCACTTGCCTGCCAAGAAAACCTCCATGGAGCCAATACAGATTTTATCTGATCTTCTGGAAGTTTCCCTTCCATTCCTTAAAAAAAAAAAACTCTGCTAAATGCCAGAACTGGAACCCCTGTACACTGTAACTAGTGTCTGACACAAATCTATCAATATTGCCTAGACCAAAAGAGATAAATGCTGTCTAGGCTCACTAAAGCTGGTAAAATAAACCCCACCTTTACATGGAAGCAAAAATTTGTCTGTATCATAATGCACTTGAGTCGATGTGTGTCCACACTCGGTCAATATGTTTTAACAAGCTAGTGCAAACTGTTTTCAGGGCGTTTAAAGTTTACTTAAGTGTAAATAGGTAATCTTGGCAAACAAAAGATAAGATACACATACTGTAGCTTTTACAGAGCAATAAAAAGTTTATTTTTGTTTTTAGATATTCTGCTATGACACTATGACCATGACTAAGGTATATTATATATATATGATCCAGGCCCAGGAGTATATAAATAGCGTATATCATCAAAACATCTTTAACGGATAAGTCTAAACACTGATCAAGTTTTTGTATTAGAATTAATTAGACCTGTTTGTCTAAAAGTAAAAAAAAAACAATTACATTACAATGACGTTATATTAAAAATCTTTCTGACCATAATAAAAGATTGCAAAATGGCCTGTTTGCCAGCCTTTTTTTTTTTTTTTTATAATTCAAACCCTCTCATGGAATGTATTTTTATTATAGCCTTTCAAAATAATAATTAAAAAAAATATATAAGGACCTAAATGTTTTGTTCATTTTAGAGACTGTGTCACTCTAAGGCCAGATACCTGCTGAACATTACACGGAAAACCACATAGACAAACAAAAAACCAGTTTTAACCGCAGTCAAGCATTTAGGATAAATATATTTAGTATAAACACAGACCTGTACAACTGGCACGCCTTGCTTAGAAAAAAAAAAAAAAAAAAAAAAAAAGAATTGGAGAAGGCGAGTAAAGACTAAGAGCTCCAGCAGATGTCAGAATTGCTGTTCTGTACTCATGGAATCGGTTTGGAATTTTATTATTTTTTATCCATAGTTGATTAAGTAAATAGTATAAACGTGAAATAGTCACGTTCTAGGCTATGAATCTTTAAAGAAAAAAAGCTATTTCCTTACAGTCAAGTCAATTGACAGCGACAACGGCACACCTCCTACGTCATGACTGACTCACAAACCATGGAATTTTAACGTTCTATAACCTCGTTAAAGCTTAACAGGACTATGAAAAACCTTAAGACCGAAGCATTGTTGCTAATAAATTGGTATGAATTAGATTGATTTGCTACCCTTTGTACTTCACACTCTCAGTCACAACTGTCCACGTTTGACATCATTATAATCTGGCCATTTCCAACCTCATGGATTAAAGGACTTCCTTTTCAGGTGATCTTAAGCACTGATTAAAAATCTAAGGTGATGCTGTTTTGGTGAAAAGTCTGAATCCATGGAAAGTAAGGACCTCCTTTTCACATGGTAGCAGTCACTCGCACTGCCGTCCATACTAACTCTCAACCCTAGAGGGTCCACGCTTATTGGCTTAAGTGATGTCCCGTAATAACACCTAGGGTTAAAAGGGAAAACCCTAAGGGGGATCTTATCGTTTCACCTTTTCCCGAACACATATACAGGATAGAAAAGTAACTAGAAGTAACTAAAAGGTGTCAATCAAGTCCTGATTCCTAATACCAAGTTATTGTACTTGCAGTTTATTACACAGAAAACTGAAATAAAATCTTTGAATTTCAACACAGACATCAGTGACGTCAACCGGTTTCCTTAAATGGCCTCGGATGGAATGCACAGTCTCCTCCATTGAACACACTGCTGAGAACCTCACAAGTCCTCCAGTCCTCCTATCTATCTTTAGGCTATTTAGAGAGTTTTTTATCATAGCCCCAGTTATACTAGTAATCCTACAGCCGTTTAATAATGTGTAGGTATTTTTTTATTTTTTTATTTTATTTTTTTACACACCCCATAATACATTTACATTGCTGGCATGATGACGCCCATATCCATAGCAACTTAAATTTATTTTTATTTTATTTATACAACTCAATAGTTGAGGATTAATGGTCTTGTTGGGACATGAACCCGCAATCTTTCATTCAGCAGTCCAACAATTTAATTCGATCTATTTGGTGTATTTAGTTTTTAAACTAACAGCGGAACGAAACGGGTTCTGAGAATTGTTTGCTGTTGCCGTTTGCTGTTTCTAGCAGACTTTGCATCTGAACCCTACTATAATTCTTTGTACACTGAAGTCCAAAGATTTTGTATGCGTTTTAACACATTTGTTATCCTAAAAATTCTTTAATGATTTATTTCAGGATGTAATTGGCTCAGTTTGATACCTTATATTAAAACTACCAGAAGACCACCAATTTCCAAATGATCCTAAACAGAAACTGGCAGTATGTGTAATATATGGACACACACATCCCAAACAGCGGGATCAGAAATGTATGTTGGGCATTGTAACCATCAGTAGGCTATAGCAGTGTCTCGCCTGTTCTTCTGTATTTTAACTTATACGGTGGCTGTGAATTGTCAAAACCTCTAAAAAAAAAAAAATAATAATGTAAATATGACTGACACAACGTGAGGTGTTTTTTTTTTTTTAGCTCACAAACACCTCATGCGTTGTTGGTCCTTTGGGACGCCGCTAATGTGGGGAATGTTAGGACGATTTTAATGGTCCGAGCAATTTGCGGGCTCCCAGGGACTGGTTGTGGTAGGGGGCCCAACCTTAAATGTTCTCATATAGCCCAACATCGCTAGTGGTCCTCCTGTTAGAACTCTGTATCACACTCTTTCTTCTAACTTTCAGCGTAATGATTTATCCTCTAGTCCTCGCACCAGTACTGTATGCAAACGGCTAACATTCCTAAACACTGCTTTCTTCGACTTACATTTTATTGATATTCTCCATATTGTATACATTGTGATCCTGATAAGCTGAATTGACACACACACACACACACACACTTTAAGGTCAGCGCCCTTCTATGATAAAAAAAAAAACCTTGAAGCCGAGGCATTATTAGATATCCTTCTTTATCTGTCACTATTAGTATCATGTCACAAAACCTGTTAGCCGACTCTTGGCTTAACCTATTTGACAAGTAATTGGTTTATTTGTTCTCACTTATACTAGATTATTCCGTGCACAAATACTAAACATTTAAATAGAAGACTTTTCGCAGTGTGTTTGGGTGATTTCTTTCCCAGCGCCAGGTTCGAGACAGCAGAAGCAGAATTAACCTCTAAATTTCATAACCAGACTACAGATGATCTGGGAAAACTTAATAATGATATAGAATATTAAGTTATATAGAATATAATATAGATATAGAATAATAATGATATAGAACCAATAATGATATAGAATTTCTGATTTGGTTTGTTGACAGTAAATCAAATAAGTTCAGGTTTCTATCAATATTAAAACGAATAAGTATTGCACGTATACATGTAATTTATACTTATTATTCAATCATCTTGGGATTATTTTTCTGTTTATTTTTAGTAGGATTAAATACTGTAGTGGTGTCCTAAGTCTTTAATTTCATTCTGATTAGTTTTTTTTATTTCTAATCTAGTCTGTCGTTACAAGCTGCTAGTCAGAGAATGACAGAGAATGATAGCGAGGGAAAATCTCAGCAAGACGTTGATGATCATTTATTAGACGCCTGTTAATTAGAGTGACTGGTACTTAAGTGTTAAAGGCTTTACTCAGGGGCAGAAACGGTGACAAAAACTTTGATCCTGGGGGGTCCTTAATCATGACTTTCCACTGACCAAACTAGGTCCTGGAGGGCTGGTGTCCTGCAGAGTTTAGCTTCAACCCTAATCAAACCCACCTGATCAAGGTTTTGCTAGGTAAACTTAAAACTTGCAGGCATGCGTGTTAAGGCAAGTTGGCACTAAACTCTGCAGGACACCGGCCCTCCAGCAACGAGTTTGGTCACACCTACGCTAAGCTACCATTCATTAGTAACAAAAGCTTGAGAGCAAACAGACTATGTAACAACATATTACAAAAATTATGAGAGTGATCTTTGAGTGATCTAGAGAGATCTCGGTCTATTAAAATCCATCGTTACAGCAAATTTGATCTAGATTAAAAGATTCTTTTACACAAAACTTGGTCCGTACGATCCGTACTCGTTATTAAGCATCAGTAGTCGTTTGTTATCGATGACTTTTCAGGGTTTCGTTGTGTTAAACATTCTATTTTGTTTAAAAAATAGTAAAAAGCTGCATGTTTAATGATATCGTTTATTCCGACACTTAGATTACGAGTGTGTAATGAATCCCAATTATAGTACCAACTATTTATGACACTTTACTTGGAACAAACTCAGCTGTAATTTACAGTAGTCCTGACCCGGATAAATACTTGAATAAATAAAAGAACGACTACAGACCTATTCACCAAGCTAAAAATATTTTCGACCTCACCCTTCTGACCACATGATAATGCAATTAAAGACATGCCCTCAAGTTCTTTGTCTCTTCTCAACTTTGCTTTTAATTGATATGATTGAATGTTATGCTGTGATACTACTCTCAACTGACAAACTCGAACTCCAGACCCAATCAAATACCAGCAGGAAAAAAAACCCAAACATTTTGGTAGATTTTAGACTCAAAAAAATAATTAATAATAAAATGGTGATGTCAGGTCTGTCGCTGTAATTCAATCCCCCCCCCAAAGTAAACACAGAAAGTCACTTTGATGTTATGAGAACAACTGTTCAGAAGTAGCCACAGGTGGAGCAGGTTCAGTCTCAGGATGAGAGAACACACCCAGTCATGTTCGACAATCTTATGTCATTCGCTGTTCCTTTGTTCGCACCTCACCGTGCATTACTCAGAGATACACAGTTAAGATTCTTACTGAAATCGGTAAGAAATGGTATACAGTTTTAGAACCATCATAAAACACATCAAAAATGTCCACCAGTCTGTCATCATAACTATTATTATTTCTTCAAGGTTTAGCACCTTTTTTTTCCCTTCCACAAGGTATGTTTCTGCTTTAAAGGAACATACAGATCTGATCTCAACCCTGATTTAGAAAAGTGCCGTGATAGTTTTGAGGATAGAGGCAGAACTGGTTTACTTACTTTTTTTTTCCTCCTCCTGGTTTCCGCTGAATAATTGATGGCGTCAACAGATCAAGCCTCTGCCCATCCTGTGATCCCAGGCTTTAAGAATGCTCAGTAAGCAGTGATACACACTTTGAGTCCTTTGTGCCACCGTGAGAGGACCTACGGAGACACTACAACCATGGCAGGAGGATGCACCTCTTTACTTATGATAATTGTTATTTTTTTAAATGCCATTACAGCGGTAAGGCTACAGCATTATAATAAAAAAATTATATTTATGTGTATTATTAACTTAAGTCGATTTATAATTAATATATTGTAATTAGGAATTTTCTTTCTGGGTTTCTTGATTAATTGTTTACTGCTATACATTGTTTTATACATTATAGAGTATTTCTACTTTTGATTATTTTTAAATCGCGCATTAATACAAAATATGACGTATTCCATTACTTATTAAATTACACAATGATTTTTCCATCATTTTTTTGACAAAACAATGTTAAATTTATGTAAATAGATAAAACACATTAAAAACTATTTATTGAGAAATACAGTAAATAAATCATTCTTAAACCATTAATCGTGGACCAGTTGAACGAAGAAAAAACAATAAGGCTTGTGTTTCCATGATAGAAGTAACTTTTACCTCAAGAAGTGAGACTGAGAGACTGACTTGTGTTATGAGTCATCATACTCTGGAAAATGAATATTTTAGCAGTATTTTCTTAGTACTAATGTTTGGTCTTACATTGATGAGAATATGGTTTAATAAATAAACAAGAATATGAGAACGCATAAAAATCGAATCGAATCGAATAAAAATGTCTATTTCCTCTGTAGATGGCTGGAGTAGCCCTAATGGCTGTAGGCATATGGGTGGTCGTAGATCCCTATAAAATGTACCCGGTATGTACTGCGTCGGGGAAGACTGATATCTTCGCAGCAGCCTGGATCGCCATCTTCACGGGTTTCGCCTACTTCTGCACTGCCATTTTTGGAATCTATGCCGCACTAAAAAGGAGTCGTGCACTCATGGTGGTGGTAGGTTTCTGCAAAAATTGTTTTTTTTAAGTTAAATTTTCGTGCCTGAATGAACACATCGTAAAATACTCACTCTGTTCAACAGTACTTGATCATCATGTTCATCATCTATCTATTCGAATGCGCATCCTGCATCACGGCAGTCACCAACAGAGACTACGTAAGTGTACATGAGCAGACTGACTGCGAGACACCATTTTCTTCAGCCAACTATTTTTTGCTCTCGACCTTGTTAGCAAGCCAAGAAGTTGGTGCTGTAACTAGTTAGCTATAAAATATTATTAGTTGTACGCAAATATACAACGTTTTAACGTTTCTATTAACTACAAACATTTATTTTCTAACCTAACTAGCATACGTCAAACACGGTCACGCTAACGTCCGATTTAGTCCTTATTGTTATTAAGACTTGTTCAGAAGAAAACTATTAACAAAAAGTGAATAATTCGCTAAACAGTTGCTGATAAATCGTTTCAAGAAAGCTGTAAAAGCCATGATAGCTAGTTTGTATCCATTTTTTGTGAAGCATTTTAACAATTTTTTTTGTGTTTCTCTTTATGTGTAGTTGATTGGAAACAGTAACCAGGTGAAGCATCAAATGCTGAAGTTCTACGCACAAAACTCTATAACAGGAAAAGAAATCACCAAAATGTGGGATAAAGTAATGCAAGAAGTAAGTACACCCCATTCTAGACAATTCTAAACCTTTATTCTATTTATGCCCCTTATTCAGAGCGACGTTCATTTATTTCTCTTATACAACTGAGCAATTGGTGTTAAGGGCCTGGGTCAGGCGCCCAAGAGTGGCAACTTAGTGGTGCTGGGAATCAAACCCTGATCTTCCAATTAGCAGTACGACACCTTAACCACTGAGCTACCACTTCCCCATTATTGACATTTACATTAATGACATTGGAGCAGGTGTCTGTACCATGGGGACATTTATGCAACTGAAAATTTGAGGTTTATGGTCCTTTCAGTGTTGACATTGTGTTTTTTTACTCATGACATTCCAATCTGATCTGATCTGGGTGACTGATACCAGACAACTTCTCGTTCGAAAAGTAAACACATCTTTAAACCCTATATTGACTTCAATATAGTAGTCCAGTAGTCCAACAACTCAACCACCCAGCTACCAATTCCAGTATAATGTTGGATCTTTTATTTTTATGTTTTGCCTTTTTACACAGCTGAGTCTTATTAGTTTGGAATGTCTTTAACTCCTGGCACAGCATGTTCCACCCCTTCTTAATTGGCTGTACAAATTTCAGGTTTTGTGTAACTTACTCGCCAAAGTTCCGAGAAAAAAGTTTTTGTTGTCCGTTTCCTTTAATCGTTAAAAATATTTCTTATGTAAAATTATAATATAAAAAAAAATAAGTAGCTGTAATTTAGAATCGGTTTCTATATTATCAGCGGTTTTACTAGAACCGTTGGAAAGGCTGGTCTACCAGTTCGACAAGCCTGGCATGTGTTTTGGAAGCTGGTCAGACAAAGTTTTTTTTTTGTCTTCAGCAGAGTAGATAAAGCCATTTTTAAAGGTTATTTAGAGAAGTTACACAAGGTTAAGATTGTTATTTAGAGGAAACTCTTGAGGGGTTAATGGTTAACCGTATATACAGGATTTTCCACTACTATTTTGGTACCGTTTTAGAAAGTATATATGTGATAGTAGCCAATCATACGATCTATATGATAACGTATGGATAAAAGTTGCACATTTGTTTTGTCGTAGCGTTGTGAGATCTTAAGGAAGCCCTTGATATCCATTAATCAAAACTCAGGACTCCGCAGCTCATACTGTTGGTTGTAAAAGCTGTAAATGTAAATTTTTACATTAAAATTGTCTTTTTGTTATAAAACCCAGTGACGGAATGGCATATCTTTTAATTGTAAAGTAGATGGGTGTGTGTGATGCTTTATAAAGGAGCTGTATGTCATCCATCCCATTTTCCACATAGTATTTCCAAGATAGGCTATGGATCCACTGTGATCCCTGACCGCGATTAGGTGGCCACTAATGATAAAATAAATAAAAGAAAGAATTAACGTAACATTTTGCTCCGTGATGTAAAAATGATCTGGTATTATATGTTTGGGTTTACTTGATGTTAACTTCCCTATTCGTATGTTATAGGCACAATGCTGCGGGACCGACGGTGCAGCGGATTGGATGGATTTTAATTCCACCTTCTTGGTGGTTTACAACAAATTGTATCCCTGGCCCTTGACCTGCTGCAAAAATAACCCTGGCGCTGGTGCTGCTAATGTAACTGATTGTGTGCTAGGTGTGAGCACCGAATTATTCAGCCAGGTAGGTAGAACCCAAATTTTACAGAATACATTAATTATAGATTTAAACCTGTTCACAGCAAGCAAAACTTGTTTATCCTATGGGTTTTATTGTATCCACTACTTTATTACTAAATTAATGTCCTCACTGTATTTTAAGTGTGTTTTTTTTTTTATTTGATTCTATTTTTGCAGGGTTGTTTTAGCTACATCCAGAGCACTATTAATCGCTACACCTGGGTCATAAGCTGGTATGGCTTCGCTATTCAAATACTTGTGGTAAGTAAGCCATTCAACTCAATGTTCTTATATGGATTCAAAGTTAGCATGTGTGTGGCGGTCTGTGGGAACCTGCCAGATGTTGCCGATTATGACAGTGTGAAATCACATCATATGAATGAAAGGTTATAAAAGCATGTGAAATGATTATATTAGGGATGCACCGATAACAATACTGGCCCGATACTAAGCTCATGTCCCTGTACTTGTAAATAATAAGATATTAAAAGAAATGCTCGGAAAGATACATAAATTGGAGAAATAATGGAAAATTAAAAAAAGAGATTAAAACTCATATATAAACTACTCAGGTAAAAATATTCCGTTGCTGAAGGAGGCTGTGATAAATCGTTACTTAATTATAGCAATTCGGAAACTAAAAAAATGTTTTACTTTAAATCCAAATCAGGTGGGTTATAAATATTACCTGTATATTGCACTGTGATGTGGCGTACAAATTTTCCCCCAAATATTTTGTTCTTTTGACACTTTTTAGCCTAATATGGTGTTCTTTTGACACTTTTCTCTCTAATATTTTGTTCTTTTACACCTTTTTACCCCAAAATGTTGTTCTTTTGACACTTTTCTCTCTAGTATTTTGTTTCTTTTGACACTTTTCTCTCTAGTATTTTGTTTCTTTTGACACTTTTCTCTCTAGTATTTTGTTCTTTTGACACTTTTCTCTCTAGTATTTTGTTTCTTTTGCCACTTTTTTCTCTAGTATTTTGTTCTTTTGACAATTCTTTTCCAAATATTTTGTTCTTTTGAAACTTTATAACTACATACAAAAAAATTTCAAGTTGGAACAAGATTTAATGCAAATTAACGCAATATCTTTTTTTTCTCTCTCTCTCTCTCTCTTTCTTTCTCTCCGCCATTTTCAGTTTTTGCTCCTGGTGATTGCCGTTGCGTACACCATAGTCATGGAATGACATGGATAAACAGATTTTCCCTCCAAAATGCTAACGTGGCTAATAAGAAAAATCTAATTGATGTGCTAGATTTTGTCCATTTATTGCCACATATGAACTCAACTTTTCTGCCTCGTGCTGCCAAGATCTTGAAGGCAAACTTTGATGCTGAACTCGATTGCACACTATTTATGATTTTCTGCTTGAGTGCTTGTAACATGTTTTGTGTTTGACTGGTATGACAATGGCTCTGTTCCTTTTGAACTGTCATGGGGTGTATTTTTATTTTTTTATTTTTTTTTGTTATAGCTTTTACATCAAGCTTTCAAAAGAACTGTCTCTTTCATTTGGGGGTTTTCTTTAATGGCAATTGTACATTTACTATATATAAATTTATATACATATATAAATAACAGATATTTATGTAATGTTTTAGTCAGTTAAAATGTGTGCATATGTGGAACTGCTTTAATTGCGTTAATAAACACTAAAATATCAGTTTGCTTTTATTTCTTTTACATTCGAAAGCAAACCCTTTTGTGACAGGACTTTTACCATAGTGACAGTTACACCCAGTAAACTACAACACAAACAAAATACCTGATTCCACAAAGGAGTCAAACTCTGAAGGCGTCTAATCTTAGTCATGTCTGCGTGTATCTGGGAGTGGATCCTCGGACTCGTTTTACAGGATATTCCTCTAGGATGATACACAGAAAGGTATTTCAAGCTCATGTTAAAGCTGAAAAACAAAATTTATATATATATATATATATATATATATATATATATATATATATATATATATGTATAAATAAAAAATCAAAACAGGATCCCTAACATCAAGGAAATGGCCAAAAAACAGTTTTATTGACTAATATATAAAAATGTTCTTGATCCATTTATTTACAAACTTACCATAGATATAATTAGATACAGGTTCTGTTAAAGCTTACACCAAACATCTCTTTAAAATCAATCGTGGCATGATTGTGTTTCAGAATCTGTTGTGATTTTTTTAAAGATATTTTGGGGGCATTTTTTGCCTTTATTGATAGGACAATGAGATGAAACAGGGACGAGAGACAGGGGTGGGACCGGAAAGGACCCTAACCGGATTTATTTTTTATTACCCAAGAAAAACAAACCGTATCTCGTGAGTAGAGGGTCTTCTTGCTGAAACACATTTTGATAAGCGATAAGACAGATTGATGGATTTGCATTGACGGGGACACTATAGTATCTTAAGACCTTTTTTTAGAACTATGGAAGGACAAAACACATTACTGAATACACCACAAAACAATCTTGAGGTGAAGTATAGTTCCAACAGCAGGTTTTTTTCAGTCACTTAAAATTACATTCCGTTCATGATGAGTAGCAATACCTTTGGGATGACTATAAGTGCTTTGAACGCGTGTCGGGTGGGTGTGTTATGAGTTTCAGTACTATTAATATAATAGATCTTCAATTCACTCCCTTCATGACAAAAAAATGTCGTAAGTTCAATGTTCTGTGGTTTCCACTCATCACGTATGAATGCTCTAAAACCAAACTACACTAATATAAAGGTATTTTAAAAACCCCAAAACTGAATATATTACAAGTTTAGTACACCACAAATAGCTGTATTCTTATTACAGAGACACCAGATTGACAATTATTACATTTTTTCTATTCATTATAGACCAACACGTCATACCTTTAAACATTTAATGGTTATAATAATGTACCCTTTGAAGTTCGGAATTTCCAGGGAATCATTTGGGTTAACCTTTTTTCTTAAAGATTTTTTGGGGGGCATTTATTGACAGGGCAGATTTTGAAGGGAAAGGAGGGGAAGAGGCTGGGGGAACTCGAGTCGAAATAGAGTCCGGGTCACTGGAGAGCAGGCGCACGAGTGGATGCCCGACGCCTTAACCCATTACATCACGGTGCCGGCCCTAAGTCATAGTTAAGTCATGAAGGAAGTTCCCATGATTGTAAAGAAACATGACTGTATTTAAAAAAAATAAATAAATAAAATCAGGTTTTCTGATTCAGAATTTAATTATGCAGTTGCTATAGAAACCAAGTACTTCACCAAGCACCTTTTTTGTTAAAACAAACAAACAAATAAATAAATTAATACCACACACGGGGTTATATGACTGATGCATTCAAGTTTTTTTTTTAATTCACACATTGGTAAATATTACAAAACATGGTGAACTGCCTTTTTTTTTTTTTTTTTAAATGCGACAAGGCAAAAAAAACCCCCAAAAAACAGACGATTAAACAGGATGTTTAGGTTTAAAGCACATAAACCAACACGTGTGCACGTGTGTGTGCACAACTATTCCAGAAACACACGTAACATTTGGAGTAAAGAGTTTACTATGTTGTAGGAAATCTTCCCTTGTACTTCACTGCATAGTTATGAATAAAAAAGACAAAAGAGCCTTAATTCGCTCTTACTTTCTCTCTCTCTCTCTCTCACAAACACACACACACACACACACACACTCATCCACACCCAGACGGCTAGATCTTGTACCGTAAAAGACTTCGACAGAAAACTGCTCGCTCCAGAGCAGCAAAGTAAAAAAAAAAAAAGAATATTAAAATGTGCAATGTATTCACCTTAAACATTTAGGGCCAGCTATTAAAGGACACCAGATATACTTAACGAGTGTATCCCTATTAACACTGACTCAAGAGGTAAATGTTCACATCTTAGCCCATTACGAAACAAGTGCTCAAGGAAAGGCATCTGTTGCTAGGTAACCACCACAGGTGTCATCTATGTTCTGCCTTACAAACTGTACAACTATGTTTCAGGGAAGCTACGCTCCTAATAAAAAAATAAAAAATAAAAAAAAAAGCAAAAAACACACCCAAATCCATTCACTGGACCTGTTTTCAGGCGGGCTTAAATCAAAAGTCAGGTGTGTTTAGAATAAAGGTAGATCTTCAGGAGCGCACTTGGCCTAAAGAATTCTCACATTAACGTACTGTATACAATACTATTGAGCTGCCCAACCCTGTTTCTGCTTAAACTTTGGTGGTATGAAAAACTACCTACTAAAACGTCTCAAGGGGGAAGACGAACAAGTGTATTAGTGTTAGAACTGAATTGTAAAAGTAAAAATCTTTTTGCTGTGTTTAAACACTTTAGTGGTAATATAATCATCAACTAAATACAGATTCGTGCAAAGGTTTTCAACGACTCCCGAAACCGGGAAGTACAACAGATTCAACAGGAGCCAGACATGGATGAACATTGTTCATCGAAAATTCAGGCACATCTACTAACAGCGTTTTCTTTGATGGTTCGCATCATTAACGTCTTTTAACTAAATATTTCGAGCCAATAATATGCATTTTTTCTAAGCTGTTTAATTTTGTTACCAGGTGTTTATCAAAATTGTTCCGCCATGACCGTTTTTGCTAACTCCTGCCAGAGTAGCTTGATTGGATTAAGGTTAGATACCTGGGCAGGGTGTTGTACTGCAAAAAGCACATCCTATGGAAAAGAATACTAATAGTAATAATGAGAATGATGATGACGATGAAAACATGACAAAACCTTTGATAGGTTATGTAGCAAAAACGATGTTTTGTTATGAAAAAAAAAACAAAACCCTGCTTTACCATTTTACGATTGATTAAAAATTGAGTAATAGTTGACAGTTCAGCTATGAAATGGTTAAACGAAGTGAACCTTCCATAAACATGGACAGGAGCGAATGCACGTGTAAGACGTATGCAAATGCACACATACATGTTATCCTTTAAGCACATGGCAGTGTTTCCTTCACTTTCTTGTGTACCGTTGAAAGGACATAGAAGACGAATAAGACGAGCATCCGTGACAAATAAAATCGCACACTCTTACTCACATTGACACACACAGACACAAATGTCTAAAAACTATAATAACATTCCTATTCTTTGCGATCTTTGAAACAGCAAAAATGCTCCTTGCAATAAACTTAAATTAACTTAAAAAAAAAGTCACACAGCTGTAAAAAGAAAAGGACTACTACAAACAAAAAAATACTGAGGCAAATTAAAACGTCTTTAGAACCAGCCAGCAGCATAAGGTTACCATCAAATTATTTTAGCCTTAAAAAAGGACATACTAAGCTTATTTCCCTATACACCGTTCTCTCCTTTCATCTAGCTACTAACAATAAACTTAAACCCAGAATGTGCCTAAAGCAGAGAAACGTCACCATGCAGAATACCTGATACTCCCTTCAGAGAACAGCAGCCAAACAAACCTCTGATGCCCTCTGCTGGACAACACAGTGTCTACTGGAATGTTAACATATCTAAGCCACTATATGGTCAACTCCATGATTTTCCAAACAATCATGTTCTACCAGCTCTGTCTACTTTTCTTTCCTTTACTTCAAAGGCCCAGTTGTGAAGCACAGAGGTGGAGAGATTTAAGGACATTGCTTACAGTTCCCGTTCAAAACTTTTTTACCCCCTGCCTTTGCTTTGTGCTTTAACAGTAACTGCGAGTCTGGCCCTCTGTATGAATGGACCAGTTGGGACCAGACAGACTGCCATGACGGTTTAGGTCCCTCTGGTTCCTATGTCCTGGGGGTTGAAGTGCAGGATCCAGGATCACATCCTTTCTAGGAGCATTAGGATATGGGGGCAGAACTTCTTCAGCCTGGTACAGGTACTGGTTATAGGGATTAACTTCCATTTGAGTACCATATCCTCTTGGTGTGTTTAAGGCCAAGTTTGAGAAGGCCACCAAAGAAGGAGTTAAGGAATGGGGTGTTTCTGGGTGAGTTTCAATAATATGACTAGTGGAATCCTGACAGTGGGGTCTTGTTGGGTATGGGTTCTGCGTTGTGCTTTCTACCTGGGGGGTTGAGTTAAAGTTTTGGCTTCTGTGAAACTTAAGAACTTGGTCTCCAGATGGCATAACATCAAAGGCTTGCCTGTACTGACCACTGGAAGAACGGCGCATGGATTCTTGACGTTGAAACACTTCGGAACTTTCTTGTGGCAAACCATGGCCCTGAAAATTAATTCGGGAGGATCCGGAATGATAGGCAGGCGGTGGACGCTTATGATTTTGGCTGGGGTATGGGTTAGGGGGGTACTCCACATGGGGCGAGGGAGTTGCAGAGGATGAAGTAGCCACACATAGACCCTCTCTTTCATCCTCTGCAAGCTTCTCAATCAGCAGTGAAGCAATGTCCCTTCCAGTCATTGCATGGTTGGGTTCTGAGCTTGAGCTTTGTGGATCAGAGAGGCCGTGAAAGTGCGTAGTTTCAGAGGCTGCGGGTACGTCCGGTGCCTTGGAATCTGAGGCACTATCGTTTTGAGTAGGACTTTCAAAGCTAGTTGTGGCACACTCCTGCTCTAAATCTTTGTGTGTGGACTGCTGGTCAGCCTCTGTAGATGGCTCAGAAGGGTGTGTAACCGGTTCTGTCCCTTGGTGGACATCTCCATCCAGATCGGTGGTAGTCCAAGTCTTAGCGTTCATTCCAGCCCCTACAGGGCTGGTGAAAGGGTAGTTCACATAAATGGGTTCATCTTTGGATGGTCGATTATATGCTTGTATTGGGGAAGTCTGAAATGAAAAGTCTTTATTTGATTTGGATGGCTGACAGTGACTTGCTGGTCCCTCCTCTTGTCCAGAAGTCTCAAAATAGCGATAGCACACCTTTCCATTCTCAAAGTATGGATGTAGCTGAGAGGCTGTCAGGTTGGAAGCGTGTAAACGCATAGAACAGTGTAGATTACGTTGGTGCACAGACAGAGGCACCAGCCCCCCTGGTGAACCCAGGCCAGAGGCAGCAGGGATGGGGTGCAGCTCACTGCGTGTAAGCCTGACAGAAGAGGAAGTCTGACGCTGCAGCCGAGGGTGGCCACGAGGACCTGGTGGGTTGTGAGAATGACTGTGAGAATGAGGATGCGAAAAGGAGGAGGAGTGTAAGTGAGCTGCAGTCCAGCCACGTGTGGCCTCGGAGGACCAAATCTGAGAAGCACGGGCAGATCCTGGCACTTGTGAGTAGGGGGGTGGGTGATGACCCCTAAACTGGTGCCTTTGATTGGCTGGCTCTGAAAGCCTGTAGTTGCCATCCACATCTAACCTCATGTTCTGGTAGCTGTGCTGAGAGTAGCTTGGTGGATGATCAGGGGCACTTATCTCATAGTATAAATTCTCCATGTTTGAGGGATCTTCAGAAGATGGGAATGCAGGTTGAATATGAGATGTCTTGGCCTGCTGTTGTTGCATGAGAGCATGAGCAGTAGTCACAACCTGTGATGCCTGGTTGGCCAATCTGGCTGCATGGTAGCGAGACAGGGCATCGGATGTGTTGCTAAGGCGCTCAGAAAAAGCCCTCGAAAGCGCTGGGTTGCCTTGACCCGGCCCAACCATGCGTCGGATGCGACCTGCATCCAGGGAGCGCCGCATAAAATCATGTCTGTCCGTTTTGGAAATTGGGGGCCTAGGTGAGGCAGGATCCAGTGGCCTAGGGGAAACTTTGGGATGTGTGGGCTGGAAGGCATGTATGTGGGCTAAAGGAGAACTCTCAGACCGGGAATGCAAGAGCTGTGAATGAGCCTGGTTGGGGGTTTTGGACTCAGAGCCTGACATCTGCTGCTGGAGGTGTGGAGCAGACAACTGACGGCCGTATGCCGGGGGTTTTCTCTGTAACGGAACATCGCTAGTAGCAGGGGGGCTTGATTCAGGAGTCCTATATGAGGGTACTGAAACTTCTTGTTTCTGGTTGTATGGGGGGCCTGGAGATTTCTCATTGTCCCCAGAGGAACTACCAGCTGACAGCTCACTGTTGGATGTTCCAGAGTCAGAAACAGATGCATCAGAGGAGAGCGTACCTGTGTCCTGAAAAGCAAAGAAATACACTGATGAAACAGTGGCAATCTTAAAAAAAAAAAAAAAGTATGATCTTTAATACACAGCGTATAAATACAAACATATAAACACAAACAGACACGTGTACATGCATGCACACACGCAAACACACTTGGCCTTGTGGTGATCTTGGCTCCTCCTCCTGTGCCAAGTCTGTAGTCTTTTCAGGAGGGCTAACTTCAACTCCGCCCTCACTCATCCACACAGACAGGGGACGCACAGTGGAGTACAGTTGCTCTGGATCAGAGGAGAGCATAGCCCCTGCATCAGCAGACAGGGACCGTTGAAAACGGGGGTCGGCATCAGGGGGACTCCCAACCTTACGGGGGCGATAGGGAGGAGAGGCCCCTTGCCGAAGAGCTTTGTTGGCAGTTTCGGTCAGTGCCAGAGCCATGAGGCGTGCTGGGTTTTTAGGTGGGGGAGGAGGGGGCTTCTGAGATGGCAGGGGAACACCATTGGGACCAATAATACCTCAAAGAAAAAAAAAAAAAAAAAAAAAGTTGACTATTAGCAGCCAGGCCTATACAATAAAATTAAGCAGGTCAAATACTGACATTAATATTGACTAAACTTATATAAATATCCACATAGGCTAAATTACAGGAACAAAATTACTATACTCACTGGGGCCTCTGACTTTAACCTCATGACCGAACTTGCTACTTAGCTCCTGTTGGCAGCTCTCTGTAAGCTGGAAGTCACAAGACTTCAGCAGCATAGATATCATTTGGGGTGGCTGAGCGGGTCCGCCGCATGGGCTCCCAGACTGCAACTCACCAGCCCGACCGCCAATCATTTCCAGCACCTAAAAGGTAATAAGTCATTAATGTGACTATCGAACAAAAATGCGCATATGATCTTAGGCACAACTAGGCAAATGTTATTTATAGTTAATGTAAAGTTAATATAATGGCAATTCAATAGCATAAGTTATTTTTAAATTTGAATAAATTAATTCCTAAGAGTGACCTTTACCTTGGCAGGCACACTAATGGCAATAGGGTCAGAAATGTCCAGTGGAGTTGACTTTGGTGCTTTTGGAGAAAGCGCTTGTACCACCTTTTTAGTAAATGAGCGCCTCTCTTGCGGAGGTTGAGCAGAGGATACAGGAGCAGGCGGGGCACTGAGCTGGCTTTTTGGGGGACTAAGGTTAGGCTCTCCAGGCTGGGTAGTTCCAGAAGTAGGAGTATTAACAACAGGAGGTCTATGCTGACAAAACACCTGCTGGGTTGGAGCAGCTGCAGCCAAAATCAGACTCCTACGAGCGGCTGCTTCTGATTGGTTAAGCACAGAGTCTGGGTCATCTGTGATTGAACGCTGACTTCCAGAACGGGCGTGTGCTTGGCGACTTAGACAACGGAAGGGGGGAGGAGTGGCTGCAGATGGGGATTCCCTATCACCAGGGCAAACAGTGCCACTGCTTCCAATGCCTATCAGGCCGTCATCTGGAAAGGTGGGACTAAAATCAACAACGTCCTCAGCCATCCAGGATGTGGCAGGGTCCTGTGAAAAATCAGGCAGCATGTAGACTCCCTCCTCATCATCTTCATCTTCGTCGTCGTTATTAGCATCTATGGCCTCATCAGGCAGCAAGCTGTCGTAGGAGCGGCTGGGCAGGATTTGCGAAGTAACTGGCTGAGACAGGAGCTGTGGGTCCATTGAGGCAGCCAGAGAAAGACCATCGCTACTAGAGCGAGGTCTTCGTAACCGCTGTAGCTTTCCTGGACCTAATCATTTAAGACGTTACATATTATTCTTTAACATACTCTTTAGGACACTTTTCCTGGTTATTATGTAATGACCTTAGTATCTTAAAGTATCATGCAGGCAAAATAGTTCATTGGTTTAAAATAATTTTTAGGCAAAATATTTTTTAAATAAATAGGCCTAATCGCATACAAATTTGCTCCTTTACCTGCTCCACTTTGTTGGGAGGAAAGAGACTCCTCACTCTTAGCTGACCTCAAGGTGACACTGTCCACCCTGCAACCTAAAGTGCGACACAATTACAGACATGATCCGGTAATGGTTCTCCTTTAACCCTTTGTTTTCATAATAAATGTAAAAATATTATGGCTTTGTGGTCAATTTTAACCTGATAGATGAATTCAACATTTTTGGTCAGATGGGTAACACTATTTTACCTAAACACACATTATCATTTATACTTCCATAATTAATTGGTTTTATTCGTCTTCATCGTCTTTTTTCTGAATGCTGGTTACCGCACATTAGGTCGTGTTTGATTGATTATGTAAGTCTTACAACATTAAAATTGATTTTTTGACCATGCGGCAGCAGAAGTGCAGCAGGCTTGAACCTAAAGTATTAAAAAATATTTTTTCCTAGATAACAACAAGGTAACAAGGTCAAAAATTAACAGGGGCTTTATAATTACCTAAAAAAATACATAAACATACATAAATATACAGATTTCTGACCCTACATGAGAAAACTTTATACCCTTCTTATAATCCGCTTGGAATTTACTGTTATATTCTTAATTCATGGATCATCTTTAAAGTAATGGCAAGATTCTCCTCTACCTGTGTGAGACGTGGTGGGCTGAAAAAGTGAGGTGATCCTGCTAGGCTTACGACGGCCTGCGCCTGCAGGCTTCCCGATAGCAAAGAATGTCTTCCAGCTCCCGCCAGCTGTCTTCCGAACCTTTGGTCCCCTTTTCCTTCTAAACAGAAAGAAAGATTTACTTGACATGTTGTAAAGGAGTGATAGTACTAGTAGCAAAGATTAACCTGGATTTGAACAGTCTCACCTGTGAGTAGGGAGGTCTATCACTGTGTGGAAGCGATCCTGTAGTGGGTGAGAAGATCCTTGAAGAAGCAGAGGAGCCTGGGAACGAGCCTGAGCCTCTTCCAGAGACAGCAGCCTGGTGGAGACAAAGGATTTGGGCCTGGTCAGGGATTGCCGAGCTGGAAAGAAACAAAGAGAAGAAGTTATCAGATTGTGGCCAAAGAGTAGAGCGCCAGAAGGCTGTAACCAAAGCGCAACAGCTGTAATAGAAGCTAAATTTCTCCTTGAAAAGGAAAAGACAGAGAGACATAAAGCGGCATTGGAAAGTGAGGACACATCAAGATAATCAAATCCTGATCCCATACATACGGGATATAAGAAACATAACAAGCAGGCTTACAAAACCAGGGTCGCGCACCTGGATGCTCAAAAGATCACACTCGAAGCGTGCAAAAACACTGAACAGCGGCACATCGTTTCACAACAAGGAAAAGCAAAGAGCAATTTACTTTTTTAGCCTCAGTGTAATTCTTACTGGAATTTTGATTTTATTTTGACCAGTAATGCACATTTAAGCAAAGCTGACAAACACCAAGCAAACATTAATCTGAAATATATATAATTTTTTTTTTACCTTCCATGCTTGTATCAAAAACACCAATATTGAAAACTGACCCATACAATTTCCATACTGATTTCTGAAACAAAACTTCTTAAAACTATAAATAGAAATAACATCAAAACAACAAGCTAAATACTTATTAAATTTATTTATCTTTTTCTTCTTTCTTAGGCTGTACAAACATATATCATTTTTTACAAAATAGTCAAAGCCTGGATCTCTCTGTAAAATCAATAATAAAAAAAACAACAACACATTCGTTAAACAAAGAAACAGGCCAAAATACAAACTGCAAAATATTCTCTTTGGACCACAAAGAAAACAACCATCTCAGCATCAATATAGCCAAGAGAGTCCAAGCTTTGGAAGATTTCATATGACGGAGAAACGACGCTGGTCTGTATCATGATCAGGAAAGATGGGACCAGGTTGCTTGGGGGCCCCCTGTGCTTCCTGCAGACTAACCAACCGTGTTCTCGGAGGCCGTGGTGGGATCTTGCGCTCTAAGCCTCGTGCTGTTATGGAAACACACATGCTACAACCATCTGCTTGACTACAGAGTGCAATAAACTCCATTTACACCTGATAAGAGAATTTTATTAACTAATATCATGAAGGATGAGAAGGTAGAATCAAAGTTGAGAACCGTCAGGGTCCTTGCTAATGTTAGTCACCATGTCATTATGATCATCACCCAGTATTACTGATAGCTAGCTAAAAGCCAAAAAAAACCCCATCAGACTATTTAATTAAAAAATTAATCATTTTGAAATGAAAAACTTAAAATCGTGATCATTTCTGCAGTATGGAGAACTGCTTATTACCTGATCATGGGCTCCGCATATAGATAGTTTATTGTAGACTGGGCGGTATGACTGTATATATCGTTACCCTGGAATCAACTGTCAATCGTAATAAATTAATCCTGTATGTAAATAAGTGGGCGTGGCTAATTCACATTCAGCATGCATAAGCCTGAGCGAGAGCAGGGCTCGCAAAATATGTGGTGTCGTCCAGTTGGGCTACCAAAACGTAGCCCCGCCCTGCTCGTTGTTCTATCTCATAGGGAGGAAAAATCTATTTCAATATTTTTATATTCTCCTACAAATATAGTTGGGCAATTATGCTGCATGTATTTTTTTATGCATTGAAGAGCCACTATTAATATGTGTGGTATTAAAAAAGGGTGTTTAAATTTAAACAGTTTTAATACCCCACATATTATTATACTTTCAATAAATTTAGATAATTTGGGAAATTTATCTACATTTATTGAAAGTATAATAATATGTGGGGTATTAAAACTGTGTCTTGGTTAATTTATTATTTTTTAATTATAATTATAATTTATTATAGTTTCTAGATAAAAAAAAAAAAGATTTCGCATAACGTACCTGCCGCAAAACGTCCCACTGATGTAAACGTATCACTGAACAGCACCTCCACGTTGGTAAGCAAGAACTCCACCACCACAGATTGGATCCGCACCTCCTTAAACGGGTCAGCGCCGTTGAGCCCCGCTGCCTCGATCTCCTTAGATCTAAAACACAACACAACAATAAGGATATAATCTATGTAGTGTTCTTGTTTAGATTAAGTTAATGTAGAATGGAGGATAAGAAAAATGTTTGATGTTTCTTATTAACCTGAGAAGGTTGGGAGCCCAGACAATGGCCAGGTTTTTAATGTGCATGTTGGTCTCTTCACTGAAGGTGGCGAGTCGGGCCAGGTGTTTTATAAGGTACTCTAGAGTCCTGAGAAACGCATGCATCATTATGCTTACCATCCTAATCATGACATACAGTGAGAATATAATCCACAGCGGCTTTGTCTCTGACTAAACTTATAATTGATTAAAGCTTCTGGTTAAATTTAAGCTCTAGCGATCTACCTGTAATGAGGAGGAGGAAGCTGCTGGATGACATCGTGCACTTTGACCATGCGCTCATCTTCGGTCATCTCCCCCATGCAATCCTACACAAAAAAAACCCAAAAACAATCTAAGTGACCAGCAGACTCGGTTAAATAGCAACAGATTTGCCGTAAAAAAAATAAAGCCCAAACTCACAGCAAACTTGTCATAGAGTTGGTAGGTGAGGAGCGGATTGGGTAGCTCTCGGAAGTACAGCTTGCAGAGGGAACCTACACAGTGAATGTCCTGCATGTACACGTCTTTCGTCAGGTCAGGAACATTCTCGCTGTCAAATTCGTGCCTGGACATGATTTAAAAAAAAAAAAAAAAAGGTGAAAGGATAACTGGAGGAGATCAGATAAGAGTTCAACTTTTAGAAGATGTATCCCAAATCAAAATAGAGCCTATGTAGGAAAGGGAATAGGACTGATCCATTTTAGTCATGACTTAAATTTCTAGCCATGTGACTAAGTAGGTGACCCATAAAATGTCATTAAAAGAATGATATATTCGACGTATATTACTGAACATTAAGAAGAGACGAATGTGAGGCGCAGACATACCGTGTCCTAGCTTCAGGATCTTGAAATGGTTTACATACATGATGCATCCATAAGAAACTCAAGATCTTCATTATAATCTTCACTATATTTAGTTCGAAATCCTATTTAGTTCGAATTTTGTCAATTGAAATATCGTCCAGCCACTAGTAATTAGTCGCATGAACATAAAGCCTCGTCATCGTCTTTGGACATGACCGTCTGCTATATCGTGTTGTATTGCCCACATCTCTTATTCAAAGGTCATTTTAGAAGTTTGAGCCCATCAGTACAAAGTGTTTACATGCTAGTCTTCGTTTTTGATAAAACAGCAACAGAAAAGTTTTGTAGATCTTTTGATACTAGACTAAAAGCGATAAGGCTGCTGTTTATTAGGAAAAGTGTGACCTTTGCAAGCTACGTTAGATTTTTTTCTAAGCAAAAACAGCTTTTGCTAACCTGGGTTCTAATACAACCTGATCTTTGCAAGCAGCCTGCCAAGGCCAACGTTTTACAATAGTCGAAATAAAAATGCTTGGGTTCTATTTTGATAGAAATATCGTTTGGGTTTTTTTTTTTTTTTTGGGGGGGGGGGGGGGGGGTATAGCAGATTGAAGTATAAATATTTACATTTTGGTGAAATTGTAGCCACAATGTCTGATATCTGACAGGTTTTTTTTCCCCCAGACGATCACCTATACGCTATATGGCCAAATGTTTTTGGGCCACTTATAATGGTGTCTTTTCCAAACAAAAGTCATAAAGGATATATCTACATGCTACAGCAGGGATCCAAACTCTGTTCCAGCACGACAATGCCCCTGTGCACAAAGCCCCTCATCTCCATAAAGCCCCTTATGGTTGTTGTGAAAAAATTCAAGTGTACTGCACAGAGCTTGGATTCTGACTTAATCCCACTGAACATTTCCTTCAGTATGGATTGAAACACAGCCTGCACCCCAGACCACCTCAAAATAAGTGTCTGATCCATAAAAAATAAAAAAATAAAAAAAAAATAAAAAACATTCAGTAACATTCAGATGTCTGACACATAGACACACCTCAGTTTCTGGATGTTTGAGGAAATCCCAGAATGCCTGTAGATACCGTCCACAATGCCGTGCTTCTCAATAAACTCCGAGCAGCTTTTTAAGACCTGGGGAACTAAAAATGTCCAACACAAGCCTAAATATAAAAATCTAAGCAAGGTTCAGAATCATATATGAAGCCTATGTGTCTTTGTACCGTCATGTTCGGAGTTGAGAAGATGTTCTCCCAGGTCGCAACCGAAGACCCGCTCCTTCAGGATGCCTCTTTGCTTCAACTTTTGTTTGCTGGGTCTGGATTTCATAAAAACTCGAAGGAAACCCATCAGCTTGCCATGCTTCTTAGACACTACCACAAGGGGGTGACAGAGGAATATTCAAAAATAAATGTTTTCGCTTAGATCTCTAGCACTTCATGACAAGTAACAAAGAAGAGATGGCCGACTGCTGACGATTCCAAACGTGCATAATGTCAGTGTTAGAAGATGCTCTCATATGGACTGCATATGGGTAATTCCATTGTTATACACCAGGTAGATAGTGATACCACAGACGTTGCATTAATCAACATCAACTTTAGTAGGTATTAAAAATATTATTTTGAATTGTGCCTTACAAACATAGAATAAAAGCCAACAAACATCCATTTCATTACAAAGCGGTTACTGGCCCCCTGCTTGTTAACCACATTTTTGGGTGATAGTCCACTCAAAAATAAAAAAACCAAAAAACGATGTCATTAATTACTCACCCACATGTTGTTCCAAACCCATAAGACTTACTTTCATCTTTGGAACACTATCTTTTGTAGTCAGCAAGGGAACTATCATGTTCGTAGCCCAAAAAAGGACCAAGATGATCAACAAAATAGTCCATGTGACATCAGTGGTTTAACTGTAATATTACGATGCTATTGTCTCTAAAGTATCCCTTGTGGACGTGCATTCATGACAGCACGCTGACCCAGACCTGGCGTAATGACGAGCACGTCATGCTTGTTTATAGTCGGAAAAAGTCGGACGCTGTATAACATCATAAAAAAAAACAAAAAACAACCACCTTGAATTGTGTTCCAAAGATAAAAGAAGGTCCTACAAGTTTGGAACAACACGATGGTGAGTAATTAATGGCAGAATTTAGGTTTTTGGGTAAACTATCCCTTTGAATGAGTAAGAATCAGTAAAATTAGTTAATAAGGTTAAGAATTAACAATAAAAACACCAAAAAAAAAGCTTTTCATTTATACAGCGAGATGCTTAAGCAGAGGGTAACAGTCACAACGTTTCATAACGGACTACGCCTCCTCCGCTCGCCGTGCAATCTGCTCGTTGTATAAATGGCTGGAATCCTAGTTACACACTTTCGATTGGGTTGAAAAACAAAATAAACCAAACAAAAATAAATGTCAGGGAAAGCCGGGGTTAAGGCGTATTTGGCAAAAGAAAGTCGGAGTGTTAATTTCCTCCTTGAAAGGTGTTACCAGTGAGTCTTAGGAACCAAGGCTGAAAAGCTGAGAAGGAAATAGATAGAGAAAGACAGAAAAAAAAAAAAAGAAAGACAGATGGTCTAAAGATACAGCTTGGTGCTCAGAGAGAAGATCAATCAGAATTTCTATAAACTCAATATCTTGTGGCTGTGGCATGTCAAATACGTTGTGTTTCTGGACATTTATAGCTCTGCTGGCGGGGAAAGGTGGCCTGTATTGTGAAATGTATTTTACGTTCACAATGTTAGAACACGTATGCAGTGTCGAACACAAATACAGGAGAGCCACAACACCAGTATCAACATGACGCATAAAAATGACAAATCTGGCAACCAAATAGTATGTGAGAAAAACAACAGTCAATTGTTAGTTTTACATCCTAACGTGAAGCTGATCTTTTCTAATTAATGGAAAAAAAAGTGAAGCAGGTGCGTTTCCATCAAGTTGTTTAAGCGGCTGACGGTCATGTTGGTTACTTAGTAAACGGTGAAGAAAACAAAGCAAGCATATCGGAGCGGAAACAGTCGATTAGTCACGTGGGTTTAATATTTGGTACGTCACAATTTATACGGCAAATGCGTTTTTGTCTGGAAATCATTGAGAGTTTTCTGTTCGAGTAAGTTTGCCATGTTGTGCATCTCTTTGACATTCTATCTGTTATACAATACACACATTATATAGCATATTTATTATGACTAGATATCTAAATGTTGCATACTGGCTCGTGAAGCTCTGTAATAGATTTATTCGTCTTTCGTAACTGCATCATTCTGTAATGTTGTATATTTCTCGCATATCCCGTCTTAGTAGGTTGGGGGTCAGGGCGCAGGGTCAGCTATGATGCAGCGCCCCTGGAGCAGGAGGGGTTAAGGGTCTTGCTCAAGGACCCAACAGTGGTTGACTTGCCGGAGGTGGGGCTTGAACCCAGGTGTTTCTGGTCTTCAGATTAACAACTCAGCACCTTAACCATTTGAGCCAACCTGTCCCCAGGGAGTTGGGAAGGATGTAAAGTACCAGAAAGAAACCAATGTAGTCAGAAACCCGAACTCAGGATGGAATGTGTGGCCCTGGAACTTTGGGGGAACCCAAAAAACCAATGACTGCCTTTTCTTACCCTATTCTAAAAGATGAAATCCATTATGGCAAAAGAACATAAAGGTGTCGGAATTGGTATTTTTCATGCCTCATTCGCAGCAGGTTTTTCTTTTACTTTTGCAGCATTTGGCAGGCGCCCTTATCCAGAGCGACTTACATTTATCCGTGTTATACAAATAAGCAATTGGAGGTTAAGGGCCTTGCTCAGGGGCCCAAAAGTGGTAATCTGGTGGTGCTGGAAACTGAATACCAATCATCTTTTTACCGATATCTAACTCTTACCTGATGTGGGAGATGATGGTCCAGGCGCACTGGCCACTCCAGGTCTAGCGTTTCCTGCATCACACTCTATTAAAACAATAAAGGCAGTGACTAAAAACAAATCCTGATAGTGAATAAAGATGAATGAATAAATGATAAAGTGAACAGTACCTATCTTGGCAGCGGGAGAGCTGACGGACTGAGGCAATTTTTCATTGATCAGCTCGACACACTCGCTGGGAAAAAAGCCAACCTGAGGGATAGAAATGAAAATGAATCAGGAGACGATCAGGCTTATTAGAATTAGATCGGTGATGCAGGGAAGCAGGCTGGGAATCGGTCTACACGGCTGATGGGCCAGAATTTTTACAATTATTTTTCATGAAATTAAAAGTTTTTTTCCTAATTTATTGCTGTCGTGATGTAAATTATATAACAAAAAAAATACATTTACAGTAGCTGTTTTTCGAGCCCAAATTAAAATGCACACTGAAAAGGTCACATGGTATATTATTTAATAATAATTATTATTTAAAGGTGTATTTAGGGTTAAAATAAGCCTTTACAATTAGTTATATTATTACTTGTGTAACATCATCGCTATAAGTATTTTTATGCTTTAGTTCTTACTTGAAAGCCATGTTTTCCTCTCCACCAGGTGGTCTCCTCTTTAGGGGGCATATCAATCACAGACAAAATATCACCGACCTTCAAAAACAGAGACAAAGCCTCAGTAGGAGATGTTTTGGTTATAGGTGAAGGTTTGCGCTTCGGCTAGAACATCATCTACAGACTGATAAATCGGGTCGAGACGCTGTTTGTAAACTGAAGGTTTGGTATATACAATGTGTGGTATATACAATCGTTCTTTAATCTATACACATAAATGAGGAGCACGTAGACAAAACACGACACTGAAGTCAGCAGAGTCAAAACATGCTTCACTACACATCCAGTCCTGCTCAGGAACTTCTTCCTGAGCCGGATAAGAAATTAAGCAACAAATACAGCACAATTTCTACTTAAAAAAAGTGACACAAGCATGGAAAAGAAGGAGACAAGAAAAGATGGAGAAAAGGAATAGAGAGAGAGATGACAAGAGGGACATGCAGACATTTAGAAAAAGAAAAGAAAGAAAGAGACGAAAAAATTAAAAAGAGAGAGAGAGAGAGAAAGAAAAAGAGAGAGCGAGAGCGTGTGAGAGAAAGAAAAAGACAGAGAGAGAGAGAGATCAATACAGAAAGAGAAAGAAAAGAAAGAAAAAGAAGGGGAGAGAGACAGAGAGAGACAGAGAGAGAGAAAGAAAAAGAGACAAAGAGAGAGACAGAGAGAGAGAGAGAGACAGAAATCAAGACAGAAAAGAAAAAAAGAGAAAAAAGAAGAGAGAGAAAAGAAAAAGAAAAGGAGAGAGCAGGAGAGAAAAAAAAGAAAAAAGACAAGGGAAGAAAAAAAGGAGAGAGAAAATGAAAGGGAGAGAAAGAGAGAGGTAGACACACAGAGATAGAGAGAGAATTCGAAAAAAGGAAAAGAGGCCTAAATGTACCAGGTGACCCTGTTCTTTGGCCCAGAAAGAGTCACTATATAGAGCAGGGACTAGGGAGAGAACAGGAATAAAGCAGATGAGAGGAAGACGATGGTGATGACGAGGAGAGGAAGAAGAGTGTGACACAACAACAAAGTGTGAAAGTGAGGAATCAGGCCGGGACATAAGCTTTAACATGAAAAGCATCTCGCCAGCAAGTAGACAAGAAAAGGCCAAGCTTGCTGTGTGTGTGTGTGTGTGTGTGTGTGTGTGTGTGTATACACTGTTACATTCCACCACCATACTAAAAGTAATAGGACTTAATTTACTTGTTGTGCTTTTAATACTCAAGTACATTTAATATTTAAAAAAAAAAATACTTTTTAATACTCAAGTGCAATAAATGGCACTTTAATTTAAATGTTTACTCAAGTAATAATCCAGATCATTTTCTGGTAAAATAACTATACTCGGATAATTACACACTTTTGCTATAAGTATAACAAAATGATCACATAAGCTTCTAAAATCGTTTGATCACTTTTTGCGGTCATTTGGCTGAAATGTTAATGTATTAATTAAAGTGTAACATGAATTTTACAACCTTTTAGAATGAAATTTTAACTGCGCGTTTACCTCGATAGAAATCTCATCACTGGCTTGGGCTGTGTAGCGCTTGATGACGTGCGCTGCTGCGATTGCTGGGACGTTTAAAGACGCCTCTTCCTTTAGCAGAAAACGATTGCCATGATTGTCAATCTATTAAAAAAATAAAAAACAGATAACAGAAACTTAATTATGATCAGGTAAAGTTAAATGCTATCAAGTTATGACCATAAAAGTCTTGGGGTTATTAATGATGGGATTTTTTAAAAAATGTTAATAATAATAATAATACTAATAATAATAATACATTTACATTTGCAGCATTTGGCAGACACCCTTACATTATTTCCTGTTATACAACTAAGCAATTGGGGGTTAGGGGCCTTGCTCAGGGGCCCAACGGTGGTTGCTTGATGGATTATCATCATCATAATCCTAATAATACCAGGAATGCTATATTAGGAAACAGTGGTGTGATGTCTTTTTTAGCTTCTGACTTTAATAATAATAATAATAATAATAATAATAATAATAATAATAATAATAATAATAGGACCAAAGGTTACTATTACTTCGAACAGAAGACAAACTATGAACAGATAACTATGAACAAAAACATACAAAATAACCAAAAAAAATTGCGATTTGATGCCTACATCGTGTGAAATAAGCATAAAGTCTAAATAAATGGGTTTTTAGGATGAGTTTTAGTTTGGAATGTGGTTGGAGAGTCCAGATTACAGATATTCCCTGGAGAGAATTCTCGAGGAGCAGTTCGGCTAAAGGCTCTAAAGCCCAAGCCAGGTCAAGGAACTGAAGACTTCTTCCATAGATGGAACATAACACCCTTTTAACATAACGTGCAATTTAAACACACTGTTATCATCGTACAGGACGGTATGTTTGCCTCACCTCCATCCACGTGAGCACAGGCCCGCAGTTCAGCTTGCTGTCCACGATCACTGTGAGGCGGCTCAGGTAGTCTGAGAGCATTGGGGTTAGGAGCTGAGGGAGGGAAAAAAAAAAAAGAAAAAAAAGATAGAGAGGAAAATAAGGCAAAGAAAGATATGTTACAATGTATATCTTCATCACAATATATACATTTATTCATATATTATACGGCCAAATGATTGTGGACACCTAAACGGCGTTAGAACTATGAAACCCAATCACTGTTCCAGCATGGCAATCTCAACGTTGGTACGGAAGAATGTAGCCGTGACCTTAACAACACTGAACACCTTTGATCAGGCAGTAATGGTGGGTGTGGACGTCTGTGTTCCAGTACCTCTCAATAGGTGTTCAGTGGTGCTGGGGTCAAATTCAGTAAATGATGTCATGGTCGGTGTGGAAGAACCGACCATGCCCTGACTTTAACACCACTGACCGACTACTTATGGCTGTATAATGTATTGTAAAGCTATAGACTAGTGATCCTCAATAAGGGTGGTAGCTTGATTAGGTAGGCGTTTGAACGCTAATGGTGGGCACTAAAAAAATAGGGTGTGTTAATTGGTTCTACGTAGGAGTTTGGCAAGTTTCCCCAAACATTAATAACACAGATATTAATATAGTTAATATACTTTTTTTAAATTCTAATTGTTACTCATAACAAATCAGGGTCTAATTAAATGATGGCCTTTTAACACCATGGGATGTAAGCTGCGACGTGTGTGTGTGTGTGTGGGGGGGGGGTGTATAATATTTGGGTGGTGGCTAAAATTCTCCTAAATAGGTTGAGAACCACTGCTATAGACCACTTGGCCTAAATAACAGTTGATATTAACAAGAGCAACATGACAGGGGAGGAAAAGTGTGCCATCTGTTCACACCTCCACTCTGTCCCCGATCTCAGAAAGCGATGGCAGGGGCAGGAGCTGAGAGTAGCGCCGGTCATAGATGCACTGGTGCAGGTGAGCGTCCAGGTTGCGAAACTCCTCGTACGTGCGTCGAACCGTCCACGTCTTACCCTGGGAACCGAAAGAGGTTTGAATAGTAGACAGGAAGAACTGAAAGAATTGTCAAATGAGGGCAGCTAAAATAATTGAGTTTTTGATTATTTTGCTAAACAGACAGCATGTCCATCAGCTCTCACCTGGCAGGAGACCTGCACGAGGAAGACGATGTCTTTGGCGTTGGCTGAGCTCCAGCTAGCGTCGTTTTGTTCACTAGCAAGCTGAAGCTGATAGGAAGGACCAACACAAACACACAAATGAGTCCATCATTTCTCTCAAATTCAGTTAAAGAAAATAGGAAGATCCCTGCAAACACCACAGTGCACTGCATCCGTTTCACATCCTTCTGGCTCAAAGGCTTCCTCTTAATTACCCAAGTCTGTGACGCACTCCGATTTTTAATTTTGAGTTTAATTAACAAAACAATTTATGTCCGTGGTGCTCTAAAAACGTCTTGGGCCTTAGACAAGCTGGGAAGAGGAAAAACAAAAACAAACTTCCTTTAAGTGGAAAGAGTATCTGCAGTATAAACTAAATCAGCGGAATCCCCCAAGTAGGAAAGCGGCGGTCACTCTGGGGCAGAGCTCACACAGGGAACAAAGACGACACAGGCAAATGTTTCCTCTAACTCTCTGCTCAACCTGCTGGTTAAACAGGGGGAAGGCGTTGAGTTGGAAAGGATGAAGGGTGAACTATTTTATTAAGAGGAAGTTTGTAATAGAAAAGAAGTGAAAGAGAGACGGAAGAGGTGGAGACAAGATGAGATGAAGAGAGACCGGAATAAGTAAACAGGGGAAAGAAGATATAAAACATAAAAAGATACCAAAAAGAAGTATAAAATGTAGAAGAAGAAGAAGAAGAAATGACGCCCTTATCCAGAGCGACTTACATTTATTTATACTGGGCAGTTGGGGGTAAAGGGCCTTGCTCAGGTGCCCACAGTGGTGGCTTGGTGGTATTGGGAATCGAATTTTCCATAGCACAACTCTTACAATTCTTATTACAGACTTATTACGGGAAGTTGGGGAAAGTGGTGGCTCATGGTTACGGTGTTGGATTTACTAACCTAAAGATTGTAGATTCGATTCCCAGCTCCACCGAGGCACCACTGTTGGGCCCCTGAGCAAGGCCCTTAACCCCCAATTGCTTAGTTGTATAAATAAGATAAATGTAAGTCGCTCTGGATAAGGACGCCTACCAAATGCTGTAAATGTATAAATGTAAGTTCTTGCTTTGTAGTG
Source organism: Bagarius yarrelli (assembly GCA_005784505.1). Classification (NCBI taxonomy): domain Eukaryota; kingdom Metazoa; phylum Chordata; class Actinopteri; order Siluriformes; family Sisoridae; genus Bagarius; species Bagarius yarrelli. Next base: position 9,359,582 of record VCAZ01000005.1, read on the forward strand.
GTGGCTTAATGGTTAAGATGTTGGACTGATACCATTCTAAGCCACCACTACATGGCAACAACTTTCTGTAATAAGAATTGTGCTATGGAAAATTAGACCTGGACTTAAAACGAAGCTTTGACGTGACAAGCCGGTCATTTCCAAGAAAACCGCCAGCAAGACCAGGCATGTGCGGACGAACGTACACACAAAGTAACCAGTATGAGTCATCGATGAATTTTTCATTCGATCGGCTTGTGAAAAAGGTTGACTCGACAATTCTTGAAATTTTAATCCGGTTGGGCATTTTTTTGTTAGTTCAGGCGTTTACCAGGAACATTTTCATTCGGATTGGAATGCCATTTATGTAAACTGGGCTTAGAAGAATAGATGATTAATTAAATAAGAAGGCGACGACAGGAGAGCAGACAAGTAATGAGAAGAGACAGGAGGAGATGGAAACAGCGGGCAAAGAAGAAAAAAAAAAAAAAAATCCGACGACGAATAAAGAGATGAGCAGAAACAAAACGAGACGAGACGGAATGGAAAAAGAAGTGGTGAGGATGAATGACATGAGCAGAGAGACGACGAGAAAAGTTAAAATGATGGAAATTCTCCTGCTCCAAGACTGAAATCTCGATTACATGCCGACATTCTTGATTTCTTTTGATTGATTCATGCCTGATTAGGATTAATACCTCGGAGCAATTTGACTGAATTATCATGTACAGATGATAGAAAGATACAGGAGAAGATACAGACGACCGCTCGTCCCCTTTAAGTGTTCGTGTGTGCATGTCAGAAACGATGTGCATCAGCCTGAGATGTTTTCCTCCTCTACATTAAAGTGCAGTTTACTCTCACTAAATCCTCTCCGTGTAAAGCCTCTGGTCTTGACGTATCTTTCTTTTTATCTCTCTACCTGACACAAAACCATCATGAGCTAAACGACAAATCGAGTATTATGTAAACGATCGTCTAAATTTAGACCTGTAAACGGACTTGGAGTGAGACTGTTTGCTTATAAAGAGGAAATCCAGATAAAAGTTCTATATAGAACCTGCGCATATGGCACTGTGCACTGTGGGGGAGGACAGCAGCACAACCCACCTCACAAACGTTCTTCTGCAACATCTTCCAATATCATGCAATACTAGGGTAAGAATACGTTTTCAACCAAAATGGGAGAAACTCTCTTTTATCCGGTAGCTCCGAAAAGACAAAAGAGCTTGAAGTGGCATCATTAAGACAGATCAATACCGGTTCGACGGATAACCACTTAAAAACTGTTCAATTTTCCTTTTAATATCAAATGCCAGGTATTTGGGAAAGAGTTAGTTCTTTAACGGACTCGGCTATTCTGACATTGATGGGAAGTTCATTCCACCAGCTTGGTGCCAGAACTTAAGCCAAACCTACCTTGTGTCTTAGAGGATGGTGGGATTAGTCGAGCGGTGCTTACGGAGCTCGGACTTTAGTATATAGTTATAGAAAGGAAATATTTATCATCGTCCTCTCCGGTTTCCGGATGGGTCATCGCTTTCAGGTTCTCTTAACGATTCCTTCTCTTATCCTTGTAGTGTTTTTTTCCCTTGGTCATTTGGGCTACAGTTAAATCCAAAATATAATAATAATAATAATAATAGGAATTTTCAGATTTCTCTAAATCTGTTTTGCCACAATGAAAAAAAATGTTTATACAGATTAATGTATAATCTTCGGCAGGTCGTTTGAGGGAACCGGTAACAGGAACCAAGAGGCGCTGAGTGGGTCTGAAATATTCTGTACTTTTGTCTTATACATGTTTCTTAACTTAACTGTTCATACATTAAGCATGAGTTGGTTGAGTTGCAACCCATTAAACAAAAAAAACACACACACACACACACACAAGACTGTGTGACATAATGTAGCCATCCACTTGTTCTATGTAAACTTACCTCAATGGAACCAAAGTCGACGATGTCATAGTGAAAGTGGGCACAATCAGTCAGCTTCGGAAAGTGGCCTTTGGCGACGGACAGCCTGAGATTGAAACCAGAGAAGAAAAGAAACTGAGCAAACAGTCGTTAAGTCGTTAATTGTTGTCAAATTCAATCTACACACTGCTGAAATAGAAGTTCCATAAAAATGAATGTGTATAATCTACATTTTGGAAGTTAAAAAAAACAACAAAAAACTGAAATGTACACCAGTTGACATGATTTTTGTATTTTTATACATATAAATAATCAGTTTATGTCCTCATAAAATGTGTCATGACTGTGATTATGACTATAGTAAAAAAAAAAAAAACATCACAAAGTTCATCACGCCTGTTTTAAGCATCGACATAACAGCTAGATAGGAACCGAGTCACGACGCTGCGAGTGAGATTTGCATATCCCTATCAGTTGTGTAAAAGGAAGTGAAACCAAACACCGCTTCCTGTTTTAGAATTAAGAGCAGCTCATTGGGGAGATCGGTTTAGATTCGGTGCAACTAACCCTGGATGTACCCTGTCGCTCAGCACATGTGGTTTGTTCCATTACAGTTTATTCGCGAATACTGATACATAATAGCAGTGAAATAAGGAAACATGAATCCTTGTGATTTCCTGGGTTTAGCCGGTTATTCTCAAAGCCTAATAAGCGCGACCTTGACAGAAATTGCGGGAATCGCCAAATTACCATGGTTGCTTGTTGTTAGCAACGAGTTCAAGTTAGCAATGTAAAGCAATGTGTCAAGTAAACAATAGTTTTTGTTGTCGACAGCACGGGCAGCTACATTTGCATGATGTTGTGTAACACCCGTGTTTAAGGATACTATCAGGAATTAAAGATCAGAGTTTTCAGTGAACGCAGCGTAAGTTTTAGTAAAAACGAGAAACGCATCTTAAACTCTTTGTAAACGATGGCACGAGGGTTGAAATCGAAGAGTAATTAATGAAGTAACAGGTAGAAAACAAGTTGTCAGATTTTCAGATATGAAAATTAATTATTGGTAAACTAAATAGATATGCTAATTACTTTATTCTCTTTTTAAAAATAACCAATTCTATAGACTATCTTTCTAAAAATAATTAAAGACAGAAAAAAAAACCTATTTTAAAGGTTTACCTTTGTACCGTGTTCGATGCACAGACGCAATTTTAATCTCACTTTTAATTACAATTAAAGTAAACTACCAAAAAAAAAAAAAAAAAAAAAAAAAAATAGGTTTAATTAGGTTTCATCTGCAACACCCTTCCCTCTTCCCCAAATTCCTGTCAGTGTCTCTTCAAATCAACACCGAAATGTGACTTTTCCCCCACCTTTTGCTCATCTTCCCCTTCAAGCTGGCGGTAGTGCCAATGGACCGGGTGGCAGCCTCCCCTGAATTGTCCAGATTATCTGTGCTTCGAGCCTGACGGGAGGTAAAAAAAAAGACACATGAATTAATCAGACGGTGTCGTCTACAAGAGTTTACTCTCATACCGCGTGCCGGTGTAGAAAACCAATACACAATCACAATCGCATGCACTTCCCCATGAACTTGACCCTGCTGGGGAAATTCAGCTTGTTAAAGCCATTGTCAGAGTCGCTGACTTCTCCTTAATTTTTTTTTTAAGAGAGCGAATGCAAAACTACAATTCCCATATCGTTAGCAAAACACTAACTAGATTTGCTCTCCTGGGAAGCGTGGGCTATTTTACTTGCTTTTGTTTCAAGTCGGCCGCAGAAGCATGGAAAAGATCAGCCTGTGGGGTATTTGATTGAGCGAGAAAAGACTAGCTAGAGGTTTTAGCTGTGGGTGGAACGGATACGAAAATCCTGGTAGGCAGAGAGAGAGAATTGGAGAGTAAATTGGTAGAAGGTACATTGGAATGCAAATCAGAACAATACAAAGTGCAAAAGTAATAATAATCGAGGAATTACAAATGATTATTATTATTATTATTATAAATATTAATTTGACCAATAAGCTCACACCCACTTTGCATCTACCGATTCCCGAGATCAAATTTCGACTATTCAACACAAAACAAAAAAAAGAGACCAGGTGCTACTGGAAGCAAATTATTTTCTTGGTCTTTACCCTTTTAAAGGATAGGGTTTTTTGTGCATTTAATTTGATGCAGCTTTTGCTAATTACGCCCTTATAAATGATTTGAGCAAATGAACTGGTTCATTTTTTTAAGTTGTCAAAGATTCCAAAACTGAAACGTTTTGGTAAAATTATCGGCAAAATCCAGAGCTTTGTCTTGCAACTGATGGCTTGTTTTAGCGGCATGTGTCTAAAATACATGTCGCCCGCAGCTCGAATTACACAACGTGTTTGCCAGCTGTTTTGGTTTACAGCCGAGTGCAATTACCTGTCGAAACTAGCCGCCGCTAAAAAAAACAAACCAAAAAAAAAACCTCCAGGATTTTGATCAAATAGATTAAACGTTGTGTATGTGAAAGCACAGGTTTAGAAAAATAAAGGAGAATTCATACGTACCCATATAATAAAACAAACATTATGGTCAGTAGTGTTTTTAGCTTGGACTTCCATGAAATTCTTCAGAAATAGAGAATTGTGATTCATCATGAAAACCCATTATTGGCAAATGTTCACGTTGCATCATTTCAGTCACGCACAAGATCAGAATCAAGATCGAGCTTATTTTAAGCAGCTGGTTTACACAATCCGGAGTTTGTGATCAGCTTTGGGGCGATAGGCTTAGATCATGGTTTGCTGGACCTGGTGCAGCCCACACAGTTAAACATTACGCTGTACTTCAACCAGGAAATGAATCAGTATATGATGCATTGAGATTTATAAAGCATGTTTGTTCAGGTTCTGGTAACAGGCTAAACTGAGTTAGCCTGATGTTGTGAAGTTTCGCCCACATACCTCTATTCAACTATCTGACATGTTTATGGATGTTATCCTTCTTCTCAGGGTATAAGCAGCTCTATTCAAGCTCACTTTATCTTAAGTCATCTTATTATTAAAGCCAGTTAGGGCTGTGCAAGAATATTGATCTAGCTTACGACAGCTAACTACCGCGATTTTTATGATAGTGTTACGATATTTTGCTTTAAACTGATTCACGGTTATGTTAAAATTGAATTAAAACTCTCAGTTGATGGATTTTCTCAGTTTTAAGCTATTTGTTTTTCATTTTACAAAGTATTGCAATATGAATTGGATATATTACATCGTGACCCATGTATCGTGATGTGTATCGTATCGAGAGGCCTTTGCCAATACACAGCCCTAAAACCAGTGATATTTGCAAGCTGATTGGTAGAGCCAAAAAGAATATAAAAGGACAAAACAGGAAAAAGAAGAAATACCTGTCTTACTTACCGGTAAAGCCATCTGCATCGCACTGGGCAAAGAGAAACCTTTAGAGATGTCAATAAAAAGTTTATTTCTTTCATTAAAAGGGATTAAAGTGACATTAAGTCAGATTAATTAAGCAATGCCAAGCTAGACAGCAGCCACTCCTTCAATTTTGTACAGTTCATTCATAAAAGTTGGACATCCATCATTTTTAAGTGCACCCAAGGTTTTAGTCTGTTCGGTTTAGGCTTTAGGGAAAACCACAAATTTACAAGTCGAAACACATCCAGCGATATGTTAGTATAGTTGTTGATGCATGTAACATAACAAAACCGGCTTTTCAGGGAGAGCCGAGACCTTTAATTTTGTCATTCATAAGCAGTTTTACTAGCTCGCACCCGAATTTGCATGGCATGTAATTATCATCACTCAAACGGAAGCAGAACGGGTTGGAGAAATAACGGCCATCTTACACATAGTCTACATTTCACTCCTTTACTACTTCCGAATACTTTACGAATAAAGAAAGCACGGCTATACTTTTCTCCCTAAAAATGGCAAATATCTTCTCGAATATAATGCGGTCATAATCACATTTATTCGCATTTTACTATGGATCCAGTGACAGCTGAGGTAAGAGTGCTCACAAGAGAGACAGGAAATCCATTCCAGCATGGCTGCATGCCAGAATCTTTAAAACGGTTCAGAAATACTACAGTTATATTTGTCTTTGTAATTCCAAATTGATATTGAGTCACACAGTGATGCAAGCTGTATGCGGACCAGAGCGACATTGATGTTTTCTATAAAAACTAAAATGAGGTTTAACATCATTACCACACAAATTAATATGGGTAGTAGTGGCACCACAATCAAGGATCACAAGGTCATGTGTTAAAGCCCCAGCCCCACCACAACTGCCACTGCAGTGCCCTTTTCTGCTGCAAGGGTGCTAGAACATAGCAAACCCTGTGCTTTGACCCCGACCTCCTAACAAGCACGGCTATGCGAAAAACAGAACTACAGGCTTTTGTAGGGAATCTATCCTTATTTTTTTTTCTTCTTTTTCAAAAAGCCTGATGGGTTCGAGGTTCAATTCTCAAATTCATATCAACTCACACAGGAATCATTTTGCCAAATGGTGCCTGGTAATACGCTTGGAATCTGTGCACTGGTACAGGGGACAGTCTGCTTAGAATCAGTGTAAAATCAAATAGATGGCACTTGCACCTCTTAAAATGCATGGTACAGAGGGGGCAGAGAGGTATGCAAACAAACAGCTAGCAAACGACAGTGTAAACGTGTTTACTTTAAACAATTTGCCATGTTCTGATAAGATTTTGAGGAGGACACAGAGCCTGGGTTCGGTCACAGGCCTAACCGTCAAACCTAATGGTAAATTGGAAGCAGTCTATTGACAAAAGGTAGTGGGCACCTGACCATCACAAACATGTGATTTTTAACATATTATTCCAGATTTACTTCCCATTTTGCTGTTTGATTAAGCTCCAAACTTCTAGTAAGTCTTTCCACTACAGTTCGGAGCTTGAATGTGAGGTATGTGTTCGTTCAGCTACAATAGTATTTGTGAGATCAGACTCTAACGTCAGGTAAGGAAGACTGTGGTGCAGTCGGCATTCCGGTTCTTCCCAAAGGTGTTCGGTGGTGTTAAAGTCCAAGCTTTGTGCACAACACTCAAATTTTTCCACTCCAATCATAACACCTTAATATAGCTCTGGGGCTTTGTTATTTTGGAACAGTGTTTGGGTCTCTTGGTTCCAGTGAAGGAATAATGTAATCCTACAACAAAAAGACACTCTACACTTCCAAATAGGTAGCAACATTTTGGAGAGGAACTACATATGGATCTGATGGTGAAACTTTGGCAATATAGTGTAACAAGCTTTATTGATTGGTCTGTCATTATCCTATTTAAAAAAGATGGCAGGTAGAAAAGTCAGCCTTGAAAAACAGGATTTCATGTCTTTAATCCTTTGGGCAGTTGAGGGTCATAGGCCTTGTTTAAAAGCCCAGCAGTGGCAGCTTGGTACTGTAAATTGAACCCACAATCTTCCAACCAGTATGTAAACTTCAGTATTGACTATTCATAAAAATATCTATAACAGTTTGGCAATGCGTTTGTTTCATCAGTTATTGACTTAGCTAGCTGTACATAACTAGCTATCACTTTTCCAGAAAAAAAACCCCAACACCACAGGACTAGGCAAAACATTGTGCATTCCACTCGGTTTCACAATGGATGACTGTCTACCCGAGTAACAGTACATCAATACATCAATCCGAATGTAGCTCTAGGGCAATCATTTAATCTTGACTGGTTATTGTGTTTGCTCAATTCTCATGTAATTGGAGTCTTTGACGTTTTTTTTAATAGAACAGGGACGATAGATATATTATTTCCTACTACAAAATTGCAACTGACACCTCTATAGACTTTTGTAGATTAGTCTACCCAAAACAGAAGAAAAACACGCCAGGCATTCGTGGGCTGAAGTAACCCCATACCCGTTCACTTTGGCTAGCTCGGGTTTCTCCGTTAGGACTTTATAGTACAGTGGGTTTCAGGAATGTGACTTCACTAAACAGCTGCTTTTTTTAGTAGCGTAACTGGTAACAACACTAGACGCTAAATTTATCCGACTGGATCCACACAATCAGCCTATATTTATATACCATATTTGTTAACACACTATTTTCTACCTAAAAGCACAAAAAAGAATAAACCACCTTCATGGAAAAAGAAGGAATTTAGCCTACGCACAAGAACAAGGATAACACAAATATGTCCGAAATGTATCGATAGCTAGAAATACCTTGAAGATGTGTGGTCCAGTATCGTTAAACCCTTTTTGCATTTTAAATAATAACTAATATTTTACAATTTTAGTATTCATTTAAACACTATGTATAATCACTGTCAATCCATCACACCATAACCTTTAAATTACACCAAAAAAGGAAATCATAAAGAATCTTCAAGTGGTACCTTAGACATCCCTTTCTTCCTAAACATTCTGAAGACTGGGATCTAAGGTCAGAGTTCAGAAATGGTGTCCACGATCGAGGAGCCCTCCACCTCCTGTTGTAACCCTTTATACGTCCTTTTCATTGTTACGCAATGATCTGTCACCTGTCCTACATCACTGGAGACCTAGATGCTATTTTCTTCTCTTCTGAAGCATATTTCCTTCCTTCCAAATGCCCTGTTTTTCTTCACTTGCTCCTGGCTGCTGTCACTGATGCACGCCCAGGCACCTGTTGAATATTTGATGCGATGAAGCACGATCTGAACTGAGGTCAATGCCACAATTGTGGCTCCTCAGCTGCTCTGTGTAAATAGAGGTGGAGTCGCTTGCAAGACATTTTCCTTGCTGTGGGACTTAATGTAATACAACATTTATAATGTCTGAGGACCTCATAATCAAATCCCTGGGACATGTGGACTATGACCTTTCGGAAAAGGATAGAAAGACGGGTATTACCACTTTGAAAAAAGGAACAGGAGTCGATTTTACCATGAGGCACAAGCTACCATATCATTTCCATATTTTACAATCGCACCTATAAACAATTCTCTGTTTTCCTTTAAATGATCTGTACTAACTGACAACATGTACTGCTTTTAACCTTTAGCCCTGCTGTGCAGAACAGTGCAAGTTCTTGCTTAAGATGCTTAATTTCCTACTTTAAAACCACTACAAGCTCACTTCCTGTAATAACCCACGAAATGACGTGTCAGTACACACAAGGGATAATTTTCAGAATATGCCTATATAGAAGAAATTGGTAGTACGGCTATAGAACAACTGCACATTCTGGAGGGATTAGACAGGACACTGCAAAAGCACAAGCACAAAACACAACTGAGACACACACACACACAAGTGACAAACATGCACAAACACACACACACGAACATTACACAAATATGTAGTGACAACATGCACATCAACAGGCACAGGCAGAACTGGGTTTAAGTTTCAGTGCGACAGCTAGTAAACCTTAATCAATATCGGAGTCACTGCAACATCATAAATTTATGAGCGAGTGCACGTTTAGACATTATGAATGCCAAATCTAATGTCAGTAGTCCAGATAATTATTCATGAAAATGTTTGGCAAATTACTATATCGACATAGTTTTTTTTAAAAATCTAGTTGAAATGGCTGTGTATACGTAGCTAACAACAAAGGTGGTGGGATACCAAACAAGAAAATATTTTAAATTGGGTTTGCGATGTTTTATTTCAGAATTAGCCCATATCAATCTCACATGGTGTCTTGCTTCATTAAAAGAAGTGGCAGTTTAAGCCCTGGATTTATTTGCCTACTCAGTTTTGGAGAAAAATGTCTCTTTTCGTTAAATCTCATTCGTTATCTTCTACAATAAATGTGCGTTACAACTTATTTAATTGTCATTTAAACTCAGGTTTTGTATCCGACTCGTCTAAAGAGCAAGAGTTATGGTCATGTGAGCCTCTGTTTTGAATGTTGTCCAGCAGACCGTCGTTACAGCTAGATTATCTGTCCTCTCCATGTTCTAATGCTTCAGCTTCCAACGTGACATTATTATTTTCATTTTTGCTTGTCTGTATTCAGGCTCAACCAAGTCCATGGCCTCATGCGAAAACGCATACTTCCAACCCGTATAGCAGGCGAAAGCGAGTATGCGAAGGCGAGAAGTATGTCCAAATCTTTAGTATGCAAATTACAGTACACAAAAAGTTCCCAGATGATCTACTACTTCCATCCGGATTTTAAAGTATGCATACGATGGACAATTTAGTATCCGATAAAGCCGCGGGAGAGAACTTCTCATATGCAGAAGTGGCGGAAAACAAAATGTGGCACTTTATATAGCTTTATAGAAAAAAAGATTGTTAATTGTGATAAAACTTCACTATGATTAACATCCTTCATGTTAAACTTTAAATTCTTACTGCTGTGACATCATATGTCAGGTGTCATTATCAAAATGGCGGATGTATTATGTCCGAATTCATTCACACTACTCGTAACCATACTATAAGAACGTACTTGTTTAATGGTCGGAAAGTACGTACTTGCTTAATTGTAGTATGTATTCATGTAGTATGCGATTTTCAGACGGACCCCATAAGTTTGCTGAATGCTTTTACTTTGATAAAACTGAGAAGCAACAGGTCTCTTGCTATCATTTTAGAAATCAACTCGGATATGTTTTCAGCACGGATGACATCGCAGCGGTGGCCGGGTTATAGTAAATGACGTTGACCTTTTAAGTCTTTGGTTAGCCTCTAAGCTAACGCCTACGTGCCTGTACTTAATAACTTTTCTCGTCTTTCGCATGGCCATATTTGAGCTCTCCGCAATAACAGACACCAACAAAACGATGAGGTAAAAATATTCATCAAAGATCAACATTAATATAGCTTGTTTATTAATAATATATTAGATATTATGTATATCAGTAGTATGGATGAATTGTGTTCTTGCTCAAAGTATACCACCAACTTTATCAAGCATCAACTCAAAATTCTGTGTGAACACTACTTCTCCTAGCATATGGACATTTGTAACTTTAAGCGCCGTGTTTTTACTACGGTCTAAATTATATTGCTTGCTTCGTTGTGATTTGTAAGTTATTAAAACCCAGCCTGCCAACATGGAAGACAGTTGAAGAGGAAGGTATACTTACCAGGCATTTCTGTCAGGCTCATTGCTCGCATAAACATGACGCATTTCCGAACCCAATGGGGTCCTGACACTTGGCACAAAAAAGGAAGAATAAATGCCATTTTAATGTCATGGACATGACTGAGGGTTAGTAAATAGTGTAAATACAAAAGGCAAAATTTGGAGCCATCGACCCCCAAGCCAACACAATTAAATTGAATTACACGGTAAACCAGACATGTATAATTTAGTTTCGAGTGCCACAGCCCTTACAACAAAAGTGCAGCATAAGGAACAGATAACAGGAAACACAACCAAATCTAAAAGTCCCCTCATTGACAAGGGACAGTAGGATCTTTGTACAGATGATCTATCTGTTATCTGGATTCTGGTACCACATGACCTATTGATATAGAATAAGACCTGTAAGGATATAAGGATACTAAACACTAAAAGGAATGCTATACTTTTACCCCTATATACCTTCAACACATGAATAAAATCCCAATACAGTTCGAGGGCTTTAGTGCATCTACCCAACAAACATCAGTTTGACCTTGGTGCCAGACTAACAGAGTGCGCATTTCATTTATGTTTAGGAATTTCACACAACTATCTTTAGAATTTACACAGAATCATGTGAAAAACCTCAAGACGTTTAATAAGAAGCACTTCTGTGAGTGAAGACACCTTTTTTGATGAGAGAAGCCAAAAAAAGGAATGACCAGACAGGCAGAAAGTCCACTGTAAATTAAACACTCATTCTTTGCATCATTATGTTGAATCTTAAGCTTTTAACACCAGACAGAACAGGCCAGGAACAGAAATCTGAGTCTACACACTGGGTAATTTTTTTTACTTATTAACTTAAGCGCTTGACTTGTACATTTAGGATTATATGCATTGTGCTGCTGCTACTTGATTGGATAATTGCAATTAACTACCGGGTAACAAAACATATAAACTGCCATTTAAACCTGAAATTCTATTATTATAAAACCATGTTATAAGATTAGTGTCTTGTAAAGCCAGTGATTTTGTTTGGATTAGGGTAACCGGTGGTTATATACGTATTATTTTAGAATTTTGCTAGCTTAAGTATTAAGTATAACCACCGGTTGTCGTAATGTGTAGAATCATCGGTTTCCCTAATCCGAAATATTCACATCCGCAGCTGTAAAATAAACGAATCAAAAGCTTTTGTTCTTCACCAAAACCTCAAAATTTAGCCAAATATTACCGAGATATATGATCTGTTCAAACACGGCGCCACACAAGGTTAGGTTTCATTTCCTTAACGACATCCTATTACAAATGTTTTAAGGAAATCCTGCTAACGACCAGAATTAAACTAAAAGTTGTTTTTGGAGGTAAAAGAAAGTGGTAAATTTCATTCTATACAGCAGCGCTAGGTTAGTATGTCCACATAACACTATCCGGCATTAAAAGTAGCCCAAAAACTGTTTGTTTATGCAAATATCTGAATACCAGGAACACTTTCTGATTATTCCAATGTACAGCTAAGTTTCAAGTTGAAGTTTAACTTTCCCAGTTTGCTCATTTAAACAGCTGCGGTAAAAAATGTGTGGTTGTTAATACATGCATAAATAACACAAAACTTTTATGTAGACATTTAACTATATATTAAAATATAAAACGGTGACTAATATAATTTTGTAATATGTTATAGATGATGTTTCTAGGATTATATGTGCTGATATAGCAGAGCTGCTAGCAACAGTATACAAATATTTAAAAGCAACAAAGAAAATATGATCGACACCAAAAGTAAAGTACAATTTTAGAAATCTAATAACAAATTTTTATATTAACTACCTTTAATCAAGGTTTTTTTAAACAAATTTTTTAAAAACATAGATAGATAGATAGATAGATAGATAGATAGATAGATAGATACTTTATTGATAACTTTGTCATTGCAAGGTACAAGTACATAGCAACAAAATGCTGTTTAGCATCTACCAGAAGTGCAAATATTAGTACTGAGCAAATGCAGATAAATATGTAAGTATGTAATTGTTAGTACTATAACACTAGGGTTATAATAATTAGTATTATAACACTTTTTGGCTTGCTCAACCTTCTCAAAAGTTTCTTAAAAAAAATGTTTTTTTTCCAAAGACCTGATACATATGCAGACTGTAAACCACCAATTAATCCTACGCGACTCTGAATAAGAGCGTTAAGATGTCACTGCCCCTAACATAATAATGTCTGAAATTAGGCCAGGATAAACAATAATTACCCTAAAATGTAGAGTTTAAAATTAAGTATGATTATTATAAAAGCTTAGCATCTGAAATTCTCTGAATACAAGTGGAAGAGCCAGCAAGCATACACTTGTAATCAAGGTTGGAATCAGACGGTTAGGGGAGGAGGGGTGGGGTCCGGGAGGAATTCTCTGGTATGGGGAGTATGCTGCTGCTTTGGCAGTGCGACTGGATGAAGAACATATTTTTTAGCAGCAAAGGCTTCTGGTCTGGTTTTGGAAAGCAGCAGTGGGTTTGACTGTGTGTGCGAATGTGTGTGTATACATACATACATTCATATTCACTTTCGATTTTATATATATATATATATATATATATATATATATATATATATATATATATATATATATATATATATATATATATATATATATTATATCGATATATATAGATATAGATATAAAATTGAAAGTGAATATGAACCTGAATCTAAATATATATATACACACACAGTTTTTATTTATATATATATATATATATATAGACTGATTTAGTTTCAGGTTCATATTCACTTTCAATATAGTCAAAACATAAAGTAGACATTAAAAACTTTTAAATGAATAGTGTTGCTTACAGAATAATACAACATGCTGACGACGTCTGTTTTATTCACCTAAATTTAATAATAATTGTGGCATCTACGGTTTTAGTGAAAAGTGTTCAGTGACAAAATATGTACTTTATACATTGCAGTGGATTTACTGTTCAGTGATCGCTAATTTGTTTTAGGGTTAGTTTTTTCAAAGTACTAAAATGTCTTGCGATATATCATGATATATTTTATCGTGACCCATGTATCGTGATACTTGGCATATCGTGAGGCCCTTGCTGAAACACAGCCCTTGTAATGCAGTGCCTAAGGTGTTGGGCTGCTAATTATGGAAAAAAAATAATTAAAAAATCGGAGTTCGATTTCCAGCACCACCAAGTGACCACTGCTGAACCCCTGTGCAAGACCCTTAACCTGCAATTGCTCAGTTGTAAAAAAAAAAAAATAGAAAAAGTGGGTCTGCCAATTGCTGTTGTGTTCTTTTGTTGCATATATAGACTATATATATTGTTGAAATTCCTTTTTTTTCACTGTGCGGTGACGGTATAGCATGCTGTCTAGCTTAGTTAAGTTTCTGATTTTGAAAAGATTTAGAAAATAATATAATAATAATAATAATAATAGTAATTAATTACAGCAGATCCTGATGGGATCTTAAAATAAGTAGCATGTGCCACAGCATCAATGTGCTTCTTATTATCTGCTGTTCTTTTTGGGGTTTTTCAAGGAAAATCCCTGTGAATGAAAAACCAGCTACTGATATTTCCACTCCTGCACATAGTGTTGGTCATTTTTTGTTCCAAGTTAGAAGGCGGCCATTTATTTAAAGAGATGCTGTGGCGAAAGATACAGAAGTGTCTTAATATAGAAGAGGCCTGCTGTCAGGGCATCTACCACTGTGTGGGCTGCATCTCTATAGAAACCACACAGGCTTTAACCACACACACACACACACACACACAAAAAAGACTTAATGCAAGTGAGCACTTAAACTGAACAAACACTTCTTGCAGTAATCAGTTTAAAGGACAAAAAGGGAATCGGTGTTAAAAATTAATTCTGCGCACACACACACACAGTCGGATAATAAGACATTAGCTCAGTATGTGGTAAAGCCCCATGATATCTTCTATGCCTTTGGGTGGATCATGCAAGAACATATATAGTTTACATTTTCTCTGACTAGTCTTGACCGGTCACCAGCAACGAGCTTATCTACGTAGCGTGCAACTTCCCACATTCCGCTCAGTCCTCAATCTTTAGAGTAACAACGTCTGCAGTCGTCAACATTTCTAACTATGACCGATTTGGTTACAGTCGGTAAAACAGTTTAAGAGGTAGACAATGACCTTACACACATTTAACAAATTTTCCCATTAATAAACAGTCTTTAATTAAAATAGACTGTGCCATTATGATTATTTTCCCCTCCCAGTTGGTGTCCCGGTCTCACCCTGCAACAGGACAAAAGAACAATCGACACATCACTCGAATAGAATAGACATCGGTTATTGTTAACTGTTTTTTAAAAACTATGTTTGCACCATTTCGGGGCCGAAATTACAAACAAAACTTTAGCATTAATTAATGTTGTTTAAAAAATTTATCCCAATTACATAAAACAGTGTTAACAAACGTTAAGTGTAAAGAGTGGCCAACTCAGAAGCCTGGACGCCTAGACAAGATTTTCCTGTCAGCCATGGAGAGAAAGGAAAAACACTTACGCAAACTATGTTTTCATTCAACACGTTAATGATATTAAAGGCATTTCGGTGTGCGGTACTCGTTCTGAATCCCAGCACCTGCTGCGCTACTCACAACGACGAAGCCGTAATAAATCAGACAGCAGACCATCTAGGGGAATTCGCTGGCATGCACATACAACAGACCATCTTTTCACAATCAGGAAGCCGCAGAAATGTTGAAACACTGATGGAAAAAAACAAAAAACAAAAAACAGTCGAGCTGAGAAGAACTAAGAAGTTAAAAAGTTGCGTATTATTCGCAGCACAGGAGTTATACGATGTGTAAAGGCTATGAAGATTTAGAATGCCGAACGTTAATAGAACACCTTGTTTACAAGGTTTTAAACCAATTAAAGCCAGTTTGATTTAAGTGTAGAAACACAAATCAAGGGTTATACAAAGGCTTTTGTTAGGGCAGGACAATTATGTACAAATTTGTTACGCTTAATCTGTATTAATGCACTTAACTAGCTAACTTGACACGAACGATTAAATTAGGTTAGCTTCATTCTTTAGCTTATTGAATGAGGTTTCTCGGCAAACAATACCGGGGCCTGGACAAGCACACTAAATCTTTTACTCGGCCGGTGAGCTGGCTAATAAATGCTATTTTACCCCTAATGATTCCCTCAATTTTAGAAAAATAAAATGAATACATAACAACCCCTACAGTCTTGCTGTCCTAGTTTGGTTTCTCCCCCATATTCCTTACTTTCCATGGTGGAAAAACTGGTTCGAAAACTGTGTTAAAGCTTTTCATATGCCATTGCCCTCCCTTAACCCCCCCCCTTTCAATTATAGTTCAGGCCACAATGAAGTGAATGAAATAAATGACAGTGCAGGAAGAGTGAATTGTAAATGGTGCTTCAGTGGAGCACTGTGAGAACATGCGAGTGGAGAAAATGCTGACGAGATTTTGAGACGCCATGTACTGTATAATCTGTATTTAGCTGAGAAATAACTAGCACCAAGGCAAAGCTAGCTTAACTGCTACTACATGGAGTCCTGGATCACTTTGTTTGCCTCGAAATTTTATTCATCTTCGGGGAACTTTCAGAACCTGTCAAATAAATAAAGTGGTTAATAGCATCTTGGAAAAATTAAATAACTTAGGTCGTTAATCTCCTTAACTAAAGTTAAAAGTTTCCTAAACTTTTCTCTTTAGGACCGATAACCATTTTGGTTCATCCCACAATTTTCCAAAGGCCTTCGACCTTCCATGGAACAAAGCAGACCTTGGCCTTCTTATTCACCCAAAGCTTCTGAAAGCCCTGGGAACCTCCCCTCCCTCTGCTTGATACTTCCCCGTGTCTCTTCTTTAGGAAGCCACCCATCCCCCCATTTTCTGGTTGTCTTCATTCAAGGATTCACGACTGATGATATAGATATGTCTTTAAACATCTCATGGCCATAACTACACTCCGACCCATGTGATAAGATTCCCTGCTGCAAAAACAAAACTCCTACTAGCCAATGCTCAAGGCCATGAGGATCAGTGTCTGCGAGTCACAAAGCTTAAAAAGTGGGGACCAACCACAGCCACCGAGGTTAAACTTTTACAGGGTCACACTTAGCGTGAGCATTCCGGATGAGGGTCTCTTGGAAACTGTGCTCTCACAGTGCCACAACCCACCCCCACATTCACTCTATTGCTAAACACCCCGTCCTGCTTTCTGTGGAGGGGCAGGAAAGACAGAGAGTCATGGGCAGCATACTAAACACTACATCCCAGCTGGGTCTACATGAGAGCGAAAAAGAAAAGAGGAGGGTGGAGGGAAAGATACAGACAAGCAAAGACATTTTGTGAAAGACATTCACTGAGCAATAGGAGAATTAGACAAGGTGCATATGTGAGAAAGTCTCCATTCGACCAACACAGAAAGGAAGGGATTTAAAGATGAGTAAACAAGAGTGTCTGTTGGCCCGGGTTGCTGGATGATGTGGTTGCTGTGAAGGGTGGGGGTGGCTCCAGGAATGATGCCACTCCGAGAGCGCTTGTGCTGGCACCATGTGATGTGGGCACAAGTTCAAAGCAGCTGTTTCTATAGGAGCGCCTCATACTTTAGACCCTTCCACGTAGGTGCGAATGGAAACGGGTAGCCTGATCGAAATGCCCAACCCAAAAATCAAAGTGTGGTCATGTCCAGTCAGCGGGATTTATTTGGACGGCGTTAAACTTGCAATGATTTGTTAGAATTCTGGGTGAGGAACTTGCAGGATCTAAAATAAACTTGCTTGTAAATCTAGCACAGGGGAATCGGGTTTGGGGTTTCTGGACAGTGTTGTCGTGGCAACCCTGAGCTCAAACTACATACAAACTAATTCATAGCTCTTCAAAGCAGCGAGTACTGTTTTTATTATCTTTTTGCTTGCTGTATGTGATTTTACCCTTCGGGATATGCATTATTAATCAGAAAGAGACGATTGTTTGGACGTGAACTGTGCTGACCCACAAAAATACTTTAGAAAAATAAATAAATAAATAAAAAAAAGAATACTTTCTAGCAAAATGATAAAAACCAGCCAAAAGAAGACCATCATAGTTTGGGATTTTGACTGTGGTATAAAGTCTTCAGATAGCAGAAAAAAAAATCCTGTTTTTCTGCCACCGTTACTAAACCTCTTTCCACTGAATACAGCAAAAGACACACCAGACATTTTCCATACAGCAATAATTTCCAAAGGAACAGGTAACTTTAGCTAGCTAATTTGTCTTTCAGCTAATTTAAACAACATAGCACTTAATCCTCTTTGTTTGTTTGTTTCCCGCCAGAGTTTTACAGTTAAACACGTTTACCTTGAAGAACCTGAAATAAAATTATTTGCAAAGGAAGTGGATTTTTTTTTTTTTTTGGGTTAGTATTCCCACACCATTTCCTATTCAAGTCAAGTGGCTTTACTGGAGGGCAAGTTTTACTGTGTTGTTGCTCTTAAATGCAATACTAACAATTAACTGAAATTAAGGCAAGGTGCGATTTGCCCAAGGAGCGATTGAATAGCATGACAAGAGAGATAAGCGTTAATGAGGCATGATGGTGGCTCATCGACTAAAGAAGCCCCGACTCTGACCCGAGGGAGCAGTGTGAGCTTTCAGGCTGGAAAAGAGGTCAAAGACACAGCTGGGGCTTCCGTCACGACACACCCTCATCGAGCTGCTGATTACTGCCTACTTGATTCCTCTAGCAAATCAGCACATCAAGAAGAACACACAAGAGCATCTGAGCGATGTAGGATAATAATAATAATAATAAAAAAAAGATTACATTTCGAACCCTGAATAAACAATGACACACTTTTTCGTTCTGCATTTTCTAAAAATCATATTTCTGCCATTTTTAAGGAGATAAACCAGACACCTTATTTAGAAGACACATCTAGTAAACAAACGCAGGGAACCAGAGTCCTCTAAGGTAATAAAAATAAAATAGTTTAAGGGTTATTATACTTAAATGCTAAACCGAAAATGCTACACTAACGCCTATATTTTTTTTTCAAACACATTTTCACTTACATTTTTTATTTTTTTTTGCTATTGAAACATTTGCTATTTATATTTCAGCACCTAGATCTCCGCACCGCACTAGCTGTAATCCAAGTTAGCTAACAAATTGTACCACATAAGTGCATTGTGGCTAAACTATCTAAGAGGTAAACGGATGCTAAGAGGTAGCCATCTTAAAATGAAATATTTGGGGTCAATATTGTCCAAGTCACAGCTTGGAACTTCTGTACAATCACAGTTAGAAGAAGTTGAAATAAATAATTTGCATCAGAGGTCAGAAAACTCAAAATTTCGGCTATCGTTAGTCTTTGTTTAGTTAGTAAGTGTGGACCTAATCATTTATAATTAATTCTTAATATCGACTAAATTAACAGTTGTGTATTGGGTAGTTTTGTTTTAATTTTTTTGTTCAGAACTTCTATATTTAAGATCATATTTATCTTCCTGTACCTTTATGGTAAAGATGTCACCAACAGCTGCCATTCTTAATGTGGAATAAGACAAGTCTCAGTTAATAGATTAAAAACAACCCTTAGAAAGTGACTTTGGACAAACAACCATACACAAACAGGAAAAAAAAATGAAGATGTGGCCATCCTCAAGCCTGTTCTTTCACTTCATTTAGCATTCATTTTTTACGCAACTCTAACCCGAGTAGCAATGGATGATGAAAAGACAAAATGTTACACAACAGTCATTTCTGACTCCTAAAGTAGGCTATCTTCTGAGGTAAGTGTGTGAGGACTAGGCTCCTTCTGTATAAAACATCATCTTCGCTAAAGCCAAACTGTGCACAAATGTGAACGATTCACAAAATTGTAGAGGAAGTCCTAATTTGCAACCCGAACCACAGATGTGACCAGTCCCCAATTACACTAATTATGGACAGGCAGCTATAAAAACACAACCCATAAATAACTTGTAAATGGGACTAACACAGTTCAAAAAGTTAAAGACCAACGTGACTAGATTTCTGAAAATATTTCAGGAATGGCATTAATAACGCCGTGGCCTGGCTTCAATACAGGGATACAGCACGTATTCTTTACAAAAATGGACTATATAAGAAACCCAGCAATGTATCAGCCTGGAAGCTTTATTGGTCTTCACTTGACAGTTGGAATTAAGAAAACAAAGTCAAAGCACTCGAAAGAGCCTTGCACCTTGGTGGCAGACATCACCTGACACTCTTACAAACCTGCGCTGCCGGTTTAACAGAACTATGATGCTGAGTGGGTAATTAAACACCTCCACAGTCCATCGCTGACACCACAGCAGTGCAGAACTCATCCTTAGTAAGCCTAAAAGACAGCAGATGAACCACGACCTATGAGAAGTGCAAAAAGAGAACCTGTAAACCAGGCCTGTGTTCTTCAAAGGTTTAGCTCCAACTTGCCTTAACACACAAGTTTCAAGTCAGCATTAAGGTTAGAGCTAGACTCTGCAAGACACCGAGCTTTTAGGACCGAGTTTGGTGACCCCTGTTCTAGCCTTATCTCGAAGTCCTTACTTATTTGAAAGACATTATTTGTTGCATCCAAACATACTTGACAATAGCTTAGAAAAACAAGCTATATATGAGGAAAAGCAGATCGAAGTCTTTTTCACCCGTCAAGAGTTGCCCATTGTTACCTTCCAAAAAGTTACTCGACTATAACAAGGATGATATCCTAGACCAGTTGTTCCCAAACTCTTTCTAGACCCTTTCAGGTTTATTTATTTTATGCAGTACTGCTAAATGCTAACCTCAAATTCGGTAGGTGACTAAAGTAGAAGCACTGAAAATCAAGCCTGCAGCTTCTACATTGTTTTACTACATAACAGTATTAATTGTTTTCAACAGATTTTCCTAAAAATTGCCTCAGCAAATAGTGAACAATTTTGAACTGCAGGAATGAGACGCATTTTAAACCGTTCTAGAGTCTTCTAGAGTCTGGGGCGGGCTTGCTTTGCCTTGCAGAGCCTCTCAGATCGGGGATACGGCTGTGAGACTTGTCACTCTTAGCTCATTTGCAATCTACGTTGAACACTGGCGGTACATTCATAGAGCGGAATATTGAGGGAAGCTTCACACCATATTCGGTGGATCACTATAAAAACTGTGATGACTTCAAACCAGCTTTTCCACCTCCTATTATTATAACTCTGTTCGCCTCCAGGGGTTCCAGCCCCGTAGTTTGATTCATTCATAGAGCGAAATATTGAGGGAAGCGTTAGACAATATTTAGTGGAAGTCTGATGACTTCACACTGGCTTTTCCGTGCCCCTTTATTATAACTCTGGGCCCCTCAATGAGGTCACCAACCCCCCCTGGGAAAACAGTCAACATTAGCATCTGACGGATAGCCTCTAAATTATCTTTCCGTCAGATGCTAACAGACATTCGATTATGAGTAAAAGGCATCCAACATATTATGGAGGGGGAGAAAAAAAAAACAGGTTCTAAGAGAGTATGAACACAATACTAGTAATAATAAGTCATCAATTTAACTGTTTTTAAAAAAGGCATTATATTACTATAACATTACTATATTATTATAAATTTAAGAGATTTTATATCACATGTCACACAGCCAATATTAAAATCCATGCGATATTGTTGGGTTTTTTTTTTTTTTTTTTTTAGCTACTAAGGTGTCGGATAATATTTCGGAAAGATTTCGCAAAAATACAAAGCCAACAAAGCTTTTTTTTTTTTAGTCTATTCAATTTTTTCTTCAGTCAAACTTTGCCAGGCCTGCAGAGCAAATTACGTCAATGAATTATCTAATCCTGACAGAAGAAAAAAAAAAGATGCATTCCGTTTATTCCCAAATCCATTTTATTTGTTAGCGGATCACCGATAATCAAGCCACGATTTTTTTGCTTGCATCGACGCAGAGTTTTGGCTCAGTGCCAGAACTAAAAATTTAAAGCAATGCAGCTATTTGTTGTCTTTATTTATTCATCTATTCATTCATTCATCTTCTATACCCGCTTAGTCCCTAATTTGGGTTCACGGGGATCTGCTGAAGCGTATCCCAGCCGTCTATAAAACGGCAAAAGGCAGGAGGGGTACACCCTTGACAGGTCTCCAGTCCATCACAGGGCCACACACACACTCACACTTACCACGATGAGCAATTTAATACCACCAATCAATCTAACATACATGTTTTGGGACTGTTTTAGGAAACCGGAGAACCCGGAGTAAACCCACGCAAGCACTACACAGAAAGGCCCCTGCATGGGAATCGAACCCGGGACCTTCTTGCTATGAGGCAACGGTGCTAACCACTAAGCTATATTTGGTCTTTTTTTTCTAGATATTGTATTGTATGAGGTCATATTCTATTGTACAAAGGGGTATTTGCTTGATCACGGAACTGTGGGCTTGAAGAAAAGACAGTCTGTACAAGAATATATCATCAGTCCACATCCCCCTTACAAAACCGCAAAACTATGGGTCATTTTTTATTTCATGGATGGTGCAGTTTACATGCCTGATATTTTCTTCGTAGACTCTCTTTGCCTTGGCGAGCTTTTCCGAGCCAGCTTATATCCAGAGAAACCGGCTGAGCCGCTGACTCCATCCACAGTGCAAACATCCGTCTTGTATGGATACGTTCCCAGAACCCAAAAATTTCTGACAACAACCCATGAGGTGTGAAGTGTTCAGGTTCTATAGAGCTTATGTCATCGAGATGGAGTTTATTCGGGATATCAAGACGGGTCCTGATTAAGGCACAAGACAATCAAAACAATGGAAGCATGTGGTCCATCAGTCCAACACACACACACACACACACACACACACTAAAAAATAAAGGGAGGGGCTCTGAGACCATCACCTTGGCTTTGTTTTCAGCATTAGATTACCAGCAAAGCCCAGTCTGCTAAGAAGAATACACACAGTCTCAATGGTTCACTAGCAACACGAACAACAAACTAATGTTGTCTATGGGGGACACAATGTCACAGACAGCAGCAAATCCACTTCGATTAGCAAGGACACACATGTCAAAGTCTCGTCCCAACTGGGTTCAGGTTACAAATTAAAAACCGCTTCATTATATTAACCATCTTCATTGGTGGTGAGGAAGAAAACACACTTACCACCATTCCGGGATCCAGATCAGTGAGGATCAAATCGAGTCGTTTGTCTGAAGATAACGGTCCACGGTACGATCGGAACGAAGCTCCTTCTTTAACTGACGACATGAAGCGAAGTTTTTTCTTTTACATTTTGATCTCGACTGCAATAAACTCGACCGCTATCTGAAATCGCTGAGGGAGGAGGAGGAGGTAGAAGAAGAGAAGGAGGAGGAGGAATGATCAAAAGGAGGCGAGGCGAACGCCTGTTTAGAGTGTAAACGGCATGATGTTGTCCAGGATCTTTAGTATTTCCTTAAACAATCCGACGATTGTTGTGAAACCGGTTTTACATTCGCCATTTTTCCCACAGCGACTGCATGGTTACAGC
>VCAZ01000005.1:9388078-9430578 GCA_005784505.1 Bagarius yarrelli
TTCATGGCTAAAATCTTCGCTTATGCTTTACATACATCCATACGTGCTTGACATACAGTGTGAACAGTTATAATGCACAGACCTGTTTCCCACTCAGCCAGACTGGAATCCTCCCAACTGACGCCTGCAGCTGTTCGGATGCATTTCCTCACCTTCTCCTGTTTTCCTTTCTTCTTATCCTCTGCAATACTTTCGGGTGGCTACAAGAGCAGGGAATTACAGTTACACATGGTCGTCGGATGCACACAAACAGCAAAAAAAAATGCAGTATATAGTGTTTCATTTTTCAACTGAGAACTTTTCTAACTGTTCCCACAGATGCTTGATCAGATAGGAGGCCACGTCACCGCTCAGATTTCTCTCATCTTCCATCAGATGATTATTTAGCTTTGCAGTGTACAAGGGAGCAGTATCCTTCTAGAAGGGGCTACTGTTGTCATGACATTGGACATTGCGATATTTTGTTTTTCTGCGATATGAAAAAAAAAAAAAAATTCACCGGATGACTTGAAAGGACTTTATTATTTTGG
This sequence comes from Bagarius yarrelli, assembly GCA_005784505.1. Taxonomy (NCBI): domain Eukaryota; kingdom Metazoa; phylum Chordata; class Actinopteri; order Siluriformes; family Sisoridae; genus Bagarius; species Bagarius yarrelli. Next base: position 9,388,609 of record VCAZ01000005.1, read on the forward strand.
AATGATTAAGGTGATTTTGTGAGGGAGGGAGTCTGTGTAAAATATAATACACTAATTATAATCATAGATAAATACAATAGAATAAGAATGTAATTGAAATAAAGTGTTTTATGCTTTTCTGGACAATCTTCACCGTATAAAGCTATAAAAGTGGTTGTTTCTTGAGTCTAAATTCTTTAAACTTGTTTTACACAGTAACAGACCGTAAAACAATGTGCAAATGCTAAACTTTTATTAAACTTTGCAATTAATCCACAGATCACGTGTGTTCTGAATTGTGGTGCAGTCAAATATAATCCCCACTCGACATCACACATCCTGTACTGTGAGTATTGCAGATGTACACATTGCAAAATCGATGCTGAAACCAAATAACAGCCACTTAAATCCCAGGGTGTTTCCTGACAAAACAATGCCCTCTCATGATGCCATCAGTTCCCCAAGCAAGCACTGACTTGAATTAGATTAGATTAGATTAGATTCAACTTTATTGTCATTGTGCAAGAATGTACAGATGTACAGAGCCAATGAAATGCGGTTAGCATCTAACCAGAAGTGCATAAGTGGCTTATTGACAATAAATATCAGGGTAATAAATAGGGTATGGGGTTGATAGTTACAGAGGTGGGGGTAAATAATGTACAGAGGTATATGGATAGAATATAGAGGTGTAACAATAGATAGTTATAGATTGTGCAAAGATGCATAATGATAGGTAGTGCAGTAGTAATTAAAATACTGTATATCAGCTGTTCAGTGCAGAAACAGCCGCAGGAAAGAAGCTGTTTTCCAGTCTGTCTTTTTTGTCTGTTTTTCAGTCTTCAGAATGACTCGAATGATATGAAATGAGCGCAATATTCACCTTGAACAATTTCAACTTGAAAATTCGCATAACATGTTGTCGAGAAGCCAATCGGCGAAGAACTATTAACACATCCTGTTGCATTATTCTATCTTTCTGTGGACACATTGATATGTATGTTTCACAAATAAAAACGTGCGCCAAGTGACGCCAAAATGAAATCCCGCAAGTTAGCAATAAAAATATTTACATTGCGTTTGGTTTGCACACAGCAAATTCTCATGTGCCTAATTTTCAGCGTAGCCTCTCTGATTGGTCTGCTGTTTTGTAAAATCCCTGTTTACTTCGTCTGCATCAACCAACTAACATTATGTTATTTTATAGGTTAAGTACAGTAGCACGTTAACTAACTGAGTATCCAAATTACTAGGCACCACACTGGACTGATAAACTTTTTTTTTTATTTTTGCCGTCTCATTACACTGATTTATTTGTCCACAGCGCATACCTGCAAATGTCATGTGTTGCTTAAAACAAATTCAGTACCTCTGGGTGTACAGGCTCCGGCTCGGGCATGCTCGGCCCGATGATGCTGTCGTCCATGATGCTGTCCTTCTTGGCCTCCAGAAGCCCGGCTGCCATCACAGCTGCCTGCTGTTCAGCTACTGATGCTGCAAGCTCCTCCTGCCAATCGAAACCAACACAGAGAAAAGCATTAACAAAAACAATCTTATGCCATCAGATAGCTTGCTCACTGTTATCATGATGCCATCTTAGAAAAGTGTTTTGATCAACAGCATGATTTATTTATTTAGTTAGAGTTTATTGCTATATCAGCTTCAGTGGCAGGAACGGATAACATAAATAAATAAATAAATAATCTTTTAAAAGTTCCTCCGGATAAAAAGCGTTGTCTCATAACATTAAAAATGGGGCATTGTAAAAGTATAAGTATTACATTAGTGTATTGATAATAGTTTACCATGCGTGCTTGTCTCTGTGCTCTCATGTCTGGTCTTTTGGTGGCAGGTGGTGCAGTGTAAACGGTGGGGGCTGCCTGTATAACGCTGGGGGTGACTTTAGGTGGTGCATGCGTCACTGGCCGAGGTGGAGCAGTCACCATTGGGGACATGGTGTCAACCTGCCAAAAGAAAAACTGTTTCAACCTGTTGCATTCATTTCTGCAGCTACTTGATATTAGACAACTACCTTTATTGGAATGTGTTAATTGACGTAGTTAAAACCTAGAAAAAAAACCAACCAATATTATATAAAAGATGAATTTAAATTGGTTAAAAAGAAAATTTTGCCACATGGCACAAGCCCTTTTATTTAATTATTATAAATTTATTACATTAACAATGCACTCAATGTAAATGATTCATTTCTTTTATAAAAATAAAGCTCCTTGCATCAAGTTTTGCCAAAATGTTTAGAAATTGTAGAAAAAACAGCTCATATAATTAAGCAAACACCATTTAGGTTTGAAAAATTCAGATTTATTCATTTTTACGATTTTACGATAAAACTAAATCGTTTTATAGGTGTGAAATAATTTCCGGCATCTCCTGTCTGTTTTATACTACTGACAGGTCAGCAATATAAGAATGAACAGCTTGTTTTTGTGCAATGGGAACACAAGTTCTTACCGGTGGAACTGGGTTAATGGGCCCCATAGGCGGTCCGATGGAAGCCATAGGGTGCTGAGGGGGTCCAGCCATCGGGGGTGCCATCATCATTGGTGGTGGCGGAGGAGGGCGGGGCATCGGAGGTGCCATCATACCCTGAGGTGGCGGACCACGCATCATTGGCATTCTCTGTCCGCCTGAGAAAAGGGTTACAGGATTATACATAAATGAGATATGTGCAATCTGTACCCTCGTCAAGACCACATCAGTAGCGTTGTTGAATAGTTACCCGGTCTTTGTAGGATATGTGGAACAAACGCAGGTCTCATCATTGGTGGAGGCTGCACTGCAGGAATGGCTTAAAAAAATATCATGTTACTTTAATGCTGCGATGTAACTTAAGGCAATGCAAGGATTGGTTAATGACTTACCAGGACCAACAAATGCAGGAGGTGGAGGTCCGACTAATGTAGCAGCTCTAGCCTCCAAGCTCTGCTGGACCTGTAAGATGGAGACAAACATCATTATAGCAAATTATAACCAGATCGGAAAAATGAGACTAAATCAGCAGATATGTTTCCTGTTCATTTTAGACATAAACCTTAAACTATTAAGCAGGATTAGAATTTTAAGAGCAACTTTTTCGACAAAAAGCATTATACTTTACTGGCTGGATTAGAGACTAGTATTATGAAATGCTATTTTATTAGCAGCAGTTTGAATGACATAACAGCCAAATCTTAATGAATGGTTGTAGTTATGCCTCATATCTGTCTTAAAAACTTAAGGGCTGCATTTACACTGCATGTATCGTGACAATTCTGATTTTTTTTTCCCCCTCAAATGTGCCACAAATGGGATATGACCATCGACCATGTAAGCAGAAAAAAAACAAATCACATGGCTTCTGATATTTTCATATCGGTTTCAGGCCTTAAGTGTATATATAGCGATATATACCGTATAACTAGGTGCAACTGTGTATTTTGATGTTTACTATTTTTCTTTATTTAAAATGTCTCCGACCTTTGAATATGCTGCAAAAGCAAAATACTGAATAATCATTCTGTCTTTGTCCATTGATTATTGCACCGTTTTTACTTTCTTTTCTGGTCAGTATGTCTACATTGGGTTGTTTTGTTATGTGTAGTGTAAATGCAAAAATGGGATATGGGTCAGTTTTAAAAGATGATGTAAGCCGGTCAGCAAAAACAATTGGATAGTCACAAAAATCAAAATTGGGCATCAAGATCTGCAGTGTAAATGCAGCCAAAGGGGTAACCTGGAGGTACCATTGCTTACTTACAGAATACAGAATTTACTGGACGTGGTTGATGGGTAAGAATAATAAACAAAGAGGCTGGGATTCAACTTCACAACCTTTTATCAAGTAGTTCACCGCCTTACTCACTATCACTGTGTGTGTGGTTTATATGATGTACCTGTTGGTAGGTGTTTGTGCCTATGATAGGCCGGACCACCGGCAAAGCTTGTACAGCTGGCATAGCTAGAGCCACTGGAACAGCCTCCATTACAGCTGGCCGTCCTGCTGTCACAGCCACCGGTCCTCCCAAAACCTCCTGTTCGAACCTAATAATGAGGATATCATTCCCACAGGTTTAGATACCGGAATAACATTGCGAGACAGAAAATAGAGGAAAGGCAAACTACTCACAGCGCCATCTCTGCCTCCATCTCCTTGAGGCGCTCCTCGCCTGACTTTAGCGCCATCATGAGGGACTCCTAGGAAAGAATGAGGGTCAAAAGCCAAAACATTTAAATTAACAAATAGGTTTGCTTATATTATATAAGCAGCCAATCTTAAAGTTGTAATTTTACGCTGAAGATAACTGGGATTGCGATTAAAAGATTTATGCGTAATTTATTTTATATTAAATTAAAAAATGGGGCAAACTTTGGATAGAACAAAAAAACATGGTGGTGGTAGCAGGCTTACATAAAGTCTCCTTAAAGACTTATTTAATATTTAATAATGAAATAATGACGGTAGTAGAATTAATACATAAATTTATAATGTACATTAAAAAAACACTTTTATAACAATTACAGCAGGGGAAATTGTGGAAAGTTCCAGACTGGCAATGAGAGAAACCTGTGGTGATGAAATCACGCTACATATCGCGAGACTACACGGGATTACCCCAAAGACTTAAATCTTCACGTCCAATTTTCTACTTTTCTGTTTTATTGTATTTATTTATTGGTATTTAGCATCTTAATGCCTAAAATATCTAAAAACATGCCGTTAGGACATTAATAAAATAAATATAAAAGGGAAGCATTAAAAACAGGCGGTAATAATGTCGGTGCTCAATGCTAGCTTAGCTGTAATTACCTATTTCTAGCTATGTCCAGACTGGCTGGTCGAACCATATGCTGCTAAAAACGTTACATATACATATAGGCGACTATTTCTAATATATTCTTTAAAATAAAACATTTAAAAAATCGTCAAAAAAAATAACTGGTATCAATTTAGCATAGCTACAGTTAGCAATCTTGCTAGCCAGCTAACACGTTTTAAACGAAAATCACTTGCCTGTAAGCGTTTACAAACAAAATAATTTCGTGCGTAAGGTTATATTTAAGAGGGAAAAGATAGTTTTTTACCAAACCTTTAATATTCCAAGAAATAAAGCAGATTAATGAAAGAAACACGGTTAGAAAGTCGTCATACTTCTTCTTCAGTGGAATGAATGGCGTCTATTAGGTCAACATGACGCCATCTGTCGACAGAAAGGTAAAATTACGCCTTTACAAATTTGACCCCCAAAAAACTTTGGGGGTATTGCAAAGTTGTTTAGGGGGTAAGAGGAGGCATTAACTACGCAAACCATTGCATTAAATAATATGCAGCAGTTCACAAATCAAATTTGCCCCTACTCACGTAGTCAGTTTCTATTTATGTCCTGCAGATATTCACAACCTAACCCCCCCCCCGCCCCCCCCCACACAGGTTAAAGATGTATGACATATAACATTTCAGCCAAACCAGTTATAAAGAGGGAACATTTCTATTACTATAAATAATTCTAGCCTTAAAAATATTATTTATTAGAATTAGTATGTACGTTCATTAATCTTCCTGAACAGTGTAAACGAGTTATATTCAATATTCAGCTTGCTACATAACTACATGCCATTAATGTGTGTGTTTATCAGCAATCCTAAACCCCTATAATTGCTTTCGTAGCTTATAAAATTCAATTTCCATAAACAGATTTTTAGGTTTCCAGGTTTAAGGTTGCATCTTTTAGTCACTAATCACTAGATTTGTCTTTATTGATAGGACAGAGAACGAGTGAGGGGGGGACAGAAAGGGACCCTAGCCAGAATCGAACCTGGGTCACCAAAGCACAACCACACACACGGGTGCTAGCACCTTAACCCACTATACCGTCACCGATCATATTTTGTAAATGGGTGTGGTTAATTTGATCATGTTATTAATTGGCACCCCATCCTAGGTATCCCTCACCTTGTGCCGTCAGGTATTGAGATTTTTAAGTAGTATCATATAGGAAGTGGTAGCTCAGTGGTTAAGGTGTTGGACTGCTAATTGGAGGATTGGGGTTCGAGTCCCAGCACTATTAAGTTGCCACTGCTGGCCCCTGAGCAAGGCCTTTAATTGCTCAGGTGTATAAAAGTAATAAATGTACAGTAAGTCACTGAGGATAAGGGCGTCTGCCACAAATGCTAAAATTACATGAATATATTTTGGTTCTATTTATATATTTATTTATATTCTCAGGTTGAATTTAGACAGGATGTACCATTAAGTTGCACACTTATTGAAAAGAAATCCACACAATCACACACAAGACTTGTGAAAAGTTAAATACAAAATTTTATTTGCAGGTGACATCATTTCCTGACCAGAAACGCATTTTAATTCGAGATTAACTTTACAATCAGTGGTAAACAAGTTCAGGTACCAATAAAGTTTTCATTCGGATAGTTTGGTCTGGCATGAGTTTTCAGGATCTAGTAAAAAGTCACTGCATCTACTTTTTATATTAATTTTTTTTTTAATGAAATTAAAGCTGATACTGATCATTAATTAAAAATAATACAGGGCCAGTTTTTCAGTATAGGGCATAATATCTAAAACTATCCCGGTCCCCTTTCTCCCCCCCACTGGAACCCAGACATCCATCCATCCATCCATCCATCCATCTATAGATCAGTCATACAGCTTAAAAATAATTTTCTTTTAACTTTATATACAAAAACATCCAGAATCGTAAGATCTAAAAAAAGGAACCAGTGTAAAATTAAAAAAACAAAAAAAGGAGAAAACATATTGCAATATTGCACATACTTGATCGATTCAGATAGTTTTACTCCTGTGATGTGAACCTGAATCTTCAGCTGGTAAAATTATCATTTAATACATGCTTAATTTAATATATTGTAAATAAAAACATTTTATTAAGGGGTAAAACAAAATTGTTTTATGAAAATAAGTTTTTTTAGTGGTTCTAGATTCTGTCTTTCTCAACAGACCTTTAGTTCTGCATATGTCAGATATAGAATGTTCTAGATTTTTCTTTTTTTTTTTGAAGTGTTTTAAATAAAAAACTATTGTGGTACTCAGTGTTCTGCTGTAGATACTGTGTTTATCATACACAGAAACAATGTGTGTGTGTGTGTGTGTGCTTATGTCTAGGGGTGTGTAGGCTAGAGGCGGGCGAATCCAGAGTCATATATATATATATATATATATAAACTCGTGATTTATGAATCCTTTCCTTCATTCATTCGGAGTCCTAAATTATCTTGTTGCTAACAAGGAAAAAGATAAAGACAGACTGAAAAAATGACAAAATTTAGTTGTCTTACGTAGTTAACTGTAGGACTGTGTGGTCAGAACCATTAAAGATTCAAAAGAACGGGTACTGATTCATCTGAACCATTTGATTCAGCGGCTTCGTTAATCAATTCATTGTGTGAAATTCATGAGTCCAAGGATTTGGTGGATTCTAAGGATTCATTGACTCATGAATCCAAGTATGTGTCGGATTCATCGATCCATGAGTCCAAGGATTCCGTGGGTTCTAAGGATTCGTTGAGTGCCCTCTAGTGGAAGGAACGTGGCAAACGCATTCAGAATCCCTACTGACCCAAGCGACTCAAAGGAATCACGAGACTTGATTCTGAGAGATTCAAATCTGTAAATGGATTCAGATTTCTCATCTCTAGGATAAGAAGATTTTCAGCCCTATGAAATCAGTTCTAAAGAAGATTTAGGAGAGCCCATCTTACAACTCATAGAAACGTTCATCAGTGTTAAAGTTGTTAGTAGAAAGTGAGCTGTGCTTCTGGGAATGACTGTCGTCTGTGTTTCTAACACAAAAATTGGGATTCCTCTCTCGCCGTTCTTAACTGCTGGTTCTTTTTCCACAGCCTGAGAGAGATCTGAGAAGAAAAACGACCTCAGAACCAGAAACCCAGGCCATGCCGGATTCAAGTAAAGTTTGCCATGTGACAGTGTGAGCCAGCTCACAGCTCCCAGTGCATCGTGGGAGTGAGGGTCAGACCGTGAGTTTATGCTTCAAGTGTCTATCAAAGCTCGCACACCGTCTTTAGAGCTCTTTCTTCCACGTTCTCCTTTTTCCTCTTCTCTCATTTATGCGTCTGTCGATTTCTCAGCCGTCAGTTGCTCCTGGTCCGAGACGTTGTCGTCTTTCGGTGGCCGCGCTCGATCGAAAAAGCCGCACTGAGAGGAGGAGAAGAGGGAAAGATGAATATAAATAAACGGCGTGGAAGACAGTGTATGTGTGTGTAAATTCATTTGGAATTCTATTAACCCCTTCAATGCTGCATTATATGAAGAAAAGTATCGGAACACATAACTATGACATGCAGATGTTTTTTGAAAATTTTATTCCAGATGTAGTCTCGTTTGTCCACCTATAATTACCCCCACATCTGAAATACTGGTGATGATGTAATATATATATATATATATCTATATATATATATATATATATATATATATATATATATAATTAAGTTGTAAGGTTTGCTTTGAAATTCTCAGTTATTAAAAATGGTTTTGTTTTGCTTGTATGTGTAAGTGTGTGTGTGTGTGTGTGTGTGTGTAAGCGAAGATACCTCACCTTCCACATAACCAGTGTTAGGATGGCGAGCACCAGCAGTCCCAGTAGGATGGCCAAAATAATTACCCAGAGGGGGATGGCAAAGGACAGATCAGGAATCGCCCATACCACGTACGTTCCAATCTACACACACACACACACACACACACACACACCACACACACACAAAAAACAACCTCTAAGCATCTGTGTAGATCAAAAAGTTTACCCACAATGCACTCACTGTCCCGTGGGGGACCTAGTTGAATGTGATCACTTAAATAAATGAGATAAATGGCAGAAATGTAAATGTGTAAGCACTTATTTAATATTGTAATTGGAGAATCTGAAATTTCTCCATTCTATATTTAAAAAATTATTAATTTTTTGGTAAAATTCTATTCCAGGTGTGGTGTCGTTCTTCCTCCTATATTAATCTCCACACATCTGGAAATGCCATTCGAATGTGGAGGTTGACTGAGGATTATTTAGCCAAAATAATAACTGACGTAAACTATAATTTTTCTAATTGTAAGGTTTGATTACAGTACAAGCAACATAATATTATAACGATATAGCATTAGCTATTAGCATGCCGGTTAGCATCAAGAATTGGCAACAAGGAAAGAGGAAGGAAGAAGAAGGGAGACGAAGAAAAAAATGAAGAAAGAAGAAGGATGACAAAGAAAAACGAAGCAAGTCGAAGGAAGACGAAGGAAGACGAAGAAGAAGAATAAAGTCGAAGGGAGATGAAGGAAGAAGAAGGAAGACGAAGGGAGACAAAGAAAGAAGAAGGGAGAAAAAGGAAGACGAAGGAAGCCATTACCACTTCAGAACATCAACATGAGACAAGGACTAAATAAAACACAGGGGAACATATATACACACACTGACAGGGGAGAACAGGCAACACCTGGACACAAGTGACCAATAGCAGGACAGGGGACGGACACACAAAGCACATGGCTAGGAAAATAAACAAAAGAACTAAAAGTTTTGTTGCCATCTGGTGCTCATGAGGGGAAACTTCACCCATGACCATTACACATATCAAATCTTCATTTTTTCCTAAGTTCTACATACATTTAGTTCCTCCAGAATAATGTGGGTTCTAAGCATTATATCTTCGGACCTGCTAAAAGGGTCAGAATTGTTGACATTTCCTCATTTAAACCCCAGGCGGACTTTTTTTATGTGTTTATTCAATTTAAACCTGTAATTTCATTCTCCAGTTCCAAATTTCTGCCTCTCTACCTCTACACACACACACACACACACACACACACTTACCGAGCTGCTTTGCTGGGGCAGGGTATGTGGTTTAATGAGGTACGGCATGCCCGTTACTCTGAAATACACGGTAGAGTTGACGACATAGTGGTCGTTCTGCCTCTGTGAGAGGAAAAAACGTTTTAGGTAGAAGAAATTATAACATAATATGTTAGAGTAACATTTATACTCTATATTTAATGCTCAAAGGACATTAAAATTAAACGCACATTTAGACAAAGATTTCAGATCATTTCAAGTAAACTGACTGTATATGACATCATGGATCAAATGAGTTCTTTAATCTGATTGGTAAGGAGGTGGCGGTTGGTGGTGGTGTTAACATTGCAGAACTGCAAATAGCTGACGGTGATGAGGTATCATTACTGCTAGCTTAAATATTAAAAACAGAAATATTATGGACTGCAGTAAATCTGGGTTTATAATCGGGAATTAAGTAATTATTGGAATTAATTTTAATTAATTAATTAATTATCAAAATAATTCAGCTATTTACTGTATATCATATAGGATTTAGAGATGAGAGCGGTAATACTAATGTTGTCCACTGGAGGAAGCCCAAAGCCCCCTTTCTCTCTCTCTCTCTCTCTCTCTCTCTCTCTCTCTCCTCTTCTATAATATCCTTGGATCTGTTTAATACTCATCAGAGATAAGATTAAAGGCGCTCCGGTATGACGAGATTAAGCTTAATTAAGTCATGTGAGTCACCGGTTCAGGATTGAAACAAGTCACGTTACCAATCATCTTTTCAGCATTAACACATGGTGAACATTATCTCCTCTTCCTCACTATCAGCATCTACGACTGACTCAATCGTTTCATTAAGGGTTTAATCAGGAAGACACATATTGTTATTACAAAGCCTTGAAATTATTTATTTACTTTTTCTGGAATCCAGATGCTCAATCAGAGTGAAGTAAAGTGTATTTTATTGAAAGGCCCAAAAGAAACTTTGCTTTAAATTCAACAGTCATTGTATTTTATGGTATTGAAGAAAAGCTATAAACTCTCTAGTGAAAGAGACTTCAGGAACTAGAAACTCAAATCCTTCATCATCAATATTAATAGTGATACAATATGTTTTTTTCTTTCCTTTCTTTCCCTTCCCTTTTCATTTTTCTTCCTTGTCTTTCCCTTTGCTTTCCCTTTTATTTTCTTTCCCTTTCCTTTCCTTTCTTTTCCCTTCCTTTCTTTCCCCTTTCATTTCCTTTCCTTTCCTTTCATTTCCTTTCCTTTCCTTTTATTTCCTTTCACTTTCTCTTTCTGTTTCTTTCCTTTCCTTTCTTTCCCCTTTCCTTTCTTTCCTTTCTTTTCCCTTCCTTTCTTTCCCCTTTCCTTCCTTTCCTTCCTTTCCCTTCCTTTCCTTTCCTTTCCTTTCCTTTCCTTTCCTTTCCTTTCCTTTCCTTTCCTTTCCCTTTCCTTTCCTTTCCCTTTTTCTTTATCTTCCCTTTTCCTTTCTCTTCTTGTCCTTGTCTTTTTCTCTTACTTTTTCTTTTCTTTTTCCTTCTTTTTTCCCCTTTCCTTTCCTTTCCTTTCCTTTCTTTTCCCTTCCTTTCTTTCCTTTCTTTTCCCTTCCTTTCTTTCCCCTTTCCTTTCCTTTCCATGTTTTCCCCCCTTTCCTTTTTTCCTTTCTTTCCTTTTCGCTTTCCTTTGTTTCCTTTCCTTTCCTTTCCTTTCTTTTTCCTTTCTTCTTTTTTTCCTTTTTTCTTTCCTTCCTTCCTTTCCTTCTTCCCTTTCCTTTTCCTTTCCTTTCTTTTCCCCCTTTTTCCTTTCCTTTCCTTTCCTTTCCCTTTTTTCCTTCTTTTTTTCCTTTTCCTTTCCTTTCCTTTTCCCCTTTCCGTTCTTCCTTTCTCCTTTTTCTTTTTTTTTCCCCTTCCTTTCCCCTTTCTTTCCTTCCTTTTCTTTTCCCTTCCTTTCTTTCCCCCTTTCCTTTTTCCCTTTCCTTTTATTTCCTTTCCTTTCTTTCTTTCTCTTTTCCTTTTTTCTTTCCTTCTCCCGTTCCTTTCCTTTCCTTTTCTTTTTCTTTCTTTTCCCTTTCCTTTTCTGTTCTCTTTAATCTTCCTTTTCCATTTCCCTTTCCTTTCGGTTCTTTTCCTTTTCCGTTTCTTTTCCCCTTCCTTTTCTTTTCGTTCGTCCTCCCTTTTTCCTTTTCCGTTACCTTGCTTTCCTTTCTTCCTTTCCTTCTTTTCTTTTCCTTTCTCTTGTCCTTTTCCCTTTTTCCTTTTCCCTTTGTTGTGTTTCTTTCCTTTCTTTTATTCCGGCTTTCCTTTTCCTTTCTCCTTTCCTTTTCTTTACTTTTTTTCTTCCCCTTTCCCTTTCTTTTGCTTCTTTTCTTTCCCCTTTCCTTTCCTTTCCTTTCTTCTTTCCTTTTTCCCTTTCTTCCTTCTTTCTTCTTTCTTTCCTTTTCCCTTACCTTCCTTTCCCTTCCTTTTTTCTTTCCTTCCTTTCCCCTTTCCTTCCCTTCCCTTTTCTTCCTATGCTTGCTTTTTTCTTTTCCCTTTTTCTTCTTCTTTTCTTTTTCCTTCCTTTTTTTTTTCTTTGTCTTTCTTTCTCCCTTCCTTTTTCCTTTTCCCTTCCTTTTTTTCTTTCCTTTTTTTTTCACTTTCCTTTCTTTCCTTCTTTCCCCTTTTTCCTTTTTCTTCGTTCCCCTTTTTTTCCTTTTTTCCTCTTCTTCCCTCCCTTCTTCTTTTCCCTTCCCGCTCTCCTTTTTCCCCTTTTCTTTTTTCCCTTTTTCCTTTCTTTTCCTTTTTCTGTCCTTTCCTTGTTGCCTTTCCTTCCTTTCCTTTCCCGTCCCTTTTTCCCCTTCCCTTCTTCCCTTCCCTCTCCATCTTATTCCTTCCTTCTTCTTTTTCCCTTTCTTTCCCCTTCCTTTCTTAACCCTTCCCACCCCTTTTTTTTCCCCAATATGTTCCTTTGTCCGTAATGATTTATTTATAGTTTACGAGTAAACTTTTTAATGAATCGGCTGTGATGTACTGTGCTACTATAACTAAACCGGAAGACGGTGTAAACTAGAATAAAGGTTATACCGGTAAGTAATGTGTGACGGTTACTGTATACTAGAACTTAGAAACTCATATTTCTATACTTAGTTTGTATAGTATTACACTCGGTTAATGTTTACGCCAAACTAAGAAGAACTGTAGTGAACTGTTTGTGTATGTAAGTGTGTTTGTTACCTGTAAAAAGGTGTGAGCCCGAGTCTCGACCTTATTTTGGACCACTTGCACTTTGTCCTTGATCCAAACGGCTCACGATGCACTCCAGCATCAGGCAATGAATATTAGAGCAAGTCTACAAACACACACAGAAATCAGCTGTTGATGTTGTCAACATTACAACGTTTTTTTTCAGAAGAGTTCCGAATAAGAAAGATCACGCCGAACAGGACCACGGTGTCCGTCTGTCTGTTATCAAATTCAAATTGAGAATTTTGTCTTGTCACGTACAAAATTGTACCCAGTAAAGCTTTATATGAAATTTAAGATAAACATTCATTCATGGTGCATCTTCTATACAATCCTAATTTTTCCTAGGGATCCTTGGAGGTCGTCCCAGCCGTCTCATGGGTAAAGACAAATACGACCTGGAAGGTCACCATCCCATCATAGGAATAGACACTCACATTATCCTATGAGCAATTTAATCCCTTATTTTAAAGGAAACCGGAACCCGGAGTAAACATATCCCCCCCGCACGGAATCAAATCCACAAGAAAGGCGCCCTGCGAAAACGAACCTGAACCTTTCCTGTTAGGCACCAGTGCTAACCGCTAAGCCACAAAACACCGTGTAACCACAATAAGAAACTTTATAAATAGATCTGCGCCCTCCCCCAATAAGGAGTCAAAATATCAATGGGTTGAAAATATATAAAACAAAGATGTCTCAATGGAGGCCTCCCTCGATGACATAAATTAAGGATAAAAGTATAATACATGACGTGTAACAATTTTGTCTGGACAGCACCATCCCTATTTAAAAATAAAAAAAAAAAATAAATTATTAGTCATAGGGCCACATATAAATAATATTAAATATAAAAATAATAAAAATAATAAAAAAATAAGTGTTTAAAAAAAATCACCACTCCAATTGCGCTTATTCCCTAATTCGGGGTCACAGGGATCTGCTGGAGTCTATCCCAGCCGTCTCAATGGGTGAAAGACAGGAGGGTGACGACCTGGACAGGTCACCAGCCCATCATAGGGCCACATAGACACTCACACTTACTCCTATGAGCAATTTAGAATCAACATGTTTTTAGGAGGAAACCGGAGAACCCGGAGTAAACCTACGCAAGCACGGGGAGAACATACAAACTCCACACCGAAAGGCCCCTGCCCCGAAAATCGAACCTGGGACCTTCTTGCTGTGAGGCAACAGTGCTAACCGCTAAGCCACTGTGCTACCTTTAAACATTTATAAAATAAGGCACAATAAGGAGCAAAATATGTTTGCAAATAGATGAAAGATTCCAATTCGTATAAATTAAGAATAAAAAGGTTAGAAATACAGTGTGTGTTTTGTGTGTGTGTGTGTGTTTGTGATATACACATGTATTATACGCATGACTTGCTTGAGCTTTGCCTTATCTATTGCTGTGTCATACATGTCAACACTCACTGGTATGCAGTCTCTCTCTCTCTCTCTCTTTCTATCTCTCACACACACACACACACACACACACACACATGTAATTCCCCCAAAGTGCCCCTCAGATGGTACAGCAGACCCTCTTGTCACACATGTAAGTCTGTGTTTCAAACTCAGCCCAATTAACCTTGTACGACTTTTCTGCTCTGTTGTGCACTAGGGGACAGTGTAGCATGTTGTAAAGCAAAGTTTTCAGAACAAAAAAAAAAAAAAATGAGAAGATTTAATTCTAGCACAAAAAGGGGACAAGATTTTGGACAGGATTAAAATTTGTGCCTGTTTTTTTGCACTTGGAGCATTCCAGAGGATTCAATTTTAATTTACCATCCATTATCATAGCATTTTAGCATTAACATAGACTCGTAGCGATCAAAAAACAGTTTTGGGGTTCTGTTTTGCTTAAATTGCCCCCTAGTAATCTGGGTAAAAACTGAAATATTTAAAAAAAAATGATCAAGTGCAAATTTTAGCAAGAAAGTTAGAAGGTTGTAGAATTTTGCTATTTAAACTGACGTCGTATCCCAATATGACACTCGACTAATGATTATTAACAGAAGAGCGGCACAGGATTCTCTGTGCCGTGTGTGTGTGTGTACCAGTGTTTTGCTGCTGTAGCTCTGCATGGTGGTTACAGATCTCCTGCGACGAGTCGGTCCGCTGCTGTTACGCAAAAAGCCCAGTAGCTCTGGAGTGTCTTGCAAAGTGGACGTCTGAAAAAGAGAACAAATTAGGACATACTGTTAGAGACAATTTTATGACAGTGAGTGTGCTGGGAAGGTGTCCACAAACTTTTGGCCATAAAGTTATTGAATTGTGTCTAAATAACGGAATTGTGTCCAAATTATTGACATGAAATAAATCTACATGTCTTAGTTTGACTTAAGAAAATTCGAACCCTTATTATGCTTCATTCTCACCACCTCGAAACCCACAAGATATGATGATGATGATGATAATGATGATGAGCTCTTCGGCTCTACCTTCACCTACTTAAGAGCTGTGAGTCATATCAGCCCGACACATTGCGCAAATGGCCTGGGGAATGTCATCTGGGCAACACTCATTTGAGTGTGTGTGCACGTGTGCACTCAGATCAAAGTCCCTGAACGTCCCGTCCCTCTCTGAAGTTGCAGTTGTTAAAGTCAAGACATACTGCAGGGACTTTAAAGCCCCGTGACGCAGCACGAACCCGCAAACCATTAGAGAGACCTGAGATGTGTTTAACGCTTTATAGCCATTGCAAATAAAAGCCGAAACACAGCAAAGAGGTATACACATGTTCCATATGGGGGGAAAAAAACTGATCGGAAAAACAGATTTCTAAAGAAACGTGTGACGGTTTCTGTTAAATGTGTGCGGCCATATTTTTTTTTCCCTCACCGCAAAAAAAAAAGAAAAAAGAAAAAATTATAATCAAAATATAAAAGATACAAAAACTAAAAGTTTCCCTTTGGATATTAAGTTTACGATTAGGTTTAGAATTAAGGGTTAGGATTCCTTAGCTGTATTAATAAGGAGGTTCTCATAAGGATAGGAAAAGGGAATGTGTGTGTTCATTATGCAAGGTAATGAAAGAGACAGCGAGCTGAAATGTCCGTGCTTAATGATAAGATATAAAATGCACGTGTTCAGCCAGCTGGATGTGATTTTGGATTAAAGTGGCAGCTGGACTTCCTCATTGTCCCAAGAGGAAGGGACACGGCTGTCTGGCCTTGACTGGACTGGAACCAAACCCCTCCCTTGTCTTCCTTTAGTAAAATTAGTCATCGCCACATACTGACACTGTATACAGCAAAACCATACATTATATTCTGACTGGATTAAAAGTTAACCAAGATGTTAATCAGAAAATACATTAAAAACAAAAGCTTAACACTAAATTTCCTGCTTTCTAGGGGAGAAACCGCAAGCCTGGGATTTTATTTTGTAATTTTAACAAATTTAGACGGGGTTTAAAAAAAAAAAATGTGAATGTCACTTGATGCTAAAATCTACCCAGATCTTTCACATCTAACTTGCCAATAGCTATAAAGTCAACCTGTATAAAAAACTACTATAGTATTGTAGAGAAACTTTACTCTAGAACATGCAGTAACATTTTCTGAGGTAAATACTGTAGAGTTTTTGAACTTTATTGGAGTAACATTTTCATGCTGTGGTAATTAGTTGTTGTAATTCTCCTACACTTGTTATAATAACCCTACTATAGTAAAATAAACAAATGACTTAATTAATAACTAAAGTAAAGTTTTTCAGTACAAATCAGAGCAAAAATTATATAAAGTATTTTAACACATATTGATTAATATGTGTTATGTTGTACATTGTATTTCCTTGTCACAGTGAGTAACATCACAGACTCTGGATTCCAGCAACCGCCAACATCCACAAGCTTCCAATCACCAGACATTTATTTCAGCTAACCTGCTGCCTGCCATGTTTGTTTACTTCCTTGTTGCGGTGTCTGTTTGTGAGGCTCAATTTCCTATGAATCAGACCGATGCTAAGCGTTTCTATTTAGGCTCATTTTTTGGGGTGGGGGGGGGGAAGAGATCCCATTTGTTTTTAGATCTTTAATCTGTTTTTGAAACTAAAAATGAAATCGCTGTTTTGCCCTGTCTAGATTTTGCCTGTGGTGACCTGTGTTTTTGTATCAGACTTTGGACTTTAGCTGTGTTTGTATGTACGTTTCATTACTTTCGCATGTTTCAGTATTTTGGGATTATTTCTATTTTCTTTGACTGTTTTTTTTTTTTTTTTTTTATTACCTGTTCCAGTGTGTTTTGGCCCTTTTTCATTTGCCCACCCTTTCAAACTGCTATGTATTTGTACTCTTTGTCGCACTTTTAGCACAAAGCTAATACTTCATTAGACATTTGGCAGAAGCCCAATAATTATCTACATTTTTTTTATCCAGAGCGACCTTCAATTTATTAAATTTTTGTTTTAACAGAGCAGTTTAAAATCAAGGGCCTTTCTCAGGGGCCCAGCAGCGGCAACTTGTTGGTACTGGAAATTGAACCCATGATACTTTAAGTTCCAGACTTTTTTCCTACACATTTTCGGAAATTGTTTAACAGTTACTATTATTAAATTACAATAAAAATATTAAATATATTAAATTAAAGTTTCTATTATTATTAAATAGTCAATCCTGTCTATATGTCGAATGTGAGTGTGTGTTACCTCAAGCTCCAGTGGGTTCAGTGAGCCATTGATGTAACACTGTATGGGTCCGTCAGTGATGATCTGCATGGCATAAAGCAGATGCTCCTCTCGATGACGACTGGGCCATCCTACCTTTAAAACGGTGGCACTTACAGAACTTGGACCTGCGTTATACAACTGTGTGTGACAGAAAATAACTTATATAGTAAAAGGAAAATCACAATTTTATAACAATATATACTAGTTTATCATCACACCTTAACATTTTGATGTAATATTCATGTGACTCTGAAGACTTTACAAAAGGCAGTAAGCGCTGGCAGATAAAGTCAAATAAAGCTTTGTTAAGTCAAACGCACTAAAATGAGGCAGGTCACACAGCGCCTGGTTAACATTACGGCTAATTAAAACAATTAGTAGCTACATGACTGCATGCAGGAGACCGTAGTTTCTCCGGAAAACAAAGAGTTCAATTCTATTTTTCTTAACAAGCAAAAATGCTAATGAAATGAGCCAGGACATTCTAGGGGCATTTAGGGCATTTACAGTATTTGGCAGATGCTCTTATCCACAGCGACTGACATTTATCTCATTTTTACAACTGAGAGTTAAGGGCCTTGCTTAGGGACTCAACAGTGGTGGCTTGGAGGAGCTGGGAATCGAACCGACCGTCTTCTGGTTGGTAGTCCAACACCTTAAACATGAAATATTTATTGATTCTTATTTTAAAATGAGTGTCACACAAATTTCTTTATTGTAGTCGGACTTTTAGCAACAATACTACTGACTCTGGTTATTAATGAGGTCTTAGCCAGTGTGTGTCTGGGTGTTTTATAAGCAATCGTTTCTATTGGTCAGGATGGCTTTGATCAGACTGGAGCATGTGTATGTTTACTGTTTTGGGTTGCTCAGTTTAACGGAGCAGTGCCAATGATCTTTCTCTATTCTGGGAAGTAAATTATTTCCACATGTGATGGTATGTGTTTTTTCATTGGCTACTGCGGCCACTTGTGTATGTTTATGTGTGTATGTGTGTGTGTGTGTGTGTGTGTACATACTTCGTAGATATGTTGGATCTGAGGCCCAATATCATCCTCTCTGACTGGGTTCTCTTTGGGCTCCCAGTGTGGAAAAGGGAGAACTACTTGAGCTGGTAATGAGACACTAATTAAGAAAACAGAGAAATTGTAGAATTTTTATTTTTTATTACATTTATTACATATTTAAAATGAATTAATTTATTGATTCATCGTTAACAATTTCTGTGCAAGTTAATTGCCTTTCCATAAGTAGTCATAGATCCTGCAATAGGCCTTGTGTCCAGCATGAGTAAAATAAAATAAAATAAAACCACACACACACACACACGCACAAACATCACAATTCACATTGCGTGTACACCTACAGGTAATTTAATAGTTGTGTGTGTGTGTGTGTGTGTGGGGGGGGGCTTTACTAATATGTCACCACACATATCAATGGTAATCTTGTCAATAGGCTGGTGATATTTAATCAGTAAAAAAGTTAGTAAATAATTAATAAAAATGGTTTGTTTTACAGTGGTAAAATTCAACCACTAGTTGGCGTAGCAAAGGGCACAGTGAACGCTGTAACATCCGCCCAGCATCCCGTGTCCTACTCGATAGCTAGTCAGACATGTGCGTTAGCAAGTGGAGTCGTCCGATCTCCAAGGTAAATGCTGTACATTATACTTGATAAAACTGGTTTATTGCAGTACATCCTGTTGTATCGTTTTATATACAGTATTCATTAATTAAGTTTATTTATTTATTTGTAAAACTTTTTTCCGAACGGATTTATGGTATTTTCATTCATTTTAATAAGGATTAAACTCGTAAATTGAGGCATGACTGTATTTCTGTAATTCATGTAACTACTCTTTTGACTGTTTCATAAAAATCCCAATAATTTAATTCACTTTATAAATCAGTGTAAACTAAAAAAAATACAGGAAAAAAAAATCATTTTTATTATTAACTCAAGCTTAAATAGTTATGTGTTCTTACCCTCTGATGTCCACTTGCGCTCGTGCGACAACGTTGAGAGTCAAATTCACAAGGTTACTTTTCGGGTTATCTTTATTAGTGCTGAAAGACACAAACACAAATGCACACACAGACATATATAAATTTATTCGTATACCTATAATATGGAGATATATATTATTTATCCAGGACAGTAGTAGACAGTCTACCTCTGGCTGTAAATCTTCTTTCATTAGTGAATCGTTTGAATCGGAAAGAAATCACATTCTGCCACATGTGGGATGTTGTAGCTCAGTGGTTATAGTTTTGGACTGCTTACCATAAAATTGTGGGTTAAGTTTTAAGCAGCACCAGGCTGCCACTGCTGGGCCCTCTGCTGGGCCTACATTCACAACATTTGGTGGACACTTTTATCCAGACTGATTTACATTTTTCTTTTTTATACAACTAAGCAATTCGGTGTTGAGGGCCTTACTCAGTGGCCCAACAATGGTAACTTGGTAGTGGCGGGAATAGAACCCTGATCCTTCAAGTGGCAGCCCAACACCTTAACCATGCATAAGCTTGTCTGATAAGCTTCTGTAATGTCATAATATTAATCTACTCTTCCTTTTTTTATTAGACACATTCAAGATTTTTCCCCATCACATTTCTTCCCCAAAGACAAAAATTCACCACTGTGATTCCTTAGTTGTTGACTTTGGTTGACGCAACCCAAAAATATGACCCCTCTAGAACAGGAAAACGTCTTCTCCTTGATCACAGGAGGTTGTTTAAGAAATTAAAAGCTGCTTACTGCATTGATTAGGGTTGCCAGGTGAAGCTTAGTTAAATCCAGATAGTGATGTTTTTTTGACCACATAACTATTAGAATACAATCACTAGGGCAAATAAGGAGTGTTTGTGATATTGTAGGGCAGCACGGTGGCTTAGTGGTTAGCACAGTTGGTCCCAGGTTCGTGTCCCTGGCAGGGGTCTTTCTGTGTGGAGTTCGCATGTTCTTGAACTCGATTTCCTATCACAGTCCAAAACCATTGATGTTGGGTTAATTGGTGATTCTAAATCGCTTATAGGAGTGTGTGTGTGTGTGTGTGTGTGTGTGTGGCAACCTGTCCAGGGTGACCCCTGCATTTTGCTCAATGAAAACTGGATTAGACTCCAGCAGATTCTCGTGACCCGGATTAGGAATAAACGGGTATAGACAATGGTTGGATGATATATTGTATTATTTATGTATAAGGCGATAGTTTTAAGGGGAAATTGTACTCCTTTTACTTCATTTTTTAGAGAATGTGAGTGGTTTTTGTGAGTCAGCGGGTGTCAGAAAGGGAAACAGTCCATGATATGTCTATAAAAGTCCTTTGGGGAGTAGCAAGAGTTGTGTACTTACAAAGGCTAGTCGGATTACAACAATAGGGTTTTCAGTAGAGACTGTATTTGTGCCAAAGTTCTTCATGTCAACTGTCTCGCCAATCATTCCATCGAGACTTGACTAAATTCAAACTAACCACACACTTACACACATCATCCAAAGCATTATTATCTGCCCAAAAAGTACACACACAGACAGACATGACTAAGTCTAAAGCAGTGAAATCTGGAACTATTTTATATTAAAGGCAAATGAACATAAAAAAGCCAAAAAACACATGCAAACCAATACGCAAGCAGTAGTTACAGAGAAGCGCTAACAAAATATGCCAACACCACTAAGTTAGCAAAGCATCTAATTGACAGCTACCTGGACCTATATAAATCATTTCAAGCGGTTGGTAACTGTTTTGCATCTGTTTGCATTTCCAGACCATAGAAAAACACAAAGCCGCGCCGATCAAATAATTCGCTAGTAACTTTCAAGAACTTACAAATCCAGACAGAAAACAAATACACACACACAGTGCCTATTTATTGGATACCGTCCTTTGTTCCAGACTAGCTGGTCCAGGGATTTCAACACACAACAGGCTCTAAAGTGTACACAACGCCATGCCAAAAGCAATCCCTAAGCGACAGCTGTGCAGGCGTAAAAAAGCAACTACTTCATAAAACAGGTCTGGGGAAAATGGCCAGACCTGTTTAAGCTGACAGGAACCTGCTGAGCAAAAAAAAAAAAAAAATCATCTCAGAACCCAGAAGACATCAGACATCGATGTAGATGAGCTACATTAGCATTCATTAACCACATCCGGTTCCAATTGTGTTAGCTAGGAAAAGGAAAAACATCTCACGCCATGATAAAACATGTAAAGTAAATTTATATTTCCTAGCAAAATGTATCTCTTGATAAAAAGTACTCAGTAATTAGAATAAGATGTAAATGCATCTAAGATGCTGTATTATAAAGGATATTTGACTAGCTAAGGCTGCGTTTACACTGCAGGTCTTGATGCCCAATTCTGATTTTTGTGACTATATCTGATTTTTTTGGACGGCCCGCTTACATCATTTTTCAATAGTGGCCTGTATCTGATTCTCGCAATTATACCATACACAACAAAACAACCCAAAGTAAACATACTGACTACATAGTGTGAGTTTTCTGTTCACGCCGACAATTCCAACAAATATCTTGAGGCTGTTATTAATAGACTGACATTTTTAAAAGATATTTCTATAGGCATTGTTTTTTTCCCTAAGCAGATAGGACAGTAAGTAATATGTGTGTGTGAGATAGATAGATAGATAGATAGATAGACAGACAGACAGACAGACAGACAGACAGACAGACAGACAGACAGACAGACAGACAGACAGACAGACAGACAGACAGACGACAGATAGATAGATAGATAGATAGATAGATAGATAGATAGGTGGATGGACAATAATCAGAAATGCTTAGTGTCAGACAGACATTTACACAGACAGAGGATAGATAGAAGAGATAGATAGATAGATAGATAGATAGATAATAGATAGATAGATAGATAGATAGATAGATAGATAGATAGATAGGTGGATGGACAATAATCAGAAATGCTTAGTGTCAGACAGACATTTACACAGACAGAGGAATAGATAGATAGATAGATAGATAGATAGATAGATAGATAGATAGATAGATAGATAGATAGATAGATAGATAGATAGATAGATAGATAGATAGATAGATAGGTGGATGGACAATAATCAGAAATGCTTAGTGTCAGACAGACATTTACACAGACAGGACAAACAGACAGAGTAATAGATAGATAGAAGATAGATAGATAGAATAGATAGATCAGACAGGACAGATAGATAGATAGATAGATAGATAGATAGATAGATAGATAGATAGATAGATAGATAGATAGATAGAAGATATAGATAGATTAGATAGATAGATAGATAGATAGAAGATAGAGAGATAGATAGATAGATAGATAGGTGGATGGACAATAATCAGAAATGCTTAGTGTCAGACAGACAAAACAGACGAGTAATAGATAGATAGATAGATAGATAGATAGGTGGATGGACAATAATCAGAAATGCTTAGTGTCAGACAGACATTTACACAGACAGACAAACAGACAGAGGAATAGATAGATAGATAGATAGATAGATAGATAGATAGATAGATAGATAGATAGATAGATAGATGGACGGACGGACAAAGGGACGGACAGTCAGACAGACAGACAGATAGATAGATAGATAGATAGATAGATAGATAGATAGATAGATAGATAGATAGATAGATAGATAGATAGATAGATAGAGAAAAGAAGTATGGGATTGGTCCAGTCAGTACATCTGGAGTGAGACAGCACCAAATATGTCGACGCGCTACCCACTGCGTTAACGATAAAAAAAAAAAAAATTAAGATGGCCAACAGCAATCTGGTGGACAAGACCTCTTGAAAATGTCTTTCAAATAAGCTTATTTTAAATGATTTATTGCTTTACCATTTTATTTTATTTATTTATAAAATTAACTGTAATATGGTTATTATAGCAATGGCGCATTAAGTAGGTTTGACATTATTATTATATATATATTAATGTTCATATGTGTGACATCCACATATTTGTGTTAACTGTTTTTGTTTCTAAGACTCGGAGACTCACTTTATAAGCTAATGTGATTATTTTTGCCCGAAGTCTTAAGAATGCTGGTAGTTTAGCTTCTTTTTTGCTTTAATGCATTAACTTCTACGTTACCTAAATAATATTTTCTTACAAATCCTGCAGTTTCATGACTGCTGTGTCAGCATTTACCTCAGATCTATTAATAAATTACTTATTCATTGCGACTGTATAGCAGAATTACAGTCGAATTACTCTTAGCATTGACCGCTAGCCAGATTTTCTTCACAGTAACAATACTAATAAATAAGGTGAGCTTATATAAAGTCTTTTCACCAATACGGTGAACAGGAAGCTGTTAAAGCGCAGCTGCAGATCACAGTGACTAGCAGGTGGAAGTTTTATCAGTTAAATATCACATACAGAAAGACAACATTGTTCAGGAATTCATTTTCTCTCTCTCGCCTCCCTGCGTTTGTTTCTTCTCAGATGATAATGGGGAAGATTTCTTTGAACAGTCTTATGTACTTAACATAAACCACCTGTCATACACGTACATGGGCACACACACACACACACACACACACACACAAAGTAGAGTGTTTTGGGGTATGTCAAACCATAAGGAAGATTTGCCTCCCTGCCTTCCTGTAGATTAGCAGGATGCTATGCTTTTGCAACATGTGTGTGTGTGTGTGTTTAAACTAGAAGCAAAACAGGATTAAATGTTATTCTAGAACATTCTCACAAATGCCCCCCTAAAGAGTGGACAAGGACAAGCCAATGAAAGAATGCTTGGACATCTGTTAATTTGTGTGTGTGTGTGTGTGTGTGTGTGTGTGTGTGGGAGGGGCCTGAATATGCTCTTGTGTCTCAAGTCTTTCCTGTAGCAGGATGAATTTTTAGGAAATCTCTGTGTGGGGTGATGATGTCTGGCTGTAAGGCCCTTTTAAATGATAAATTTATGATACCAGGAGGAGAGAGAGAAAGGAAGAGAGAAAGAAAAAGCATAAGAGAGAGTAAGAAAGTGAGAGAAACAAAAAGAGTCAGAGAGTGTGTAGGAGAGAGAGTAAGAAAGAGTGTGTGTAAGAGATAGAGAGAAAGAGAGAGAAAGAAAGAAAGTGAGAGAGTGTGTGAGGCAGAAAGTAAAAGAGAGTGACAGAAAGAGAGTGTGTTTGAAAGAGAAAGAGAGAGAGAGAGAGAGAGAGAGAGTGAAAGAGTAAGAAAGAGAGCGCAGAGGCAAGTGAGAAAACTTTTTAAAAAAAAAAGAACCCAAAACATTTAAATTTTTTCCTTATGAGACAAAAGTCGATTTAAAAATGAGGCATTAGTAAAAAAAAGAGTAAAGAGTGAGTATCTCACCTGTGTATCTGCAGCTCAAAGCTAATGTGAGCTTCAGCATTTTCCAATCTCTGGACGGAAAACCGCAAACCAATAGACGCCTACAGACACAGAGAGAAAGGAACGAGGGATGAGGATGAATGAGACAAATAAAGGTGGTGTTTTATTATTATTGTTAGCACAGCAGTGTTGGTGACTCATTTTTACTGCTGCGAGACATCGTGCCATTTTACATAGTCACAAAGCAACAAACAGACGACACACATTTGATCACACGTCCTGTCTCTCTTTTTCTGTCTCTCTCTCTCACTGTCTAACTCTGCCCATATGTTGCACTTCATTAGCTGGACCACGATAACAGCTAACGAAGGCCAGCACTGTGGCTACAGGGTCTATGCTAATTACAAAAGCCTATAAACAGTCCCTTCCCCCTTTACCCCCTCTACCTCCTCCTGACACTCCCCACCCCCCGATGAAAACCCTGCACGCTACAAAGCCCGCTCGTAACCAAAGGGTGAGAGGAACAAGTGCTATTAAACTTAAAAAAAGCCGGTGCCTCTTTTTGTGGTTGCTGCACAAAAACGGCCAAGAGTCAGTAAAACGTCTGCAACCGGAACGCCACATTTCTCCACACGTATTTCATCAAAGCGTCGCCATTAATGAGAATCGGCTCGTATAGTTTTGTGGCGTCCGATTACGCTAATGAGACGATAACTTTCACTGAAGCGTTCTTTGCAGAACCTAAGATGTGTTAAAAGTTAAAAAAAAATTATTTGTTTAAGTATTTGGTGTAGCAGAAGTATAAATATTTTGATGGTCCGCCATGATTTTGATATTAATGCATATAAACACTGCTGAGTTGCTAAAAATTTACCTCATTATTACAAGTGAGCAATTACATGTGAAGAGTCCATAAATGGCAGGTTGGTGACCCTGGAAACTAGTGAAGTGGTAGCCCAGTGGTTAAGGTTTGATTCCCAGCGTCACCAAGTTACCACTGCTGGGCACCTGAGCAAGGCCTTTAACCCTAAATTGCTCAGTTGTATAGAAGAGAGTCACTCTGCCAAATGCCATAACTGTAAATGTAATGTAATGAAACTGATATCACAACCTTCCAATCAGGAGTCACCTACGACTCCAACTCCAACAGCTACAACTTTTAGTTATGCCACCCACAAGTAGTAAAAACACCTACTGGCGACTTCATAGTACATCGACTGGCCTCTTGCAATGATAATATATATATATCGTGCAAGAATGTGTGAATGATCATCCTTAATCCCAGTATTTCCAGTACCTATAATCTCTAATTCTAGGAGTAAAGAGTAAAATGGAAGTGTAGCCTGAGTTCCTTCGTCTTTAAGGTTAACCCAGGACACGATCCAGCCCCTTTCATCACTTAGGGAAAGGGTTGGGTTTGATCGAACTGTAGACACTTCCTCGTAAATGAATCCTTAAAGTATCAAAGGAAGTCATCACTGTCATCACTTATAGCTCAGCTGTGTGTCGTTAACATGCGCCGCTCCATTTGCGATATCTTTTTCCGATTGCATTCAACCAGAAGCATTCGAACTACCACTCTAGAGAGATGAGCTTGAAAAGCGTGGGTGATATTAAAACAATATGTCTGTTTCTGTATCGTTTCGCTTATGGATAAACAACAATGAGGACATTATTTGGGTTCATTTGGTCTGTTTGTAACCTACACTCAGAGAGAATATTGAGTGAAATATTCGTGACAGCTGAGGTAAAAAGCCTCCCATAACTTCAAAATTATGGCAGCACCGCAGCTTAGTGGTTTGCCTTACAGCAAAAAGGTTCCCAGGTCCATATTCCAGGCAGGGGTCTTTTTGGGTGAAGTATGTATGTTAGGCTGATTAGTGATTCTAAATTACCCATAGAAGTGTGGGATGGACTGCCTTTCCCCTGCCTTTCACCCAATTACAGCTTGAATAAACTTCAGCAGATCCCCATGACCCTGATTACAAATAAGTGGGTATAGACAATGGATGGAAGTGGTAGCGCAGTGGTTAGGGTGTTGGACTACTACTTGGAAGATTAGGGTTCGATTCCCAGCACCACCAAGTTGCCACTGCTGGGCCCCTGATCAAGGCCCTTAACCCCCCAATTGCTTAGTTGTATAAAATAGATAAACATAAGTCACTCTGGATAACGGCATCTGCCAAAAGCTGTAAATGTATATGGACGGATGGACTTTAAAATTTACTATACAAACTGAACCAGTCAGTACGTCTAAGCAATAGAGAGATCCTTTATAAAACTAGACGTGTCTTGCAATAAACATGTCTACATTTGTTTGAAACAATGCTAAACATTTTAGCAAATTCCAATCTGAGCCAGACTCATGACTTGCTCCAGGGACAAATATTAACTGCTTCAATATCATGATACACATTAAACCAGGAGTGAATGATGGTGTAATGGTGAAATGGTGAGATACAGAGCACATGTCATCCTCATAGTTACTGTTCAGAGTGTGTACCGGGAGTAAAAAACAGACAGACAGATCCCAGATGTCTGCAAACCGTGAAACCGGGATATAACTGTTCTGTCCGAGGACAAAGACTGCTACTGACCTACTATTATTAGAGAACATGAAATGGTTCAAATACTGTAGGTTTATCAGGAATTCCAGATTCAATAAATGTCCTAATAACAAATTTACATATTAGTAAAATGGTTGAAGACCTCCGACATTAAAAAATCATAATCAAAATGATACATCATTTCACAATTTCCGCCTTGACCAATTTTTATCCACTAGTCAGATCTTCATTACCACATGACTTTGACCAATTATTAAAAGTAAAGACTTTCTTTAAGCAAAAACGAAATATATATATATGGAGACACAGGATGGTGTAAAAAGCTTTCCACCTCTCCAAATCTGTTTTTTATTTTGTTGCCCTTTAGCAGATACCAATAATGAAGATACTCTAAATAATTACGTTCGAACATCATATTTTAAAATGATTCTATTATGGCATTATAACCTAAATCCCCTAACGTAGACACTATATTGCCAAAGGTTTGTGGCCACATATGTGGTTCTTCTCCAAAAATTGGAAGCACACAGTTGTCTACAATGTCTTTGTATGTTGTAGCCTTAAATTAGTCCTTTCCTGATACTAAGAGATCCAAACACTGTTCCAGCATGACAATGACTCCTGTGCACAAAGATCTAAAGCTCCATAAACACATGGTGTGTTATGATTGGAGTGAAAAAACTTGAGTGTTCTGTACAAAACCCTGACATTAACCCCAGTGAACACCTTTGGGATAAATTGGAACGTCGACTGCACTACAGACCTCCTTACCTGACGTTACTGTCTGAACTCACTAATACTATTGTAGCTGAATGAACACATACCTCACATTTAAGCTCCAGATTGTATTGAAAAGACTTACTAGCAGAGTGGAGCTTAATTGAACAGCGAAATGGAGATTAAATCTAAAACAGGATGATGATTTGACATAATTGTAATAACTTTATTGGAGTTCCAGAGTTTGTAGCACCTCATCCAATAATCCACTTGATCTGGAAGTACATCAGATCACCTAAAAGTTTCAAAAAATTTAGAATGGGAGCTTGTATTTATTAACATTAGTTAATTCTACCCTTCTAAATGCCATCTTTGATTGTGGTGTACTGTACCATGTCTGACTGAAGAGACCACCTTGAAAGAAGTGTGTACAAAAAGTGGTGGATTCTTTTTTTTGGGGGGGGGGGTCAAATTAAATCCCCCATGTGGTTCCCATGTGGTTGCCTATGACGTGCTGGAGGGTGATGGGAACATAAATGTGTGTGAGTGGGGCAGGGGATATGTCACAATGCTTAACTGGTGCCATGTTAATTTGACCCATGTGAGCTTAACCCTGCAGGCTCCAGTGGTGAGCTCTGAATCTCTGCAAGCAGCACACACCAATCTGGAACATGTTAACATGTCAAGCTCAACGCATCCAATACACACGCACGCACACACACACACACACAGCCATCCATCCTTGTCTCTCTCTTTTAAATCTTGCTATTTATTATTTATTGTACTCTTCCTATCAAACCACCGCTTCAGCAAAACAGTCTCTCTATTCTTCTTCTGTCTCTGTTGTATCGTAAACTTCCTTGGTCATACTGTCTGCCTTTGTCTTGTACTCCTACCACAAGGCAATCTGTCTCTAAATGTCTTCTGTCTCTCATGATCAAACAGACATTTGTGTCAAAACAAGGCTGTATCATAATTCTTAATATTTCGTCCCTGTGAAAACCACCGAAAAACAACTCCCCCGTTAGTTTACCATGTTTTCTCGTGCCTCTACTTCTCTTTTATACATCATCTCTTTCATATGTCTTTATCCCCTCGGTATCTCTCTTATCTTGGCAAAAAAAAATCGAACGAGGCTGATGGTAGTAACACTAAAGTGCGGTTCAGATAGAAAACGACGACCTTGCCCCCTATTTTCTTCGCTCTCAAACCTAATTGACCTGCTTTCCTCCCTCTCCGTCTCCAAAGTGGGCTTTGAAGACAAGTGGCTCCATCTCATTCCAGACTAACAGGCAGAAACACCAATCAATCATGCAGTAAAAGGAGCAGGGGACGACTTGCTCACATGCTGGGTTTCTATCACCCTTGTGGTAACGTGCATTTTAGAGTATCACATCAGAAACGAGTGAAATTTAAAGAGGCTGTACTACAAGTTTTATATTATTTGGCAACCTGTTTCAGAGCAGATAAAGGAAATGGGACCCTCATTTATCTTGGAAGAGTACATTATTATTATTATTATTATTAATATTTTTTTCCATTAAAAAGCTTAAATGTATAATGGTGCAACAGGGGGAATTGTTGTGTGTAGACATGTTATCTAAAAAATTGCAAACTGTATTATTTGTCTTAAGATTGACAAAATATTTAATAAAAATACTTTAAAGGTAAAAAAAGAAATGAGTGAAATTTAAAAAAAAAAATCACTTAATTCGCAAAAAGTTTTTACGCATGCTTGAGCATGGCAGTGGTTTGCTTCCTACTTTGAAGGCCAGTGATATCAGGTAACATGGAGAGGAACAACATCTGCTCTGTGCAGACTCCCCACTGGTATCCCACAAGGCTCGATACTTTGTCCTCTCCTTTTCTCCCTCTATACTCACTTGGCAAAGTTATTTCCTCACATGTGTTCACCTACTATTGTTATGCTGATGACACTCAACTTATCTTTTCCTTTCCTCTATCAGATACCACAGCTTCTGCCACGATCCCAGCATGCCTGACAGACATATCATTATGGATGGAGGCTCACCAGCTAAAACTCAACCTTTGCAAAACTGAACTACTTTTCATCCCAGCTGACTCGTCTCCATGCCAAGATCACCTTGGACAATTCGCTGATCTCCTCTTCGACCACTGCTTGCAACCTTGGGGTAACTATGGACAATCAATTATTCTTTTCCTAACATACTAACCTAACACGATGGTTTATCCCCTATAACATCAGGAGGATTTGACCATTCTTATCTACTCAGGCCACTTAGTTACTTGTGCAACTAAACTAGACTACTGCAACTCGCTCCTGGCAGGTCTGCCTCTAAGTGCAATTCGTCCTATGCAGATGATTCAGAGTGCAGCTGCACGCTCCCTCCACTGGCTCCCAGATACTACATACACTACATCAGATTCAAAACACTGATGCTTGCATACAAAGCCAAAAAGACTTTTGTACGTCGCTCTGGACGAGAGTGCAGAAATGCTGTAAATGTAATGCTTGTGTATATTTTGAGTGGAAAGTGAGTCATAGGTTATGAAAGTGCCACTCCGGTTCGCAGATCTCGAGTGTTTAAGTGGGCTAAGCAGCACTAATACAATTTCAAACCACACTTTCTGTACACTGCAGAGGAAAACGTTTACCAGCTTATAGAGGGAAATTACTGTTTAATTTGCCTGGCTTTAACCCAGCACTGCTATCATAACAAAATGAAGAGGAAAAGAATAAACAGCAGGAAAAGTGTCGTTGTTTTAACTTTGAGAACTTCTAAAAAAAAATTCAGCCACTTATGAGAAATCTTCTTTTTTTTCTTGACAACTAAACCAAAGCCAGTGAAAGCTGAACAAGGATAAATTACTAAATCTAAACAAAGTGTCATTTGAATGCAATATATCCCGAGGGCTCATGGGAAATAGGAAACTGATGGGTAAGGGACACACAGGAAGGGAAGAAGGGTATGATGGGGGAGCAGCAGATATCAAGCAGCTGCATGAATCTTATGAAACGTTATTGGAATGTCACACGAATGTTCAGTGGATTCAAAAGTCTTTTATCGCCGGATGAGTAATTAGTAAAATAACCGAAACACATTTATAGAAATGAAGAAATCTTTTTAGATTTACAGGCCCAACTGCACCACAAATGCTTTAACAAAAGACCAGGACAACAAAAATTATATTCTGTTTTGGGATTGTCGCCTGTCGGTAAGAACATGATCCCCATGTCACGCTGTAAGATATCTGTTGTCATAATGTCAGAATGTACGACAGTCAAGATGTGCCAAAAAACGTCATCAATCCGTGAAACGTTCAGTAACCCGCGTTCTCTCACTAAACAAGAGCAGCAAACAAACATCAGCGACGACACAAACTTTCCAATTCCCCCGTTTCACTTCTTTCTGTTCAGTCCACCGGACTCGTTTAGACATTTTCCTGAGGTGGTTTGTAGTTTCTGCGCTAATTGCGTCATCAGTTGTGGCGTTTCTATTGGTCTTCTGACACTGACAGAATTTTTTATCAGAGGAAAAAACCTCATCGCAACAGCTGTCATGGACATGAGATAAAAATCCTGCCACTGTCAGCAAAAAAAAAACTATGCAGGAAGAATGCAAGTCAAACGTGTCCACGGCGCCAGCAGTGGTGTCAACAACCTTAGATACAGTCTTCTGCCTGGACTCCGCAGCATATGTTTTTCATGCTTTGGTAACACACATGCTACACCACTTATTCCAAAAGATGAGCTGATGGTGTGTTATGAACACATCTGGATAACAGCTGCATTCCTTAGGCTGCACTGGAGAAGAGCCATAACCACCATATGCATGAAGGGCTTCGTGTCCATTCTAAGTTTAATTTGATTCAATTAAATAGTAATAGCACACTGAGTAAATGCCAAAGCTAAGGATGTATATCTTGTTTCAAGAATTTAATATAAATTGTCCACCCCAGTGAAAGACAGCATTGCTCTTCTGTCAGTCGCAGCTACGGTCATGCCATTGAGATGGCACTAATGTTGACATAGCCTTGAGTAATATAAAGTCGTGAGACACGAGTTTACATCAGGTGCTAGACACGATAGAAGGGCGATAGAGTATCGGCAAGGGCCTCACGATATGATACGTATCACGATACATGGGTCACGATACGATATATCACGATATATTGCAATACAATACATTGTTAAAAATACAACAAATACAAAGCCAGAGATACCCTTATGTTCTCCGCCATGTTTGCTTCTGAAGTCGCTGAGGAAGTCATGTTTTAATAAAATTTTATGTAAATGTAAATTGTTGTTTGCGTTGATTGATGCACAATTAATTTTTTTTATGCTTTATTTAGCAATTAGAGATTCGAAATTATGTCAGCAAATATTAATGGCATTTTCCTCTCTTGGCTATCAACTGTAAGTGACATCACTACACACGGAATACAACCACGCTCTATAGTATAGTCCCGCCTCTGACCCTGATTGACAGGTTTCAGTGTAAGTCTTAGGAAATGGAATCACAAAAAGAGGTTGCAATTCCGTTTGAGTTTTGGCAGTTACGGTACACAAAACGAAAACCCAAACCAAAATAATTTGCAACTACGTTTGAATGATGTCACAATTATGTGTCCACATATAGAAAACGCAATTAGAAATACAGTCTTTAAGCTAGATCCTTAACCCTTCCCTCTCCAGGGGCGCTGTATCAGAGCTGACCCTGCGCTCTGATCTCAACTTTCTAAGATGGGATATGCTAAGAAAAGAAAATTCACCGTGCTGTGTAATATATGTGACAAATAAAGACGTTTACATTACAAAACTATTTAGCAGAGTGGATAAAGTTCCTCAATTTAAAGCTTCTTTTTAACAGGACATTTTTAATCAGTATTAACAAATGAATACTTTTATTGTCGCAGGTCGATATAGTTTTAGCATTGTTTAGATTTCTGTGCAAAGAAACAACAAAACAGGCACAAATTAATTTTTTTTTATCAACATACCTGCATTTGTACAGACATCTTTTGTACTTTTGTGTTTATATATTATATATTTATACATATATTGCTAGATGCAGTACTACATACAGATCCTAAGCACGGGGGAATTCTTGAAAAACATTTTTTTTCTGTTGTTAATGTTTTCCTCATCTCAGTTCGAGAGAAGTTTAGGCTTGGCATCAGGACAGTTCCCAGGCTTCCTTTGTCAATGATGCAAAAAATTTATATTTGCAGAGGGAGAAACCCCACTGCTAAATGTATCTTAGTAAAGATAGTTATTTATTTTATCTGTCTTATTACGCTATACCTTTTTATTTCTTTATCCTAGTCAGCATCGTAACAATGTCGGTTTCCTGTTTGATTTAATGATTTAAAGAAACAGTTACATTCTCACTGAAAAATACACACTTAACCCTCAGATGTGACCTCATTTTCCACCGGTACCTCCTTTTATTTCAATCAGATTGCTTCAGTATTGATAACCTTTCCTCTATTTAACAATATACCAATAAAGAAAGTCACAGGTTAATTAATTAATCTCTTCAACCAAACGTATAAAATAAAAACAAAAGAAACTGAAATATAGCAAGACAAAAATTCATCCCAAGTCTTCAATGTGCATGCAATTTTTTCTCTAAAGAAAGAAAGAAAAAAAGAGATTTTTCTTACATTGGCTCCAGCCCCCATTGGGTTTCCTAGTTCACACACAACTAACTGAGTGTCATTTTCCATCCTGTGCTCACAATTCAGTATCTGAAGATCCTGAAAGAAAGAGAAGAAAAAAAAGGACTCAATTATGTCCCATTAAAGCAATTAAACCGAAGTTTTACATCGCTCTTGTTTTTGCTGGGGTGAACCAAAAAATTAGGAGATACGGCTTGACCCTGTGCTTTTAAAACAAAATGGTTTAGGAAACAATTGATGTTAGCTAGTTAGCGAGCTATTTTTGGTCTCTTTTTTTGGAACTGTGATCAAGAAGGCATTTTATAATAAAATTTTGCCTCTATTTCCTCTATTTTTCCGCATTTCCTTACTTCAGGCTGAGATTTCCTATTGACATGAAAAATTTTAGGGTTAGCGCCACCTGCAGTACTGGAGCACTCGTATATAAAACCGTAGATAATATTGTGCTTTCGGTCTTTGCGCAACTTTCGCTAATGTTGTCACAGCAGTAAGTATTACGATATAGCGTAACAGTTTAGATTGATACATTTCTGTCTCGATTTCATCAGGGAAAATAGTTCGATAAACAAAAATGTTGACACACTTCCGAAGTGGAAAAGTGGCAAAAATGATTTCGAAGGCAATTAATCTCCCACTTCAAATCTACAGCTCTATATAACACAACGCTCAGCATCACATCCTCCTGTAGTCCAGTATGACTAAATACAAAACCAGGCACCAACAAAATAAGCTGTTCTATTTAAAGCCCCGGATAAGGGACCCTGTTGCGTCCGGCGAAAAACCGTGGGAGGAAGAAAGGAAACATGCCAAGAGAACGTACACGAGCGTGATGGATCAAGTAATAGCAATAACATCATACATCTCTGAGGCCTCCCTGTCCTGTCATCTCTTTCTCCCTCTCTTCCTCTGCACCTTTGTCTCTCCATACATCTCTATTGCTGGCAACTGTTTCCTCTCGGCCAAACATCAACTTTCCCAAGGGAAAGCAGCCTGATGCAGCCATGTTAATCACATTACGAGCCACTCTCTACCATGTGCTGCAATTACTAAAGAGACCCCGCCTGCTAAACTAATAACACCGTAAAAAAAAAAAAAAGCTTACTAAAGATTGTGATCTTAATACTCTATTCATTTCCGGCTAGTTTGTACACATAGAGAAACGTATTAGCATAAGTATTTGCGTAAATTCTTTGTTGAAAAATCATATATACTGCATGATGCTTTCGGACCCATTGTACATTCGTGGTTTGATGAAGAATGTTGGCTGTAATTAAATCAACATTCACCACATTCCAGCTTTGTTACCCCGGGTTTGGGGGGGGGGGTTTTAAGCTTTTTTGGCAGAAATGGATAGCAGATTGTGACATGCAAAGCGTTCAGCATAAACGCAGTTCTACAAGTCCTGACTTCCTTACACAGGTATCATCGTATGTATAGTACAGTAAGATTTTCAATGTAACACAAACAACTTCCTCACCCTTACGCACACACATGCCCAAACCTCAGCTATTGTACAACTAATAAAGTAAATACAATTTTTAGATAATGCACAATTACTACATTTACGTACATTACATTAGATTACATTTGCAGTATTTGACAGACGTTCTTATCCAGAGCGACTTACATTTATCTCTTTTTATACAACCGAGCAATTGGGGGTTAAGGGCCTCGCTCAGAGGCCCAGCAGTGGTGGCTTGGTGGTGCTGGGAATCAAACACCAGTCTTTCTGGTATGAGTCCAACACCACTAAGCCACCACTTTCCAGTGGTGAGCTTGGATGTAATACTGTCGTGTTACTAGATGTTATTACTGTGGTATTACTAGATGATCTTAAAAAAAAAGAGAAAATATTGTTCAAATGAGACAAAGATGTATATTTAGATGATCCATGTTTGGTCTAACGCATTTTGAGAACAAAATCACAAGTACAAATTTTGACAGGAAATCTAGAATTATTTTATTCTACTAAAATCTAAAAGAAATTCTTTAAAGACTAAAAAGTAGGTTTATTGCCTTGGATAATCTGGATAAAATACACTGGGGGGCACTTTGTGGTTGATATAGTTTACCTTCCGCCGTCGCTCCACGCCGTTATAGTCCGCCTCTGGTGGAAGACGCACCACGAGCTCCGCCTCGTACGCACCTTCACCGTGATTGGCTGCCGCAATGGTAAGCAACAGAGGGTTTTCATCACCAATCACTAAATCTGTCTGGTCCCTAGATGTGGTAAAAAGAACCCTAATTAAAAATACCCAAACACCGTTAAAAATGTTTTTAGTAAAAGCTTTCAGTAAGTAAAAAAATTGTGTTGTAATGCAAAGTCGAATCTATATTACAAACACACACACACACACACACACACACAATCTGTATACATAAACATAAAACAGAGCCAACAGAACATAAACGAATGCAGTTTAGCAGTCTCACTTTTTTAAACACACACACACACACACACACATACACTCACATTTTAGCAGAGAGCTCCAGATCTGGGACACACATGTTGTCCTCTCCGCAGTCCAACAAGATGTTCGCCTGAGAGCAGGAACAAGGAACCAGCAAGTTTCTAATATTTTTTGTAATTAAATAAGGTTTTCTGATAGGAACTTCTTACACACACACACACACACCTGTTCACGGTGTAAGGTCACACTGTAGTGATCCAGTATGGGTCGTAGCTGGAGGCCAGATAAAGGAGACGTCTGATCCAGACTGTAGTTCAGAGCTACACTAATGGGATTCAGCTTGTCTCTAAATTCAGTCTCATCCTAAAGAAAAACACAGAAAAGTTGTGTTAATCGTGTTTCCTATCTGTACTAAACTATCCTTTTATTTGCTATAGAAAATATAGAAACTTAAATAACCAGGATAAACAGGAAGTGCTTTATTCTTTATTTAGAACAAAAAATGTATCTTATACGATGACAATTTATTTATTTTCTAATAATCAGGTCAAATTATTAATGTGGGACACCCATTTTAGTTCCTGATATTAGCATCTAGCAAAAGTAGTTCCCCTTCAGGATCTTAAGCTGCTTCGAACACATCGCAGTCAGAAGCATGTGTAAAATTAAACCAATCAGAAAGCGACACATCACGAGCAGGCTCCGGCACGGGAAACCAGGAAGTACAAGGGAAGCAAGCGTTACTAAAAGGAGGGAACCTTCACGTGAGGATGCGTTCAAATAACGTTCTAACTCAGGGGTGAAACGAGGTTACATACATAACACTGAGACGTTTCCCCATCAGATCCTGTTTATTCTTTCTTATTTATCATAAAATTAAAAAAAAAAAATTAAATTTAAGCTTGTTAAAGAGAAACTAAAAATGTACTGTTTCAATGTCCATGTTGATGTACTATAGAAACGATACCATCGAATTATTCATTATAAGATAATTCCAGATTTTCTGTTGATAATAAATTAACAGATTTTGACCAATCAGAATCAACTATTCAGCACTATTGTAATTTAAAGTCTTGAACTCCCGCTGGACCCGACGCAATCAAGTGCGGCGCAGGACAAAATTTGACATGTGAATGTGGGTGCAGGCAGTAGGAAAGTATATTTGTGTGTGTGAGTTTCAGGCGAAAAAAAAAATATTTGTGGGACTAAAAATGGAAATATCTTAAAATTAAATTGCTAAAACAAACAAAATATATTATTTTATACAACAAGGATGACTAAAATAAAATAAAAACTTCCTTAACATACTTAACCCTTCCATAACTAACATTAGTGTCTGATCTCACTAATACTATTAGTATTGACTAAAAAGACAAATCTCTATATCCACCAATCAAAATCTAGTAAAAAAAAAAACCTTTCCAGAAGTGTGAGACTAAATCTAGACCACACACATGTTTATAAATGTGATGGTCAAGAGTCCAAATACTTTTATCTATAGATAATGATGCCCATGCAGTGCAGTTACAGGAGAACTCAAATGCATCAGTTTCCTCGCCTGAACCTTCTTACTGCCCTGTACTGCCCGCTTTTATTCACAGGGTTCTCTGACAAAAAAAGTGCTTGATTGCAGTCTGATTTGTGATGTGGTGATCAGAAGGCTCGACTCTGGGCTTAATCTTCAGTCACTTCCTGTATACACATACACACAATCTCAAGAATCTGAATAAGCATCTCAGTAATAAAGCGATCTTCATCTGATCTGAAGGTCATTTTTGACATATTTGTCTAAAGGTCCACTTTTCATATAACAATGTAAGAATGTAACAACGTTAAAGCTTTTTTTCCTTGATTCATTAATTGGTGCCATCGTCAGTAAGGAGAATCGGCACCCGCTTCGTGTGCTGTCTCACAGATCAAAGCTTTTCAACGCTGCTTGGCTTGGCCAATAAAACCATTTCCCATGGCTTGGGTTGGAAAAATTATACAATTAAAAAAACGGGGGGAAAAAATGTCCTAAAAAGTCAAATGTTTGGTTTTGTGTCTGTGCCTTTCAAATGAAAGACAATTAAAATACTTTAGGCTCATTTGGACTGTTGTGGTCATTTTAAAGACACTAAATGTCTGTAATTACTTATAGGCTTTTAGGACAGATGTGACATTTTTATTAACATAAATTCTGGGTTGCCATATATTATTAATACTAATAATACTATTACTGTTACTACTACTTCTACTACAGGTTGGCATATATTACTAATAATAATACTATTACTATTACTACTACTTCTACTACAGGTTGGCATATATTACTAATAATAATACTATTACTATTACTTCTACTATGGCTTGGCATATACTATTAATAATAACACTATTACTATAACTACTACTACTGCTACCATGGGTTGCCATATTTATTTAATAGTAATACTATTACTATTACTACCACTACTACGGGTTGCCATATATTATTAATAATAATGCTTTTACTATTACTACTACTACTACAACGGGTTGCTATATAATATTATTATTAATACTATTACTATTACTACTACTACTATGGGTTGCCATATATTATTATATTATTCATAATAATGCAGCCGGTGGCTTAGTGGTTAGCACTGTTGCCTCACAGCAAGGCACAGTTTCAGGCAGGGGCCTTCCTGTGTGGAGTTTGCATGTTCTCCCCTGTCCTTGCATGGGTTTACTCCTGGTACTCCGGTTTCCTCCCACAGTAATTTTTTTTAAAAATAAACTAGATTTTTGCGTAAACTGAATCGATGACACCAAAATACAGATTTAAAGTGGTAATTAAGGTCAACTTTAGCTGGCAATACATGCAATAATTAAGAAACTAAAAGAAAGGGCTAAATGAGCTTACCCGCAGGTAGATGGTGTGGTTGAGGCATCGTTGGCGATCTCGCTGGCCCAGAAGCATCTGCAGGGAATGGTGGTGCTGATGCGAGTCGAGGAAGAGAACCCTCTTTACCGCGCCGCGCTGCTTTAACGAGTCTAACTGCAACTCCATGTTCAGAGCTGAAAGAAATCAGATACATTTTTTTACTGTGTATTTCCAGTGACTTAAAAATGAATATTATAGAAAGAAAGTGGGGGAAATGGTAGCGCAGTGGTTAAGGTGTTGGACTACTAAATAAAAGAGTATCTGTTTGATTCCCAGTACCACAAAGTTATCATTGCTGGGCCCCTGGGCAAGGCCCTTAACTCCCCGATTGCTCGGTCAATGTCAGCTATTCTGAATAGGGGCATCTGCTAAATGCCACACATGTAAATGTAAATGAAAAAAAAAAAAGAGTTGAATCAATTACAATCCAGATCCGTGGCCAACTATGGCAAGTCGAACTTACCCAAAAAAACGCCAGTGACAAACGAGTAAAATCTACCAAAAAAAGCGCTTTTCACTGCATTTTGTTAGGAGCTGCTAGTCGAGTAACCTTCCTCAGATTGTCACCTCCAGCTTTGCCTGCATCATTTTCCAAGCATGCTGCTATTTTACTTAGGTAAACATAGCGGTTAGAGAGTGGCAAGAGTTTTATCTGAACACTAAATGCGAGGGCAATGGCGGGGCAACAGATTTTTCTTTTGTATTTTTTGACCTTTTTTTTTTTTTTTTTTTTATTGGCCAAAAGAAAGAAAGTGCAGTCTTACTTAATACCTGGTTCATGCATGTAAAAAAAAAAAATTCAGCTATATACTGTAAAAACCGGTAACATTTTGAAAAATATTTAAAGAAAAAATGTATGACTTTTTGTCATACATATAAGTAGGGTTAATTAAAACAATAATATTGTAATATTATTATTGTAATAATAATTAGGATA
Source organism: Bagarius yarrelli (assembly GCA_005784505.1). NCBI lineage: Eukaryota > Metazoa > Chordata > Actinopteri > Siluriformes > Sisoridae > Bagarius > Bagarius yarrelli. The sequence continues at coordinate 9,428,836 of VCAZ01000005.1, forward strand.
CTATATGTAGTTATATATTTACAGCCCTAAACTAAAACCTAATGTGCAAAACAAACGTAAGAAAAATTATTTCTGTAAGACCAAATCGATAAAAAACGAATGAATTGAGTTGTAGCCGCTAGAAACAAACATTCGCAAAAAAAAAAATGATTTATCCCAATTTGACTTACCGACACTGTCGGGGATTCCGATTCCAGAGACTTTTGCGCAGACGTCCACTCTCAGACTGAAAGACAGCACAAGCAGATGTGATTCTGACTGCGTTTACTTAAATAAATCCAATTCACGTACTGCATTTACTCAAATAAATTCTAATACGATAGTAACATTAAATTAAATATATTGATGACATAATAAAATCATTTGATTGTACTATTCCACTTTTCATTTATTAAAAAAATCTAACGAATATACTGTAATACAAAACCGTGTATGTGTTTGAAAAGCACATGATTTGAATGTAAGCGCTGATTGGCTTGTTTCAAATTCCATCGGGGTGCATTGAACCCTCCTCCTTTTTTTGGTTAGCGAATCAATATTGTTTTTTTTTTAATATTTTTGGCCGCGTGTAATTAAAGCGATGTAGGTCATGCCTTTTATGGTTTTCCATCAGTGGACAACAATAGTATTACGGCCTCAATATCTAAATGGCTGAAATATTTAAACAATTATTTTGATTACTCAATTACTAATAATAAAACCCAAATTGAACTTAAATTTACTGATTTATGGTTTATTTATTGCGTTCTTTAACTCTTCAACAATACCATTTTCCGTATTTTAGCTAGCAGTAATGGGACAACACCATTGGCTGTAATCAGTCCTGCTTAACTAATAGTTTTAGTTAGTTTGCACCATCTAAGATCTTTTAGCATCAGCCGCCACTGATCTATAGAGAAATGTTGAATGGCTTTTGCCTTGTACTTGATTTAAAATTATTTTTATTACTTAAACACAACTAGCAAAATAAAAAAAAATCATGAATTTAAAGACAAAAGTTTAAAAACCAGTTTGTCAAAAATGTTGCCAGATATTATGTCATGATCAACCTTGGATGTGTACATTTCTACATATGACTTGTGTTTGAATCTGTACCGTTTCTTAATCCTTAATAACGGAGCTGTTTACTATAATCAGAGCTATTTTTCTTAGCTTACAGAGTATGTTCTGAGATATGTAGCAATCACACACACCTCTTTGACGTGTATGTGTGTGTGTGTGTGTGTGTGCATAAAAAAAGTTTCAATCTTGCAATTTCACTTTCAAATTCCAACTATGTTGCATGCGTGCAATTCTGAAATAGCTTACAGACACGCACATACACCCCTCATACCGAGCATGTAAATTTTAATTACCCAGAACCCCCTGGTGTAGTGTTTCACATATGAATATTGATATAAAATACCTGGACATCATGATGCTTTTTTCATACACTGACTAAAACCTTAGCGACCCTTCTATGACCTCTGTGGCTCTGTTACATGTGTAAAACTATAAGAAAAGTCATATGTGTGTGTGTGTGTGTGTGTGTTGGGACAACATAGGTTTATTTAGCAAAGGAATAAACGCTGCTGAATAACTTAATAACGTTTCTGTCAGCCTCGTTAAGAACGCTCCCTTGTGAGATGGGTAATTACCAACCACAGCACACACACACACACACACACACACACACAAATACACACACCGTCGCCCGGGGTACAATCCCCTGACCTGTGCGTTGACCCTGCAGAAACTCTTCCT